>NKYY01000015.1:0-306721 GCA_002370515.1 Metschnikowia proteae | reverse complement strand
AGACATAATAAGCTTGACTGAGACATAATAAGCTTGACTGAGACATAATAAGCTTGACTGAGACATAATAAGCTTGAATGAGACATACACTCACCCAATTTTAGGCCATTTAGACACCCGGAACACTCAAACCACCCGCCCCGATTCATGCTTGACCACTCATGAACATACCCTTTATGCTGCGGATGTTATTCTTGACTTCCAGAGCCAAGTTGAGAGGTTTATTCGGCTTTTCCGAAGCCTGCGCTGGCGGGCCGGAGAACAACTTTGTCTGGTCAAAGAATACCATGTCTACCTTGCCCTTCAAATCCTTAAGGGCAAACTCAGTCACCTTGTAGTGCAGCAAAAGCCCAGTATGGTATCCCTTGCACTCGTGGAGACGAGCCATGAGCTTTTCAAGCTTGGAGCATACGCTGCCCAGGCCCAAAGTTTCAGTAGGGCTTTCAGCAAGCTGTAATTTTCTCAAGTCTTCTGTTTGGCACACGGAGTCTGCATACTTCTTGCCGGAGCCGTCGCCACGGTCAATGCCCACAATGGGAATATGATCCACTCGGCTGATGGCAGAGAGGTATAAGTCCCGGAGCTGGCGCCGGCACGCTTCTAGGAAATCAAGCCGCTGCTCTACGGCACGCTCCATGAGAGGCTTTATTGCCAAGAGGCCCACCAAGTAGGCCAAGATAAGGCCCACGGCAGAAGTGCGGGTCAATGAGAGTAAGAACCGGAGCGTGCTGGAGGTCTGCCGCCTGGTGGAGTAAGAGCTTGCATCATAAGCAGTTTCGGGGATGGTGAGAATCGGCACCGACATCAAGGACAATATGGGCAAGAAGCGTCTGCGTCGTCACAATGTCTAGGCCAGCGGACCTGCAAGGCATCCAGCGGTAGATGGACGTGGGGTACTGGGCGCGGAAGCCGAGGCGCGGAGGTACGGGTGTGAGCATTTCTCCACCAAGCTCTTCAGCCAAGCTCTTCAGCCAAGCTCTTCAGGCCCCAACTATCTATGTCAATATGCTACTCTATGAAGTCACCGATTCCCTCGGTGTAGGGTACTTTTTTCCGCCTCCCGCGATCTTTGTGCTTAGACTGCTGCAGGTGGTAGCGTGATAAAGAAGGCCGCTGAGAGCCACGCAGATGGCCCACAGGGCCGTTGGGCGCCGCCTTGCTTTTCACGAGTTTCGCCTCCGCCTTCTCCGCACGTCTCCTGTCGGCGCTGAGTGCCTTTCTCTTCTCGGCGCGCTGCTCTATGCTCTGGAGCTCGTCAGCCTTGGGCACCCACTTGGACTTTAAGATTCTGCGTATACTCTCGGGGTTCACGTTGAAGAAATCGGAAATCTGTATGGTCTTGATATGTGGCGCTTGCTTCTTGAGCTCGCGTATGTCGTCCATCTGCTGCCTGGAGAGCTTCCGCGTGGGGTTCCACTGGCCGTAGCGCTTTCTGAGGCTTTGCTCTCTCTTCTCCCACTCCGGGGCGTTTTGTGCCTTCGCTAGTTCTTGCTGTAGGACTTTGCGCTTGAATGCCTCCTCCGCCGACGGCGGCTTGGTGCTGTAGCGCCTGGCCGGCCCAAAACGCGAGACACAGAGTCGAAGTACCTGCCACATACGGTCATCTGAAGGCTGGGGCATCGCATCCAACATGTAGCGAGCGTCACGTGCGCGCGGCCACGTGACTCTGCACGTGACTCTGCACATGCCGTCACATGCCGTCACATGCCGTGCACTTTCTGGAGTGTTTGTCCGGGGCAGGCTCGGGGCTGCGGCGCCGCGTCATTGCGTCCTGCCCAAGTCCTTGCCCGCCGTGTGCTTGTCGTTGCGTGCTTTGCAGGACCCATAGTCTCCTGCCAGATAATGCGCACCTGCAAATCCTGCACAGGCTACCGTGGCTATCTGAAAAAGAGGATACTGGCCCTCTCTTATGCACGGTTCAAGCTAGCGAACGTGACACTGGTTTCATGGACTCGCTGCACTCCTGTATACCAACCGAAGACATTAATCTGGAATCAGTCCCAAAAAGCATCAAGCTGCTCAAAACCCTTCTGCGCAACTTCCTATGAATTTTCTCCGCAAGTTCATCAGGGCGTCTCCCACAGACGAGGTGGCCAGCATTGCATTCGGGAAATTTTTTCTCACCCGGTCTTTTCTGTCGCCCAAAGGGGCCCTCGAATGTCTATATAACGACTCCAGTCTCACCATCAAACAGACGACAAAGCCTTTCTGCTACCAGTTATCGGTGACGCGAGCATACCAGGAAGGAGAGTCCAGCTCGCAGTCTACAGATGAGGAGGAAGACGACGACGACGTGCAGTCTGCGTCGAAGGAATTCAACAGTAACGACGAGAGGCTGTTTTTTATCAACCAGGATTTAAACGCCATGCTCTACACCAAGAACGACGGCACACAGGCTATCTCCTGGAAGGACATCAACGGCGACGAAGGCGAAAGACTCGAGTTTGTGGTGGACGAAGACGTGCGTGCTAATGAGGCCAAGAAGTTCATGCTCACGCTATTCAGATGCTTATATGAGGACAAGTATGGCAAGTCGTCTGCTGGTGTGCTGCAAGAGGATTTGCAAGACGAGTTTGCCATCAAGGTCAAGTGGGACCAGCCGGCCGTCTCCAGTCCAAGATCTCTACTAAAGAACATCGATGCGTTGAGCTCAAACCTCAGGAGTGTGTCGTTGAACGACTCCCAGCAAAGTCTGCCACCGCGGTCCCAACCGTCCCCGGTGGAATCCTTCAAAGACGCGTCAAGCATCCCTTACCACATCTTGCATTCGACCGTTTCAATCACCGGCAAAAAGATATACGCTTTCGAGGCCGAGTTGCGCGTGTACGACCCTTGCACCGACCAGTTCTGTGTGCTTGTGGCTCAGACAGAATTCAGCATAGTGAGGGAGACTCAGAGGACATACTCATTGGCAAGCTTCAGCGCGTGCAAATCAATCTGCGTGCCCATTTCAAAGGCCATGAGCCCCTCCTTCAGGAAAGACGCGCTATCATTCATTTTCACACACAGCGTCAAGGATGCAGAAGTGATCAGCGACTACTCGCTTCTTCTTCATTTTGGGTCGCTAGAGTGTCTCGAGCAGTTTGAAGAGGTTTTTTCCAAAACCCTCAAAGAGGTCTGTGGGAAGGTGCGCTAGCAAAGGAGGAACCATCAGTTGCCAAGCCGTCAGAGAAGCCGTAGTAATTTAGACGCCGGTGACCGAATGTATTTAGACGCCGATGAGACCGAATGTATTTAGACGCCGGTGACCGAATGTATTTAGACGCCGGTGACCGAATGTATAGGCACTAGTCGCGGAAGGTGAATGACTTCTTGAGCTCATCCCAGAGAAGCACTCGGAAAGCATTGACTCGATGCCAGGCGGTGGGGGAGTAGTCCTTCAAGTGCATGTGAATGGCGTTCTCGGGCGCCTGCTCCTCGAGCGGGATTCTGTTGATGCGCGCGTGGACGCGGCGCACCCACGAGTGAAAAGCATGCGACGACATGAGCCTCTGAAAGAGGAGCTCTTCCAACGAGGGCGGTCTCATTGCATAGAGAGGAGGGCGCAACGCGAACAAGAAACAGTGCGCAGTGACGGTTTCCTGCACCGCGCGCACTGAACGAGTACGTGTGCTCAATTCAGGCCACCTTTTCTCAAACAAACAAGATGATCAGCGATGACGAATTGAACACGGTGGTGTTGACCTTTGGATTTGTGTCTGTGGCCTTGATTCTAGTGTACCAAGCCATTTCCGTCAACTTCAAACCCAGCGCCCAGAGAAGCTAGACTTGAAGAACTGCCGATACGGCGATCACGAAACTGTCGACAGACAGTGGTGGCGCTGCATGAGTGTCTGGCGAGTATCGAGCGGAGGGCGGATCAGTATATATTGAATTTACGATGGTACGGTGGACGATGGTACGGTGGAGTGTGTAGAGCAGGCGAGTGTGGTCAGTGGAAGATGGAGTCTTATGAACCTAGGCCACGCTGCAGCCTATGTAGCGACGTTTGCGAAATCATCACCACAAGAACAGCAAGTGGGCCAATTCAAGACAGATGAGAAGCGTGAAAGTGAGAAGAAAGTGAGAGGCAAAGTGAGAGGCAAAGTGAGAAGCGTGAAAGTGAGAGGCAAAGTGAGAAGCATAGTGAGAAGCATAGTGAGAAGCATAGTGAGAAGCATAATGTGAAGCATAATGTGAAGCGTACAGGAAGCGAAGTGCTGCGTTGGCGCATTCCTGGACGTATTGAAAGCCTGTGCGCCCGTTGTGGAAAATCTGTCCTCTCCATTCGGGCCTCTGCAAGCGTGTAGAATTTCACCTTTGTTTGCTGACACGGGAAGGCATGCAAATTAATCCGAGTCATATAAACACGATACTCCCAGACACATGATACTCCCAGACACATGATACTCAGAGTCGTATACACATGATCTGTGTCAATCTCAGTAGCCATACTCATATTCATCACAAGTGTGAATAGAGGTGGTACTGTATGGCTCATCGCAGCAATACTTGAGACAAGAATTTGCGGGCTTGGCAGGCCGCATGAGAATGGTCATGTTGAGGGGCAGCGCAAAGAGTGCTATCGGTGTTTGGATCCCGCACATGCCAGGCTCGGTCCGATCGACGACTATTCCGAGACCACGGCCTCCATCACCGCGCCAGCAAAGTCGCCTGCGATAAGCGCCCGCCCGGTTGAGGTGCTGGAATTGCCCGTGGCTGTGGCGCCTGCAGCTAGCGGCTCGAAGCGGGCAAGGGTTTTCCCAAACTGCCATTGTTCTTCTCGGCAGCCGTTACAATGTAGCCATGTGCGGTGCGGGCCGGCTAATCAGCTCGCACTGCAGATTCCCGCTGAGGGAATAAGCTTCTCGCAGAAGCATGACCACAGTAGGAGGCGAAACACCTCCAGGTGCTGGAGCTTCTGCGGCTGGGAAGACACACGCAGCCTATCGCGCCTGCACATTCGGCCGCCTCATAATAACGGATATGTCTCAATGGTTCATAACCGCAGTCAGTGGAGAGCCGCAGTCAGTGGAGAGCCGCAGTCAGTGGAGAGCCGCAGTCAGTGGAGAGCCGCAGTCAGTGGATAACCGCACACCTCTGGTCTCATAACCGCACGTCTCAACAGCCTCACCTCTCCACAGTTGAGCAGCATCGGCGCCGCGTCTTCTCCACTGTCGCGTGGGTCTCGATCCGTTCCCCCAAAGCACGCCACGTCCCGCCCGGCGACCCGCCCCGGCCCCGCTTTCCGTCAGCTAAATTACCTGGCTTATCATGTAATTTCGCAGAGCTGCGGGCGTGCATACATGGCAGGGTGCTATCTCTCGCGCACCACGGGCCGCTAATTAGACGCATGTGGTGCATCTCTCCAGTGATTAAACCAGGCCACGCAAGAGCGTGCGTCTTCGCGGCACCCGGTGATACCTAGGCGTCGCCGGGCGTTTCTTTTTCATCGTCGGTGCCAAGTGTGGAGATCGTTTTCTTTCTGCACCTTCTCTTTTCAACCGCTCGTGACTCTTGTTCTTCTCCGCTTCTCCCATTTCACGCACTTTCCTTGCCCTGCACCTGCGTTGTGGGCCCTTGTCTCCACACCCCGGCGTTCCTCACCCTCTTCAAAAAGTCAATGTTTCCGTGTGATCACCCCGCCTTCGTCAGCAGCGACACATCACCATCTTGCTCCAATTCCCTGGACAGGAGTTCCGCCAAACATCCAGCCAGGCCTTCCGCTCCCCAAATGTCCTCTTTCCACTTCTACCAGAACCTGAGACCCCCCACGCTAGACGAGGTCTTATACCCGGACCACCGCAACCCTCCTCTCGGCCCCTACGACCGAGACTCGTTCATCTGCTTCTTGAAGTCGTTCCACTGCATAGAAAACCTAGAGTTTGTCTTGGAGATTGACAAGTACATATCGCGCCTCCTCAGGGCTGACCTGGAGCCTTTGCTAGACGACGCGCAAATAATCGAGAACCTGCGGCTTGCAGCCAAGTGGGCCGCCATTTACAGCTTATACTTGCACTTCGATGGCGAGAAGGAAGTCAACGTTCCAAAGAGGGCGGTGATGAAGTTCCACCCCGAGATTGTGCCCGATACCCACGACTTGTATGAGATCAGACACATGACTTATGAGCTACTCATGGCCAACTTCAAGGACTTCTTGAGCTACACGCGGGAGTCCGAGACTGACCGCTGTGCACAACGCCGCAAGCTGGAAATGGTGGCTCCCGAAACGGTGGCTCCCGAAACGGTGGCTCCCGAAACGGTGGCTCTCGAAATGCTGGCTCCCGAAATGCTGGCCCCCGAAACGGTGTGCTCACCCCAGTTTTCCGCTTCCTCCAATGAGAATGTGGCCTTCATGTGGCCTGTGAGCCCGGTGTTGACTTCCAGGTCGTCTGATGACGAAACCCTCAGACCGGGCTGTACCAGCAGAAGCGGCTCTGCAGGCACCATATCCACGCGGCCGTCGTCCCGAGGCTCCTCAATGGGATCAATCTTCGATAGTTTCAAGGAGCACAGCGGCTTCAAGAAGACCATGCAGATCTTGCGCACACGCAGGGCTTCTCTGGAAAGACATGAGCCCTTCCTGCATTAACCGTGGCCCGCCAGCTCTGACTACATTGCATCACTTCATCTTTGAGGTTAATAGAACGCAGAACGGTAACGAATCACGCACACTTTGATCCTTGTAGCTATGTATTCTATTTATGTGAGCTTAGCGCGGTCTCTGAGCTTCTTCAATTCTTCGTCCGAGTCGCGGTTACCTTTTTCCAAAATAAGGCCCTTCAAAAGACGGTTTTCCATCTCGAGGTCATCGATCTTCATCTCGAAGCTCTTGACCGCCTTGATGAGCTGCTTGATTTTCTCGTCCATATCTCTCTCCTTCATTTTTTTTTTCACCCTAAAACGGGCACTGGCTGCAGTGTTGCGCCGCCGCTTCTCCAGATCCACATTCGGCGTGGGCAAGTCCACGTTAGTGTAGCTATCACTAGCCTGCGACTGACTCCCCAAAACACCGGAGCTCACACTGCTATTCTCCGAGCTGTAGTTGGAAGCAGGGCTAGTCATATTGGAGCGGAACGAAGACACATCCTTGGCCTCCCTCTCCGTGAACTCGTTCACTTGCCTAGGGGTTTCAATCAAAGGTAAAGGCGGCGCCTGCACCTGCGCGCCTTTGGCTGCACCACTCCCAGCACCAGCTAGCGTAGTCTGGTGCTGCGCAATAAGAGCAGAAAGCAAGTCTATTTGGTTTTGCGTGAGGCCAGCACGTTTCAAGGAAGACTTTGCCCCGGGAGGCACGGGGAACTTCGGTAGGCGAGAGAGGTCAGGAATGCCGTCAGCCGTGGCCACGTGTCTAGGGTTGTGCAACTGCGTGTCCGGAAAGTTCAGAGCACTTGCTGACGACCGGTCAAAGGCTTGAAGAGGCGCTTGATGAGCTTGGCCGTGCTCCTGATCTAGGCTGTTTATGCGTGGATTGCGACCAAAGACATTCTGGTCATGACTTGCAACCGAGCTTCGCTGCAGAAAGTGGCCTGGCACATTGGGTTCATGCACGTTGTGACTCTGAATCTTGCTGCGCTTGGTGGACTGGATTTTATCGTTCAAAGACGACGTCAAGTGATGGCCGTGCGTGTCTCCAGCACCCACAGAGCCCAAGAGTTCCAGACTGCTTGCTCCGTCATGGGCCATGTGCATCATATCATCCTGCTGAAACCAGCTTTGCTCGATCGGGTTGTTTGCCGCCGGGAGCTCCCTAAACGACACTGGGAGTGGATCATGCTTGTCTTCATCGTCGTTGCGGAAGCTGTCGTCGTTTTCATCATCAATCGGATGGTCTGGCTTCTCCTCATCGGCAAAGATGAAGGCGTCATCAGCAAATGCCGCCAAATCGAGGGAGAGCTGGCCGTCCACGTCTAAGTTGGGGGTGTCTTGGTTCATGGTGAAGTTGTCAATATACACCAACTGGTCTATAAGGGCCGCCGAAGTTTCTTGCATGGTGAAGTATCATAAAACGAAGAATGAGGGGGCGGGTGCTGCAAAAATAGATGCTTT
The DNA here is from genome assembly GCA_002370515.1 of Metschnikowia proteae. NCBI lineage: Eukaryota > Fungi > Ascomycota > Pichiomycetes > Serinales > Metschnikowiaceae > Metschnikowia > Metschnikowia proteae. The sequence goes on along the minus strand of NKYY01000015.1, from coordinate 298,693 downwards.
AGCAAACAAAAAGCCGAGCCGGAGACAGTGTAGGGCTACGTATGTGGTGAAGTGGGAACTTGTGTGGACAAGACTAAGAAAAACGGGAAGGCGCTAATGCAACCGGAAGGTAATATTTAAACATAAGACGGCCAATTTGTGTGACATGCAAGGAGGAGACTGTGGAGTCTCCGTGCCTTAGGGGAGCCTGGGGTGCAGTAGACGGGGCCGTATAAAGTACTATTGTGCTATCTCACGTGCGCGCAGAAATATAGGGCATTATCGCAATGTCACGTGGCGTGCGCTGAAGCACCTGACGCTTTTGAAACAGGGAGCGCGCTGCCCCGTGTGGGGGGACAGGCTGCGGGAATTCCACGTGACCATGCGCGCGCGACGGATCTGGGATGTACGGGTGTGCGCTATTGGCGCGGCATGCACGGCAGTTGCTAGCTGCAGGCGCCGCACTTTAAAATCCGATCTACAGTGAAAAATTAGCGCTCAGTGAGAAATTAGCGCTCAGTGAAAAATTAGCGCTCGGAGTAAAATATTAGCGAGGAAAATTGAAGTGAAATATCTGTATTGAAGCGGCCTGACGCAAAGTGCGCTACCGAAAAGTAATTGTAACTGTAGCAATTGTAAGAAGTGAAAACCCATTTTGTATCTAGCTTGAGCGAAAAGCAATAATGGCAGCACACGCTGGTGCTTGCCTCGCTATGCAAACGCTTTACTTGCCCTTGTTCTGGAACCTCAACTTCAATGGCGATTGGTTGACGGCCCTCAATCTGTACTCAGCAAACGTTCTGAATGAGTTGCCGGCAGATGGCTGCCACTTCTTGGTTGCTGGGGTGGGCTTGACCAAGGAGCTGAACTGTGTCACGCCCTCCTTTTGGAAGGCTCTGATGGCGGTGGTGGAAAAGTTTCTGATCATTTTATGTGGGTATGAGAAAAAGGAGTAAGGCGGTAAGTAAGTGAAAAAATTATTGGAGCCCAGATTGGAGACGGCAGCTGCCCATCTTTATAGTCCTGCGCACCCGATGCAAAAATCAAGCCATACTTTCCCCGCACGCAGTCAGTTGAGCAGATTACGCTACTCGCCAATTGAGCTGCGTCCGCGCTCGGCTGCCGCGACTGCAAATCCAGCGTTCTTGGCCTTGCTTTCTATGCACCATGCCCAGGAACCCCAGATAGGCTAGTTATATTGTACAGTATGCTGCCGAAGAAGATGCCCGTTTCACACCGTATACGAGGCTAGGAGCGAGCCTGCTTCGTTCCACTGAGATAAGAAGCTCTCTGACCTTTCATTGAGATAAGAAGCTCTCTGCCTTTCATTGAGATAAGAAGCTCTCTGCCTTTCATTGAGATAAGAAGGCCCCACTCGAAGAACACTATTCCATTATGTTTTTGCTTTAATGAGGGGGTGCAACCGAAGGTTGCTGATACTGCACATGTCTGTGTTGCAGTGTGACTGCTTCAGTGCAGTAGCAAAATCGTGGGGTTTGGAGAATACTGGGGGCTGAGATATAGAGAGGCTGAGAGGTCCGGGCAAACTACCAGTATTACCGAAGGCGCAGTAGTCACTCTAACTCCCTCTCGAAAAGGCGTCAGACAATCGAACAGCGATTAAGGCAAGGGGGTCAAATGGATGTTCTATGGCGATGCGTGCACATCTCGCAGAGGCAGGAGCGCACCCGCGCAAGACTTCCCGAAATTATCGGGTGACATATACATACATGACGTGGAATATCCAAGTGGCGCCATAGCCAGCGACGATCCTCTTTCGCAGCACAGATTGAAGACACTGTCCCAATTGGTACCGGCACCCATGCTTTCATTCCGTGAACTACACAGCTGTAAATACCCACCGATCACAGGCTAAGCCAGCTTAACTGTATGCATATCTACTCGCATATCTACGCGCATACACACCTGCATGTACGCCACAACACCCGTGCACCCGCACTTCTTTCCGCAAACCAGTACACCCGCACCTCATTCCGCGCAACAATATACGTGCCCCGCATCGCATACACCCGTGCACCCGCACCTTATTCCGCCAGCCTGTGCATGCGCCCCGCATGCCACACCCGTGCACCCGCCAGTTATTCCGCACCACTCGATCCGTGCACCACTAGATCCGTGCACCACTAGATCCGTGCACCATTAGACCCGTGCACCCTGACACCCGTGCACCGCGCGGAGCTCTCGTCGACCAAAATGCCTCGCATGTGATTGCTCGCAATAATCTGCGTCCAATGAAACGTGCGCGGAGTCCTGCAACATTCCTCGGACTTTTATGACTCGATTGCCACCAGCCCCTACGCATTCCACGCCAAGCTCACCACCCGCTGATGAACCTGTCCCCCAACTTCTGCGCCAAACACATCTCCGGCTGCAGTATCAAGTCCTCTTTTATTCTACTTTTCTCGAACTTGGCCCCTACGGCTGCCCAAATTCGCCCGCATCGGCCCCTACGCCCCGGCTATGTTCCTCTCTCTTTTCCTTTTTTCCGTCTTGGTAGCCCCCGACGTCAATGCGGTCGCATGTTTCGCTCATTTTTTTCTTGCTCGGGGAAATACCCCCAGCGTCGGAGTTCGAAGTCCTCGCCGAAATGCAGGACTGCACTCCGGTCCAGTGTCGAGGCGTGAGTCAACGAAAACCTATAAAGCCGAGCGGATCCCAGGCCCCGGTTTTTTCTCTTTTTCTTTTTCTCCATATCCCGGAGTCTTCTTCCACCCCTAGTATCGGCGCCTACCCCCTCACAGGCTCCCCCACCCTCCTGGCCTCTCCCTGTTAGCCGGACTAGACTTACCCATCGTACAGGCTTGGGCGAAGAACGTGCGTACCTGCAGGATCGTTCCACGTTATCTCCCCGTTTCCGCCTATAAATTGCTTGCACCCGCTACTTTCAAACCACAATCCACATTTTGCGATGTCTCTTGCTCCGTCTTCTGCTGCCCCCAAGGGAAAGCTCAACCAGATGAGAAGAGAGTCCACGGTGCTAGGACCCATGAACAAAATCCTCGTGGCCAACAGAGGTGAGATTCCCATCAGAATCTTCAGAACCGCCCACGAGTTGTCCATGCAAACCGTGGCCATCTACGCCCACGAGGACAGATTGTCCATGCATAGATTGAAGGCTGACGAGTCCTACGTCATTGGCAAGAAGGGCCAATACTCTCCTGTGCAAGCATACTTGCAGATTGACGAGATTATTGCAATTGCCAAGAAACACGGCGTGAACATGATCCACCCGGGCTACGGTTTTCTTTCCGAGAACTCCACTTTTGCCAGAAAGGTTGAAGAGGCCGGAATTGCCTGGGTTGGTCCTTCTTACCAGACCATTGATGCGGTTGGTGACAAGGTTTCTGCCAGAAACTTGGCTATCAAGAACGGCGTGCCGGTTGTTCCTGGAACTCCGGGCCCAATTGACTCTCCTGAGGAGGCTGCTGAGTTCGTCAAGAAATACGGCTTTCCTGTCATCATCAAGGCCGCTTTTGGCGGTGGTGGCCGTGGTATGAGAGTTGTTAGAGAAGGCGATTCCATCGAGGATGCCTTCAACAGAGCCAAGTCCGAGGCTTTGACTGCTTTCGGTAACGGAACTTGTTTCATTGAGAGATTCTTGGACAAGCCAAAGCACATCGAAGTCCAATTGCTTGCTGACAGCTACGGAAACGTCGTTCACTTGTTCGAAAGAGACTGCTCTGTGCAGAGAAGACACCAGAAGGTTGTGGAGATTGCACCCGCCAAAAGCTTGCCAAAAAGCGTTCGTGATGCCATCTTGACCGATGCTGTTAAATTGGCGCTGTCTGCCAACTACAGGAACGCAGGTACCGCAGAGTTCCTTGTGGACGAGCAAAACAGACACTACTTCATCGAAATCAACCCAAGAATCCAGGTCGAGCACACCATCACCGAAGAGATCACCGGTGTCGATATTGTCGCCGCTCAAATCCAGATTGCCGCCGGTGCTTCTTTGCAGCAATTAGGCTTGCTTCAAGACAAGATCACCACCCGAGGATTTGCCATTCAGTGCAGAATTACCACTGAAGACCCTGCCAAAAACTTCCAGCCGGATACCGGAAAGATTGAGGTTTACCGTTCCGCTGGTGGTAATGGTGTCAGATTGGATGGTGGTAATGGATTTGCCGGCTCGGTGATTTCTCCCCACTACGACTCCATGTTGGTGAAATGCTCCTGCTCAGGCTCGACTTACGAGATCGCCAGAAGAAAGATGTTGAGATCTTTGATTGAGTTCAGAATCAGAGGTGTTAAGACTAACATTCCTTTCTTGTTGGCCTTGCTCACCAATGAGACTTTCATTGCCGGAGAATGTTGGACCACTTTTATTGATGACACTCCATCCTTGTTCCAAATGATGAGCTCCCAGAACAGAGCCACAAAGTTGTTGAGCTATCTCGGTGACATGGCTGTCAATGGTTCGTCTATCGCAGGTCAATCTGGCCTTCCAAAATTGTCCACTGAAGCTTTGATCCCTGACTTGCACAACTCCGAGACAGGCGATGTTATCGACATTGAATCTCCACCCCCAAGTGGTTGGAGACAAGTTCTTCTCGAGAAGGGCCCTGCCGAATTTGCCAAACAAGTCAGAAACTTCGACGGAACTTTGATTACCGATACCACATGGAGAGACGCACACCAGTCTTTGTTGGCAACCCGTGTTAGAACAGTGGATTTGTTGAACATTGCCCCAACCACAGCACATGCTTTGGCCGGTGCATTCTCCTTGGAATGTTGGGGTGGTGCCACGTTCGATGTCAGCATGAGATTCCTTCACGAGGACCCATGGGACCGCTTGAGAAAATTGAGAGCTGCCGTGCCAAACATTCCATTCCAAATGTTGTTGAGAGGTGCCAATGGTGTCGCTTACTCCTCTTTGCCAGATAACGCAATTGATCAATTTGTGAAGGAGGCAAAGGACAACGGTGTTGACATTTTCAGGGTCTTTGACGCTCTTAACGACTTGGACCAGTTGAAAGTCGGTGTCGATGCCGTTAGAAAGGCCGGTGGTGTCATTGAAGCCACCGTGTGTTACTCTGGTGACATGTTGAAGGAAGGAAAGAAGTACAACTTGGAATACTACTTGGATGTCGTTGACAAGATTGTCGAAATGGGTACTCATTTCTTGGGTATTAAGGATATGGCCGGAACCTTAAAACCAAAGGCCGCCTCGCTTTTGGTTGGTAAGATCAGAGCTAAGTACCCAGACTTACCAATTCACGTGCACACTCACGACTCTGCTGGTACTGGTGTTGCCAGCATGGATGCTGCTGCTAAGGCAGGTGCCGACGTGGTTGATGCTGCATCCAATGCCATGTCGGGAATGACATCTCAACCATCGATCAGTGCCTTGATTGCTTCATTCGAGGGTGACGTTAAGCACAACTTGGACGAGGGATTGGTTAGGGAGTTGGACAACTACTGGGCTCAAATGAGATTGTTGTATTCTTGTTTCGAAGCTGACTTGAAGGGACCAGATCCTGAAGTTTACCAGCACGAGATCCCAGGAGGACAATTGACCAACTTGATTTTCCAGGCTCAACAATTGGGATTGGGAGAGAAGTGGCTTTTGACCAAGGAGAACTACAAGATTGCCAACCGTCTCTTGGGAGATGTGGTGAAGGTTACCCCCACATCCAAGGTCGTTGGTGACTTGGCGCAGTTCATGGTCTCCAACAACCTCACAGAGCAAGATGTTAACAAGTTGGCTGGTGAGTTGGATTTCCCAGATTCTGTCTTGGATTTCATGGAAGGGTTGATGGGTACGCCGTACGGAGGCTTCCCCGAGCCATTGAGAACCAACATGTTGGGCAACAAGAGAGCCAAGCTTGACAAGAGACCAGGCTTGACGTTGCCACCCGTTGACTTTGCCAAGATTGAGGAAGAGTTGACCTCTCGTTACGGAGACCACATCGATCAGTGCGACATTGCGTCGTATGTGATGTACCCTAAGGTGTACGAAGGGTTCCGGTCTATGGTTGAGAAATACGGAGACTTGTCAGTTTTGCCAACGCGTTACTTCTTGAAGCCTTTGGACATCAGCGAAGAGATGGTGGTCGACATCGAGCAAGGTAAGACGTTGATCATCAAGTTGTTGGCAGTGGGAGAGATTTCCAAGAGCACAGGTACGCGTGAAGTGTTCTTTGAGTTGAACGGTGAAATGAGATCAGTCACTGTTGACGACAAAAAGGTGTCTGTGGACAGCATCTTGAGACCCAAGGCCAAGGAGCCAAATGACGTGGGTGCGCCAATGGCAGGAGTGATCATCGAGACACGTGTCAAGAAAGACCAGGAAGTCAAGAAGGGAGACCCCATTGCTGTGTTGAGTGCCATGAAGATGGAGATGATCATCAGCTCGCCAGTGAGCGGAAAGGTGGGCGATCTCGTCATCAAGCAAGGCGACTCAGTTGACTCAGGAGACTTGATTACAAGCATCATGAAGTAAGGCTTATTTGATAGATATTATAATGTTGAAGTATATGTGAACTGAAGAGCATGTAGGACGCCATCACTTGCGCGCCCGCTTGGCGTCTTGCCTGGGCAGAGCCAGTAGTGAGTCCGCAAGCGCCTTGTTTTCGGCCTCGAGAGCTCGGAGTTCGTCCTCCAACGCCTGCTCCTGATGGAGGTAGTGCTCTACCTGCTGACTATTATCCTGGGGGCCCTGCCAGAGGGGGTCTCTCAATGCGGCCTCTGTGAAGCGGCTTTGGTTCAAAATCTTGATCCAGTCGCCCAAAAGCGCCGAGGTATTGTCGGAGGCCGCCTTGGACAGTGAGATATCCTTCAGCGCCTTTTGTATGGTTTGTATGAGGAGATCTGCGGTGGAATTGAGCGAAGTGAGTTGCTCCAACTCGGTTTCCAACGCTAGTTGACGCGACATGGCGGTTGCTAATACCAGTCAGTCCACGCGAGTATGTAAACACTTGTATAATCACTTGTATAATTACTTGTATAATCACGTGTAGTAATCACTTGTATAATCACTTGTATAATTACTCGTAGTAATCACTTGTATAACCACTTGTATAACCACTTGTATAACCACTTGTATAATCACTTGTATAATCACTTGTATAATCAGTTGCGGGCTTGTCGTTACTGGTAGCCGATATGTCAGTGCAGTGCGCGGATGTTATGGTTTCGCGCACCGGTGATCTTACTCAGAAAGAGTCAGACGTGAGCAAAATGGACGAATTACCCACCCGGTGGGAAGTGGAGCTCGAGTTTGTGCAGTCATTGGCGAACATCCAGTACGTGAACTTCTTGGCGCAAAACGACTACTTCAACGACCCGGCGTTCCTAGCATACCTCGACTACTTGAACTACTGGAAGCGCACCGAATACGCCAAGTACTTGGTGTACCCCAACTGCCTCCACATTTTGACGTTGCTCCAGAAAGAGGCCTTTCGTAAGAACATAGTCAATCCGGATTTCATGAACACGCTCATGAACGACATGGTGAAGAAGTGGCAGAATCTGGAGGACGCCGAGCTGGAAGACGCAAGTCCTGGACAGAAGACCGATGCCGACGCCGAGAACCAGAGCCAGGCCGAAACACAGGAGAAGTGAGCAGCGGCGCAGGAAAATTGCACGGCGGGATGACGCTGGTCATGTGACCCGCCTCGTGGCCGCCGCCCCATGTCTCTGGAAGTGTGTGGCCGTGTTCTGCGATGGCTCCCCAGATTGGACTGCACCGCACATGGTCGCACTATTGCTGTGCGAACACCGCCAGTTTGCCTCCATCACCTACATGCCAGACTCGAAGACCGTCTATGATAGGCATTACCGTAAGGCCACGGAGGGGCTCCGCCAAATATGCAGAGCTGGCCAGGTGAGTGTGGCCGAGCTCTTGTTCGCTCTGTCGTTTGTGGTGATATTCGTCGTCGGCAAGCTCTTGCACGTGTTCTCCGAGCACGAGGAAGTCTACAATTATTACAATGACAAGGGCAATTTGTTCAACCAGGTGTTCGTCAAGCGGGGCTGGGGCTGGACCACCGCCATTCTTGGCGTGTTCTTGGCGTTGCAGTTCTGGAAGGACCAGCGGAGCCAGACAGTGTCCGGTGCGAAATTGACGTTTGCCTCGCTTGTGGCGATTATCCTCAGATGGGGCGTGGCCACTCTCTGGTGGGTGTTGTTTACGCAATGGTGCTTTGGGCTTCCCATCATGGATAAGTTCTTCGTGTACTCGGGAGGGAAATGTGCTCTGATTCCTGAGCAAAGTGTGTCGGCATTCGTGTCAGGCCGGAGTGGACTACATCTGCTTTTCGAACAGATGGAGAACTTGTACGAGTCGAGATCAATCACTTCCTACAAGTGTCGCAAAATGAAAGGCTCCTGGGAAGGCGGCCACGATCCCCTGGGCCACGTGTTCTTGCTCGTGCACTCCTCGCTCTTCTTGTTTCACGAGATCAAGCCATTTTGGGAGGGATGGGCGGTGGCAGGTCGCAGCATTCGCTCGGTCGTGCAAAACGGCTCGTTATCTGTCTCGGTCAAAATCTTGCGGGTGGTCCGAGCCGAGCCCAGCGTTGTTGTTATGGGGTTAATTGCGCTCTGGTGGTTCATGTTGCTAGTGACCAACATGTACTTCCACTCGCTCGCAGAGAAGCTAGTGGGGTTGATCTTTGGCTTTCTTGGAGTCGCGGTGGTGTACTACGCCCCGAGATGGCGAAGGTAGCGGCGCAGCCAACCGAGTGCGAGGCGGCCAGTGGCCGGCAAAGCCACACGGTTAGGAATTCAGATCGCGCACTCGTGTGTTCTGCGTCAACGGCGTGACCGGCTGCGAACAATGGGAAGCGATCGCATACATCTGAGGCTGAGCTACGGGGAAGTCCACAGGCCATAGCATAAGGGATCATGCAGTCCCGGCCATTCTCGCTGCAGCGTGACCACCGAGCCATCACTGCTCTAGCGACTTGCCTACCGATTCCCAAGGCCGCAATAAGAATGGCTACAGCCAACAAAACAAAAAGAGACCCACATCCACAGGGACCCATAACTACAGAGACCCATAACTACAGAATGAATACCATTGATGCTTACAGAATTATCGTATCTGCTTACAGCATGAATCGATCTGCTTACAGCATGAATCGATCTGCTTACAGCATGAATCGATCTGCTTACAGCATGAATCGATCTGCTTACAGCATAAATCGATCTGCTGACAGCAGTATATATCTGGCCGTATCCTACTGAATTATAAGCGCTTGGTATGCATTGTCAGCTGCGAAGGCAGAAAACATAGCCTTAGCATGCGCGAATGTGGGCCGAAACAATGTGCTGCGGTGCACGGGCCTGCCGGAGGTCCCAGTTCGTCAATATAGCCCCCAAAGCAGCTACTACGGCAAAAGCCCGCCACCTCTGAACGCATCGCAACCCATTGTTCAAACACGCTTCGCTATGCGTCTCTGTATTTAGAATCACGTAAGTTCTGCATGCCCACCTGCGACACGGTTGGCGACGCGACACGTAAATACGCATCGCGAGGCGCGAAATACTCCTTCTCTGTGCATGCTCTCCCCCTACTTCAGGCTCCCATGTGCATCCTTGCGCCTAATGTTATGTAACCACCTTCAGCCGCATCGCGCCTACGTCTTCTTTTCTGGCAAGCCTCTGTTGAATCTCCCTCTACTTCTTTCACTCCTCTCCCCCACCCCTCTTAATACGTCTCCTGTGGTGGTCTTCTTGATTCTGCACAGTCAGAACCTTCGTTCACGTTTGCTAATTCCACTGGCTGGTTTTCCCAATACTGCACCTCTTGTGCCCTACGCAACCGACGCCGTCAAAATTCCACCTCCGGTGCTCTCATGTTACTCTGCTTGGTCTTTCTTGTGACCTACGCGGCGGCGGTGTACGTCGGATGGCCCATGAATGAACAGCTCCCCAATGTGGCCAGAGTGGGGGAGCAGTACCTGTTCACCTTGGCCAACACCACCTACAAATCCAGTGTTGGCGGCTCCGTTTCTTACGCGGCGCAGAACCTACCTCTGTGGCTTCTGTTCGACTCTCTGTCTCGCTCTTTTCTGGGCACGCCTTCTCTGAGCGACGTGGGCCTGTTCCAAATTGCCTTGGCTGGCACGGACTCCGCAGACGGCTCGCAATACTCCGCCAATTATCTGATGATAGTCTCTGCCAGCTCGGGCTTGCGGCTCTCCAGCCTGGACGTGATGTTCACATCCATCGCAAAGTATGGCCAGACCAACGGCGTGGATAGCCTTGTTGTGAAACAGGGCGAGTCGTTCTCCATCCAGTTCTCGCCCGATGTTTTTGTATTGAACGACGATGCCAAAACCTCCATTGTGGCCTACTACGGCCGCTCCCAGAACAGAACCCCGCTTCCGAGCTGGATGTCTTTCGACCCCTCCTCGTATACGTTTTCTGGTAACGTGCCCTATGTGACCTCCAGCATTGCTCCTTCTATGGAGTACGCTTTCAGCTTTATTGCCTCCGACTACGCTGGCTACGCTGGTGCCGTCGGAACTTTCAAGTTCACTGTCGGCGCACACCAGCTCAGCACATCCTTGAACGAGTCGATCAAGGTCAACGGCACTTACGGCTCCGATTTCGACTACGTTGTGCCTGTGCTCTCCAACGTGTACTTGGACTCTGTTCCGATTTCCAGGGAGAACATTTCCTCTGTTACTCCGGAGAACTTGCCCAGCTATGTGCTGTTCAACGACGATGACTATTCCTTGACTGGCCGCTTTCCTAACTCCTCCAGCTTGCTGAACTTTTCCGTCTTGATTCTGGACGTGTATGGAAATCTGGTGTCTTTGCCCTACACATTCGACTCCATCGGATCAGTTTTCACCGTCGACAAGCTTCCTGATTTGAATGCTACAAAGGGCCAATACTTCCTGGCCCAATTGATGCGCTCTTACTTCACTGATATCAACGACACTTCCATCGATGTCTCTATTCCAAACAACAGTTCCTGGATCACTTACCACCTGTCCAACTTGACACTTAACGGTCTTACGCCGGACAACTTCTCCCTGGCAAAAATTGTTGTCAAGGCTTCCTCGAACTTCGACGAGGAACAGCGCTCTTTCTCGATCAATGCTGTGGAAAGGCACCAGACTCACTCATCATCTAGCTCTTCTGCAGCACCTTCTGCTACGAGCTCGAGTTCTGCCTCACCAAGCTCGTCTTCTAGCTCTAGCACTCCCATGCCTGCACAATTAAAGTCTTCTGGATCCAACAAAAAGAAACTCATTCTCGGTTTAGCAATAGGCTTGCCCCTTCTTGCCATATTGATTGCTGCTGTGCTATTGTTCTTCTGCTGCTGCCGACGGAAAACTGACAGCGACAACGAGTCCGAGGCTCATACACCACAATCCAAAACTTCAACAGAAGAGCTCACCGGCCCCGGCTTTGGAACGATCAATGACGAGGATGACCATTCGGAAACTGCTCATAGATTAAGCAAGATAAATGCTTTGAAGCTTGATGAGGACAACTCTTCAGCGCTGTCAACGCTCACTCACGTTGAATCCAAAAGCGACATGGAATATTACGATGCCTCGGAAAAGCCCATGTTGTCATGGAGGGCCAATCAAACCTCGGATTCTAACGCCATAAAGAAGATGATTCTCCAGAAGCATTTGTCCGACATTTCCATGGAAACTGTCAACACAGAACATTTATTCTCGGTCAGATTGGTTGATGACAGAAATTCCGACCACAATTCCACACGAAACTTGTCTGGTACTATGGACCCAGGCCAGGTGAGTGCATTGCTTAACAGCAGCTCTTCAACGAATTTCCAGAGGCTCGATAGTAATGGCAACATTGTCGAGCATGAACTGGCTGTCTCGCCTACAAAGAAAACTATGCACGAATCTTCCACGAGTTTGAACAATACTCTGGAGGAGGGTGACATCAACAACACATTTTACACACAAGACTCCTCCAACTACAATCTCATGGCCAAATTGATGGACCTGAAAGCCGGCTCGTTCCGGTCTGAGTCCAGCCCAGAGGGGGTGGACAACAGCTTGCACGAAGAGTTCGAAGCCAAGAGAGGCCCCGATGGTGAAATCATACAGTGGGGTCCAAAGTCCGAAACTTACAAGCCTGCATCGCCCGACGTTGCCTCTTTCTTGCTAGACTCAGAGGTGACTCCTAGAAACAACAGCGTTTTGCATTCTCGCATGGTTGAGGATGACCCTTCTAGGACATCGGTTTATTCAGAGCTCTCCTTTGGAAGTCAAGTCGACAGCACAGCAAAGTTAGTCAATTTTACCAGAAAGGCGAGTATGAAAGACTCTTCTCGGCAGCAGGCTGTGGACCATTCAGCTGCAAGGGCTTCGATTCTTGATGACAGTGAATCAGGCTAAGTGAACATGCATAAACTTCATAGCGGCATCGCATTTCTTGCATCATCACGGACAGTGTAATATTGTATACTATTGTAACATAATTAATTCGTACAAAGCTTCACGTAGATACAGGCTACATCAAGAAGTGAATGTACCATGATTGAGCCCATAAATCAGCTAGAAATAGTTGCGACGTAGTTGGCAGTGTCTTGGGCCCTTCTTCTGCCCTCGACGTAATTCATCATCTCAGAGTAGGTTTGAGGGATGACCGAGGCGACGTTATTATTCGATCCCGGGACAAAGAACGAATAGATAAAGCAGCCCGACTCCTTGGAGTCCTTGGAGTCTAAGTTTTTGATTCTGGTGTCAACCTTTACCTGAACCAAAGTTCCGCACTCGGACAAAAACGAGTTGGCGTCCTTTGAGATTGTGTTGGTAGGATGCAATTTGAAAGGTGTCGACGATTCTCCCGAATCTTGGTCTTGCAAATGCTCGGTATATGACACAGTAGCACTCATGCTCAAAACAGATCCCACAGGCACGGGGGCTTTGAAGGTGGTGGAGTCTAAAGAGACGAATCTAGGACCAGCAGAGCTAAAAGCAGCAGCAGTACAGTATGCCAATTCAAAGGCCTGTCTCATAAGATAGCCACCGAACACCATGTAAGAATGCCTGTTTCTGTACTGGGGCTGCATGAATAGCGTGGAAGTGAAGTTGGTGTCCTTCATGTACTGCAAATGGTTGTTCTCACCAGGAACTATACCCTGGGAGGTCTTCCACATGTCGTGGACGAGTCTGTTTTCTTCGTCAGTGGGCTCGATTATGGCGTTTTTCTTTGCGGCCAATTTCTTCTTTGCATTAAACGACTCTGCCCTTCTGTAGTCAATCCACTCGGACTCGGAGACGGGAAGAAGTCTATTGATGGCAAACGACTTGTGGGTGAGCGGGTTTCTGGCAACGAAAGTGAAATTTGCGGTCAAGAAAACGTTGTCGTGAGACAATTGCTTATCAGTGATTTCAGCAGGGACCGAATCCTCGAAAGCATAGCCCTTGACAGTAATCTCCATTGAAGAACGACCCGTCCACGATACATTACCCGCCAAGATAAAATTGTAGTTCTGAATCTCGTCTACTTTCTTTAACATCAAAATTCGGTCCACGGAAGCTGTAACATTGACGGGTTCAGCCGGGGCACAATGCTTGTAGGCAATTCTCCCGGCCAAGGCGTCTAGATCTTGGAATAATTGGCCCACTCTCAAACGGCCAAAAGCATTGATGTAGGCGTCACAGAGCCACTTGTCGTCCTTGAAAGGAAGCAGAAGATATGAAAAGGACTCGCTGGGAGTTTTCTCGGCGACTTTGGTGGTTTTGGGGTTGATGTAGTTGAACGAGTCCAAAACCTTGCCATCTTTCAACTGCTTTTCGCGTTCTCTCAAAGCATCCAACCAGGTGGAAGTGGCGGCGACAGTCTTGAGATCTTTTTGATCGGCGTTCACGGTGGCAGTGGCGTCTTCGGCGGCAGCAGGGGAAGTGGCATCCTCATACTTGGAGGAGGTCAAGTGTCTGGGGAAGACAGAGCGCCTGACCGGCGGGGGCATGCGGTTTAAAAGCTTTAGGTTTCTGGACAACATGCTGGCCGGAATTGAATTTGCTTATTGCTGATAATGATAAGATAAGGCGAGGTGGCAGTGCGTGATGACTTTATATAGCAGCCTCACGAGCCAGGGTGCGAATGCCCCTAATCGGCAGGGTATGTTGGGTCTCGCGACCCCAATGGATGCGCGCCCCAATACGAGCGCAGATAATCCGAGTGGGAACCCGGAGAAAGTCGGAGAAACGAGGGGAGAAAGTCGGAGAAACGAGGGGGAGAGGTTTGGAGAGGTATATAGCTCGCGTTGTTTGGCCAGCCGCAGCCTTCCAATTGGGGGCTTTGTCCAGAGCCCCCACTGCGGAGCAGACGCACTGGCACCCGCGGGATTCGGGTGCGCAACACTGAGCCCAAGCAAGAGCTGCACGAGCAGGCACTGTTGGTTGCGTGCGACACTCTATCAACCTTGGCGAGTAGTGCGCACGTATAACCCCCGTTGGTGTTGGCCTGACGGAACAGCCAGCATCGCACCAAATCGGCAGCTTCAAGCTACTAACAGGGCTTGGCAGGCGGCGTGAGCGGCAGTGGCAATTGGCCCGAGGCACTGCTGCAGTGGCAATTGGCTCGAGGCACTGCTGCAGTCGAAGGGGGTCTGTAATTACTAGGGCACTTCCATGGCGCCTCCCCCTCCGAGGAGCGGCTCCCGATAAGACGAGCACCACACCCGTACATCCCGACCTGTGCAGCAGTTTCAGATCAGTCGGCCAAGTGTTTCAAACATTCGGGTTGATCTGAGCCCGTCCCGGGGCCCCGAAACCCACCATGGCTCTGTTTCCCCCAGCGGTGTACTGGCCCTCGGGGTTGTACTACCGTGCGCGCGCACCACGCTAACCCGGTCCTCATCGTTCCGCCCGCTACCAGTCCTCTTTTTCTCAACCTTGGCTCCTACCTCAACTCTTTCCACGAAACATGTCCAAGTTGTCTAGTGTCGCTAAGACCTCTCTCATGGCCGCTAAGGCCAATGCATCTGGTGCTTTCAGAATGGCCTCCGGTGCCTCCGGCCCCAAAACCATGACCGTCAGAGATGCTTTGAACTCCGCTATTGCCGAGGAGTTGGACAGAGACGACGACGTGTTCCTCATTGGTGAAGAGGTTGCTCAATATAATGGTGCCTATAAGGTTTCCAGAGGCTTGCTCGACAGATTCGGCGAGAGAAGAGTCGTCGACACCCCTATCACCGAAATGGGTTTCACAGGTTTGACCGTGGGTGCTGCTTTGGCTGGCTTGAAGCCAGTCTGTGAGTTCATGACTTTCAACTTCGCCATGCAGTCCATTGACCACATCATCAACTCCGCTGCCAAGACCTTGTACATGTCTGGTGGCAAACAGCCATGTAACATCACCTTCAGAGGTCCTAACGGTGCTGCTGCCGGTGTCGGAGCCCAGCACTCGCAATGTTACGCTGCTTGGTACGGGTCGATCCCAGGTTTGAAGGTTGTCTCTCCATACTCCGCTGAGGACTACAGAGGTTTGTTCAAGGCCGCCGTCAGAGACCCAAACCCCGTTGTTTTCTTGGAAAACGAAATGGCATACGGTGAGTCGTTCGAGGTTTCCGAGGAGGCTTTGTCCACCGACTACGTCATTCCATTTGGTAAGGCCAAGATTGAGAGAGAGGGTACTGACATCACCTTGGTTTCCCACACTAGAAACGTCATGCACTGTCTTCAAACCGCCGAGCTCTTGGAAAAGCAATACGGTGTCCACGCCGAGGTCATCAACTTGAGATCCATCAAGCCATTAGACGTCCCTGCCATCATTGAGTCTGTTAAGAAGACCGGTCACTTGGTGACCGTTGAGGCTGGTTTCCCTGCTTTCGGCGTTGGTTCCGAGATTTGTGCTCAGATCATGGAGTCCGAGGCCTTTGACTACTTGGACGCTCCAGTTGAGAGAGTCACTGGATGTGAAGTGCCAACCCCTTACGCCAAGGAGTTGGAGGACTTCGCCTTCCCAGACCCAGACACTATCTTGAGAGCATCCAGAAAGGTGTTGAGTTTGTAATGGTTGTAGAATATGGAACTTAGAAGATACAACTGACATCAGGTAAAATCATCACGTACAAAACAGGCCTCGGTGCACCGGTCGCGTTATCTTGGCTCGCGCACCACCTTGATCTCGCAGCTACCTACTACTATCACGCCGTCAGATGGATGTGCACAAGAGAACTTCTAGCACTGCACCGCCTTCCCCCCAAGAGAAGCAGGACATCAGCTTGCTGAAATTCCCCGTTGCACAATATGCCTTTGATGAGGCCAATGAAGGCTTGATACCGTCCACCTCTCTACAACCGAAGCCCACCAGCACCGCACAGAGCTCTTCGTTGAACCGGAAAGATTACCTAAATTTCTTCGTCCTCGTGGTTCTTTATACTCTCCAAGGTGTTCCGGTGGGGTTGGCATTTGGGTCTGTGCCGTTCATTTTGAAATCGAAGCTCAGCTACTCCCAAGTGGGCGTCTTTTCATTGGCATCTTACCCTTACTCTTTGAAGCTTCTATGGTCGCCCGTGGTGGACGCTATTTATAGCAAGCGCTGGGGCCGGAGAAAGTCGTGGATCATGCCCGTGCAGTTGGTTTCTGGATTCACGCTATTGTACTTGGGTTCTGTGATGGAGAATTTGATGGAGAACCCGGCGTTGCGCTTGAAGTCAATCACTTCATGCTTCTTTTTGTTGGTATTTCTCTGTGCTACTCAGGATATTGCTGTTGATGGCTGGGCCTTGACTTGTCTTTCTCCCGAGAGCTTGTCGTATGCCTCTACTGCTCAGACCGTGGGCATGAACTGTGGCTATTTTCTGAGTTTTACCGTGTTTTTGGCGTTGAGCTCCCCCGAATTTGCCAACAAGTACTTGCGCTCTCTGCCGTCGGATGACGGCCTCTTTACATTGGGGGGATACTTGACTTTTTGGGGTTTCATGTATATTGCCGTCACTGGGCTTTTGTATTTCGTTCCGGAGGAGCCTTATCATTTGAGGAAAAGCAGACCCGTCAAGTTATCCAGCGATCACTACAAGGAGGATGATCACTACAACAAATCGGCGGGTATGTCGCAATACCTTGCGGACTTGAAGGATGTGTATAAGTCCATGATCGAAGTGTTGAAGCTTCCCAATGTCCAGCTATTTGTGTTCATCTTGTTAATTGCCAAGTTGGGATTTCAAGTCAATGAGTCTGCGACAAATTTGAAGCTTCTAGAAAAAGGCCTCTCAAAGGAAGATTTGTCCATCACAGTCTTGATCGATTTTCCTTTTGAAATGATCTTCGGTTATTACGCCGGTAGATGGTCCTCCGGTAAGGGCCCTCTCAAGCCGTGGCTCTTTGGGTTTGCGGGAAGATTGGTTGCTGCTTTGTGGGCACACTTGATCTTGTTGTTCTTTCCTAAAATCGAAAATGGGGAGGTGCCATACAAGCTTTTCCTCGTCATTATTGTGCAGCACTTGCTAGGCTCATTCATGGGAACAATCCAGTTTGTCTCGTTGTGTGCTTTCCATACCAAGATCGCTGATCCAGCAATCGGTGGAACTTACATGACCACCCTAAACACACTTTCCAATTATGGAGGAACTTGGCCTAGAATCATCATCTTTTGCTTGATAGACAAATTCACCTATGCTACGTGTGAAATGGCGGTGAAAGCCTCCGGGTTTGTGATCAGTACTGAAGATCAAAAGGAGTCGTGTAAAAACACGGGAGGCCGTGTCAACATTGAGAGAGATGGCTACTTTTACACAAGCACGATCTGCTTGACTCTTGGGGTGATCATATGGTTCTGGGTGAAGAGAAAGGTCACATACTTACAATCTCTTCCACAATCGGCCTGGAGAGTAAAAAGATAACTTGAATAATATCAATGCATCTGTATATTAGTAGACACGATACCCTAGAAATCATGATTTGCAGCCAGGCCATCGTTTTGATGAAGGAAATCAGTGTGCAAGAAGTCGGTTGGCAGGAAGGGAACCTTGGAGTCATCTAGCATCCGCTTTGATAGCGACGAGTATGTGCCCACAATAGAAGGTATGAGAGACGTTCCTGGACCCGTTGAGTTTGCCACAGATCCACTGGAAGATATGATGGACGGGGATCGTATGCCTGACGTGTTTGTGAATGAACGAGCCATCGCATTGAAGGTGTCGGAGATTCCTCGTCTATGCTTCGTGGATTGCGTACTCTTCCGGTTCAAGGAACTCACATAATGCGGAGGTGGGGTTGTCAAGTATGAGTTATGAAGCAACAGCGAGCTTTCACCCGGTTGGTACACCATAGGAGATTCCTGGTAAGGTTTCCTGAGATGAGAATTGACGTTCTGGGTCTCAGCCATGGAATTGTCAAAGATATGGTCGTTCTCTCTTGAATCTTTGTTGCCATAAACATTGGTGTACCACTCTGGTTTGGTAAAATGGTCGTCAGCGTTGCCTCTGGTAGAACGGTCGAGTGCTCTTTGTACCGGCGTTTGAGTGCCCTTGGAGTCTCTTCGAAGGTCTTTTTCTCTATAGATCCAAAACTGAATGAGGATTATGGCGTCAGAAAAGACTGTGCCAGCGCTCCCGATAATGAAAGGTAGCTGGCTGCGGAAAATGCTCTGGAAGTCTGCACCCGCAAGGTCCTGGTCGTACTTGGCCAACAAAAAAAGGTCACTTAGGATGGAAAGCGTATAAAAGGAGTTGCCGATCAAAGCAAAAACGAACATGAGCGGAGAGATGCCTTTTGTAGACTTGCTTCTGTAGTTCTTTAAGATCTGCGGCATGCGAGACGTAAGGTAGAAGCCAGTGCTAGTCCAGCCACTAAGTACACCAATAATGGCGGGATTGTAGTGGAACTGTGCAAAAAGCGATTGGACGGCATGCAATAGCGAGGCCAAGAATGACTTCGATGAATCTCGGAAGTCAGTGCGTTGAATCGGCAGGCCCAGAACTTTCTTGAACGTGGAGCTGATAACCGAGCCCGACAACACTTTTTTGATGAAGCTCCTCCGCGGTTTCCTGGACCTTCTGTCAGAAGAAGACGAGGATCTCTGGTTGATAAGGTAGCTGTGCGGCGAGGCCTCGAAGCGGTTGAGCCTGGTCAGTAGAAGAGGGTTTGGGGTATCAGTGGAGCGCACAGGGCGCATCATGTTCGGGCTCTGTAACATGTTGTGATGCACAGTCTGCTTTGGATACACGCTGGTGTAGTACCAGAATTGGAGCGCCAAAATAAGGTCGATGAAGCAGTAGTATGCCGCAAGACAAACCTGGAAAGGGAGCGCCCGCGTCAACAAGCAGCCGAGCAAATTGGTAAAGTCGCCGCTGATCCAGCAGATCAAGAAGGACGTGGACACGCCCGAAACAGAGTGGTTGAGGTAGTTCTCAAACACTTGAGGGAGCTGGGCAAAGAGCCACACGATCAACGAGAGTATGCCCGAAGTTTTGGATATGGTGGCCACCACGTAGTACTCCTGTGGAAGGGGGAGGGTGGAGTTGGCCATGAGGGTCGGCAGAAGGTAAGTGGAGCTCATATTATAGGAACATTGGTGAGCGGCGATAGCCCTCAGACTGGAGCGAGATAGATAAGGCGGTGCGCGAGCCAAATGCCGGTTTTGGGTGCTGGAAACGAGCTTCACGTGCAGCGGAGCGAAGACTTGTTGGGAGAGTCCGGTATTGCTGTAAGTGAGACGGCAGGGCGGAGGCCGAAGAGTAGTAGATCAGAAGAGAACGGCAAGAAAAAGAAATGGAACCTGCGCGCATTAGATACGGTGTTGCGCGGCCGCACGTCAGCCTCATCTGCTGATAGTCACGTATGGAGGGCGGGAAAAAGGCCGTTTGGGAAACGGCCACCTCTGACGGGTGTGTGTACCTCTGACGGGTGTGTGTCTGCATGTGGCGTGGTTCAGTAATTCACTGCTTTTTACTACATGTGTTGCGTTGCATTTATACAATTGGCGATTTGAGCCTGACTGGTGCGGAAGTCGAGGCAGAGAAGTCACCGCATGGGAACGGCGAAAGGTCGGTGACAAATAGTTAAAATCAGTGACATAGTTAAAATCAGTGACAAAAAGTCAAAAAGTCAAAAAGTCAGTGGACAAGAAGTCGGTGACAAGCCAAGAGGCGAAATTGAGCTTGGAATACCAATCTACACTTGCAGAGCAAGTCGCCACTATTTGGGGACGGCCGAAAAGAGCCGTCGGATCCAGGTTTTGATGCGAAATCGCTCTGGTGAGGGAAGTCGCTTTGGTGATGCGAAATCGCTGCGTAGCATACCCCAGTGTTGCGAGCGCGCGGCATCAGCTTCTACTACACTCGATGATTGAAGTCCTCGCCAACGACCGTTTGGGCAAGAAAATCAAGGTCAAGTGCCTTCCCACCGACACGGTGGGCGACCTCAAGAAAATCATTGGGCTCCAGGTCGGGACGCCGTACGAGAAACTCATCTTGAAAAAGGGCCACCAGATCTACAAAGACCACATCTCGTTGGACGACTACGAGGTCCACGACGGGTTCAACTTCGAGCTCTACTACGGTTGATATCCTCGGCAAGAAAACGGTCTACGTCGGCAAGAAAACGGTCTTCGTCGGCAAGAAAACGGTCTTTGTTGATATTAGGAATTAATAAGTAATGACTGCGCCAGCGTAAATCATCCACAACTCTATAAAAAGTACTCTATCTGCCTCGATCTGGCACGCCCGTCGTAGTATGCCTCGAAGATGTCCTTCTGCGGCCCGCCCCGGTTGACCCCGTTAACGCCCCGGCCCTCCGACGTGTCCTCATCGTTTTCGGGCGACGCATCGAACACGTTGAAAAACTGGCCCGGGAGCACGGCTTGTGTGGATTTCTCCAGCTTGCCCTCGTAGTTGGAGTGACTGATCTCGAGCACACTCGCCATGTTGCCACATCGATAGCAGTAGTTGGGCGCAGACCAGATCGTCAAGCATTTTCCTTTCCAGTAGCTGACGAAGCCCTCGTTGCACAATTGGTGCGCTCGAAGAAGCTGTACCAAGTCGTTATCCCGGCAGAACTTGTTCATGACTTCGTGGCCAAACAAGTAACCTGCACCTCTTGGCGACAACTTGAAGTCTGGGATTTCGGGGTCCGGGTCCGACCACACGAGGTCGGCCATTATGCCGTCGTGCGGTATCTCCTTGAACCGGTCGATCACGCGGATCTGGTCGAGCTGCTGGCAGGACGGCGAAAGGCCCCCGTGGGTGGCAAAGATCTTGCCGTCTATAGTGGCCCCTAAGGGGAGATAATCGAAGAGATCTGTGAAGTAGCTCCACACCTTGAGGGAGCCCTTGTACTTGTTCAATACCTCCGTGTAGAAGCCATAGTTGGTGGTGATGGTCCTAGACTCGTGGTTACCACGTATTAGCGACACACGGTCCGGGTACCGGAGTTTCAATGCTATTAGAAGGGAAATGGTTTCAACCGAGTAGTAGCCCCGGTCCACGTAGTCGCCGAGAAATATGTAGTTGGTATTGGGCGGCAGGCCCCCGATCTTGAAGATCTCCAAAAGATCATGGTATTGTCCGTGAATGTCGCCCACGACTGTGCACGGGGAAGAGAGAGAGATGATGTTGGGCACTCCGAGAAGCTGAGTTTTTAGCTGGTGGCATAATTCCTGCACGGTTTCCTCCGGGAGAAGACGCGGCGGTTTCTGATCTAGCAACTGCTCCAAACAGTAGTCTAGGTCGGCGGTGGGTATCGAGTGTACCGTCATGGACGTGTGGACTTGCGCTACCGTGTATGCGAGATGTTGTTGGTGTACGCGGCGTGAACAGCTGCGAAGATTTTGAGCCCTGTCCTATCTGTGGGCGGCACGACACTGTTGATGGACAGGCGCTGACCACCTACGGGTTCGGCGTGGCCTTCGAGCTCGACCAGCAAAGGCGTGCTACGGTGCTTGGCTGTTCTCCACGCGCTACAGTGGACTATGTGGCCATTGACTGTACACCCTCGCACCCAACCATCAATGCTCAGAATCGCGTATCAGTGGTTATAGTATCACGCTCGATTTCTCACACCTCGGAGATGCTCTTGGCCAAAATCTCCAAGCCCTTGGCCACGGCCTCCTCCGGGATGTTCAATGCTGGTACCAATCTGATGACATTGCCTCCGGCGCTGATCACAAGCAAGCCGTACTCTCTGCACTTTTGGATAACCAAATTGATATCCACACCATCCTTCAACTGTAATCCCAACAAGAGTCCTCTGCCCTTCACGCCCAGCGCCTTTTCTGGATTAGCCTCAATGATCTTGTCCAAGCCCTCCACGATCCTCTTGCTAACAAGATCAACGTTTTCGAGGAAGCCAGCGTCGCTCACCTGATCAATCACATACGAGCCCACAGAAGCTCCCAACGGGTTGCCTCCGTATGTGGTGCCGTGGTCTCCAACCTGAAGCGCGCTTTCGATCTTCTCGTTGATCATCACAGCACCGATCGGGAACCCGTTACCAAGAGCCTTGGCCATGGTGACAATGTCGGGGTGCGCTTCTGCAGGCAACGAGCAGTGAGCCCAGAATTGGCCCGTGCGGCCAAGCCCACACTGGATCTCATCGTAGATGAGCACCACGTCGTTCTCCACACAGAGTTTCTTGAGCTCAAGCAAAAACTCCGCGTCCACCGTATTCACCCCCCCTTCACCTTGAATAGGCTCAATGATCACCGCGGCGGTTTTCTCCTTGCTGATGACCGCACGCACACTCTCAATGTCCTTGGGATCTGCCACTTGGATTCCTGCCACCAACGGCGTGAACGGCTGCTGATACTTGGGGTTTGCAGTGACAGAAAGCGCGCCCATTGTGCGACCGTGGAAACCGTTTTTGAAGCATATGATTTCGGTTTTGTCGCCGCTGGAACGCTTGGAAAATCTCCGTGCAAACTTCAATGCTGCTTCGTTGGCCTCGGTGCCAGAGTTGCACAAGAAAACCCTCTGAGCGTCGCTCATGCCGCCTGCATCCACCGTCTTGGTGACGATCTTATTGGCCAACTCTCCCGCGGGGAGGTTGTAGTAGAGGTTGGAGCAGTGCAACAAGACCTGCGACTGCTTGCTGAGAATCTTGCTGACTTCCTCATTGGCGTGGCCCAAACACGTGACGGCAATTCCAGCAGTGAAGTCGATGTACTCCCTGTCTTCGAGATCATATAAATATGACCCCTTTCCGCGGGCAATCACGATGTTGGGGCGGGCGTATGTGGTGACCGTGTACGGTTTGGTGACATCGTCAATGAATTTTCCTGTCATAGAATTGGCATCGGCATCGGCCACGGGAACGTACGAGCTCGCGAGGGGGAGAACGCGGGAAAAGCTGCGCACGGCCGCTTTGGGTGCTAGTCTTTTGGTCAAAGTTCTGTGGAGCATTTCTTTGGTGTAGTAGTCGCAGTAGATAAGGTTTTTCTTCGCAGCGATGTCGAACCGCGCTTCAATGACTAACAGTTACCCGATTAGGCAGGCCTGTACATGGCAGGAGAATGTACTGACTCTCGCTGACTCCATCCGTTGAAGTTTCTGTATTACACACGCTCGACGCTGACCGTAGTCTCCACAATACACCCGCTGTCGAAGTCCTTGATCGTGTTTGCAATAACTCTGTTCACCTCGAAGATCAACCGCAGCTCGTCGTCAGGACTACTTCCCTTCATACTCACACTCACTCCCGCGATGTAAAGCTGTGGGTTGAGTTTGGAGAAATACAAGTTGCCGATCACATATGACGCCTTGAAACACTGGAGGTTTTGGATCTTATCGTAGATGGAGGCTTTGATGACGGTGTAGTCGTAATCGGAATAGGGAAAAGAAATCAACAAGATGCCTCCCAACGTATTGACCAATTTCCAGCCAGCGTAGCACAAAGTAGAGGCAACCACAAGAGTGGAAGCTTCTTTGATATCGAAGCCAAAGCTCTCTTTGTAATGATCGGGAATGAGTGGCACCATCGACAAAAAAAATGAGTACGTCAAGGTAAGAAGCCTGATTGGGTTTTTGACAAGCACCGTGCCGAGGCTTTTTGCTCTTTTCATCAAGCTCTCATGCGGCTCCTGACTGTTCAAAATCCCATCTTTTGACGCCTCGCTGTATGCCTTGCCCTTGGTCATTTTTTCATCACTTTGTTTCATCAAATGAAATATGGCGGTATCCTCGAATATATGAACCGAGGTGAACCAAGTGGTAATGATGACAATGGTAAGCATCAATTCATAGAGAAGCCAGTTGATGGGCCCGTGGTCGGAGCCATGGATATGATGAGCTCCATGCTCTGCGTTCTCTGCAGTAGACGAATCAACGAAACCTACCACTAATTCCTCCACAAAGTGACTCACCAAGTCACATCCCACCATCACCAGCGAAGTGCTCAAGGCGAACCCGGCCAAGACTTCGAGTCTGCCCAAACCAAAAGGGTATGCTAGCGAGGACTTGCCCCACACTTCAAAGTTGGACATGATATCGACACAAGCCACCAGAAAGGAGCCCAAGGAGTCGTAAAATATGAGATGTGCCAATGTGGAAAACGCCGGTTGCTTCATCTTGACTCCGATGACGAATATGAGAACTGACACAGTGAAATGAGCTAAGGAGAGCGCCAATTTGAATTTCTGGGAGGAGCTAGCGCTATTCAAAGACTCCTTGAAATTGGGTATAGGATATTGCTCGGGTATGAGGCTGGAGTGATGGCTAGTCTCTGCGATCGGCACCGGCTCCTGGAACAAATTCATCGACACCGAAGAATGCTTGTACCTGTGGCCCTTTCTGTGAGCAGGTTTGACCACTAGAGACAGGTTGCTTGACATGTTCATATTAAGATCCTGCGGATGAAAATTGAACGGCTGAGACCTTTGTGGAGACCCGTTTCTCAGGCGAAATGGCGAAGTGCTAGGTCTGCGGGAAGGCGAGTGGCTTCGAACTGGGGAACCCGTGGGAGATTTCTCACGCCTGACAAATTCAGATTTGATATCGGAGGACGGCTTTGGAGGCGGCAAGTGCGGCGGGTTGTACGCTCGAGGCATTCCATGGAACGAGTTTCTATGGCTGGGTCTGTCGACAGCTGGGGCGTCTTCAGTCACGACATGCTCCCGAATGGCATTCGCTGCGGAGTCAGATATCAAGAGCGAGCGGGGCCGCTTTAACGCGGAGGAGTTGGAGTTGGCTCTCTGATGATACAAAGAAGATGGCTGCCCTACGGGCGCTGCCGGCGAGTTCAACGACGAATGGCTGCCATTTATGGATATGTCTGTGGAGTAGCGTCTGGGTTGCTGCAACGCATTGCTGAGGCCTATAGAATTGCCAAGACTGGAGAACTGCGCCGTAGTTGGCGATGCATGTGAGGGCTCGGCAACCAAAGACTCGGATGAGAAGTTTGCGCTCAAAAAGGACAAGTCAGGCACGCGTGCTGAATTGTTCGGCTCATGGCCGAAGTCGTCTTCGTCATCAAGCGGAGAGCCAACGGCGACGCTGGTAAATTGGGGCGAGTCCATGAAAGCAATCTGACTCGCTAGTCTGAATCAAAGTGACAGCTTGGAGATTGACGGACAGGAATTTGACGCGAGGAATATCACGTCCTGGTGAGAACAATACTGCCAAAGAGTGGCTATGTCTGCAGCGAGACGGGTTTAGCCAGAATGGGGATCGATGCGGCAGAAAGAAAGAAAGCCGCTTTGTTTCAACAGTGGTGAATGGAACAGCGGTATATGCCGCACATTAACGGTGCAACGAGGGTCCGAGTTTAGCTGCAGTGCGCACGCATTGCAAGTTGCGACAACGTACACCAGCTGAACCTACTGGAATACAATTGCATCTAACGTTCAAAGCCAATAAATTGGAGTCATCCATGGTAGTATTCCCGTGAGTATTCCCGTGAGTATTCCCGTGAGTATTCCCGTGAGTATTCCCGTGAGTATTCCCGTGAGTATTCCCGTGAGTATTCCCGTGGTAGTGCGTGGAATTGGCTGCGAAGAAAGAGACATACTCTTTTTCTTGTCTTTTCTGGGACCTGGTGGGAACTGAACCTTAGTACGGATTTTCTTCGGTCGTGTAGGCTTCGAAGAGCGAAAGACTGACGCAGCCATTGTTGAGGCCTTCGCTGGTGTCTTCGATCAACTTCATATTGTTGATGGAGAATGCTCTCCGCGGCTTGCTGCTTGGAATTATGCTTATGCTTGGGGCTCGCATCTCTTTTCCCCGCTCGTTTATCACCAACGAGCCATTGTTCACGTAGCTGATGTCGCTGCTTCTGTAGAGCTCTTCTTCGTCCAAAGAGATGGAGCACTCAAAAATCTCGGGGCCCTGGTTTGAGGTATTGGATGTTGGTTCTGCCAAGTTGAGAATTGACCCCACCATCATCGCGAGATTTCGGCCGTTGACGTTGCCCGTCTGAGCTTCCAAAGATTCGCGGCCGGATCCGAGCACATTCTGGTCCTCGGACTTTTCATCCTCTATAATCGCCGTTGGGGAGGCCTCCTCAATGAGGACTTCGTTTTGGTTGGTGGTGGAGAGCTGCGAGAGCGAGTTTTTGAAAAGGAGCAAGAGATCGTAGAGCAAGATCCGTAGCTTCTCTTCATTTTTGACAAAGTATTTTGAGTCGTAAAGCATCACCAAGCCTCGAAGGAACAGGAAGTGCACAGAGTCGTGCGCATAGATGATATCACTCAACGAAGAGTTTTGGATGATCAAGAGCCGCAAAAAGATCGAGAGAGAATCGGAAATATTGGCTTTCTCGAAGCCTGTGGCGCCGTCCACCTCAACGGACTTGAGGATTGCCTGTAAAACTTGTGATAACTGGCGAAATGTCTTAAGCAGAGCCTTGAGGTTTTCTGTGTGAGACATTGAAATCTTTTCGAAAAAGTCTTTTAGGACTGGAATCACTTGGGCGCTGCCTTCAGTGTCGCTAGTTCCAGGCTCACGCGAGAGATAGAAGCCCTCAAAAATAAGAAAGACATTTTCTTTCGTCTCCCAGTCTAGGTAATTGAAAAGCTCACCAAAATACGAATTGTATTTGTCAAAGGGGAAATGGAGGTGATCAATGAAGCCAATGGACACGTTTTCAAGGGCAGCAGTAGTCAATTTCTTTCCTGAGGTAAGCATTTTCAAAAGTAATTGGAAGATAGGCAACGAAAACTCACTCAAAAGCTCGCCGTTTCTTGGAACATCTGCTAGCTCTTTTATTTCCGGAGTGTCTGGTTTGAATCCCAGTGCAATGTCCGGTTTCAATAAGCGATTGCACAAGTATAAGCAAAGCAGACTGGCACAATCCTGAGATAAAAGGGAAAATGCTAACTTCTTGTTTGTTGACATTAGCAGCATGGTCACCTTGAGGCAGGATTCCAAATCTTCAAAAGATTCCAAACCATTAGATTTGGCATGTTGTATGAATAAGCAAAATATCGACTCCTTGTACTTCTCCCTGTAGTCCGCTTGTTGAAGTCGGAACAGGAGGTATTGGGAGTTTGAGAGATACTTCCTCGCTATCGATGTGTTGAATACTAATTCACAGCACATCTTGCTCAATACCTTTGAGTTTTTTTGGTTTGAAATATCGTCCAATAATGCTAAAATATCAAAATGCACAATTGTTCCATAGCTGAGGAGCTTCATGAGAAATACGGTCAATTGATTCGGGTCTTTCAATTGTTCCAAAGTTTCGGTGACAAAAGCGGCAAACAAGTCGTAGAGCAATTGGTTGCTTTTGAGTTTCAGAAGCCTTTTAAGGTGTTCAAGTAGCTTTGAATAGGCACAGTCCTCGGTATCGTTTGCGGCGGGAAACGAATTATACCACTTTCTTAAAATAGTTGCGATGGAGCTGCCCAATATCTCCGGTGAGGCTTGGCTTTTGATGTTCAACTGGGCTCCATCTAAATGGCACTCACCCAACAAGTCATCAACATCTTCATCAGGGAGAAGCTGAGGCTCCTCCAGAAGAAACTTGTTTAATTCGCTTATAAAGGTGTCGACGGAAAAAGAGTCATTCTTTCTGGGAGACTGCGTCTGTATCTTGAGGGGCGACTCCACGGTGTCTTTGTTGAAAATGAGCTTTTTGAAATCGTTTGGATCTTGCTTGCCTCTGTCCTCCTCCAACCCTTTCCCAATCGACCTGTTGATGAACTCCCATATTTCTTTAAATTTGAAGATGTCCGTTTCACGGGTAGATATATCACTGTAGTTCATGATAATGAGCTTGAAAATCTCATATGCCATCGACACACTATCGTAAGTATTGCCTGCAATGACTTTGAGTAGATTGTAATGATGGCAGGCAATCTTGCTAATGTAGTATAGTGTATCTAGGTAGTAGATCAAAACCTTATTCTCATTTTTGAGTATGATCTTAGTGAAGACCTTGAAAAACACCGTCAAATTGTCCGTGCATGTGTAGAATAAGTAAACGTTTGCAATGGTAGAGGGTGAAACGTGAATCAACTTGGGGGAATTCGATATCGTCGATATAATTTGAGGTGTCAACCAATTGACTATTGAAAACTTCACCCCGGTGTTCATGCCCTTCATAACCGAGAGATAGTCATTGAAGTCGTCTTTGAATATTCCCGAGGACAAACTATCAAGTACATGGATCTTGGTCAATTGAATACCTCTTTCGAAACTGTCCGAGAACTTATTGATATCACTCGTCCATTTCTTAACAATGTGGAAGTATTGTTTGTTCGTTAAGGCAGGAAGATGCAGTAGCAATGCAAGGTGGAACTCAGCTTGCGGGTCTCTTTGTTCGGAGAATGCTTCCAGAGATGCAGATAGGTAAAATATGCCACAGGCGATGACCTTCCGTAGGTAGGAGGACATGGAGACTATTTTCAATTGGTACAATTGGTTGACCAAAACGAAAAGATTGCGCATGCTAATGGATTGCTTTGACTCATCGGCCAAGCTGAAAATGCTTTCTAGAATTTCGTTTTCAAATTCTGTTTTGAGCGAAGCTGATCCTCTCGTTGATAATCTTTGGAGAATTTTCCGCTTGAGGAAGTTGCATACAATGTGGATCAATTCCGAGGACGCACCCATGTCTCTGTAGATGGTAACACACCAATAAACGAGGATTTTAACCTTCACTTTCCAGGCAGCATTCGAGGATGTGGGAGTAAGCAAGGACGCTAGGCTGTTATTTAATTTGAGTTTGTCAAGCAGATCAATGAATCTCAAGTTGTCATCACTGGGCCTATTGAATGAGCTCAGCTCTGAGTCCGACAATTGGGAAATGATGAGGGCAAACTTGTCAGGTTTCGAGTCGTTTTTGAGGAAGGAGCTTCTCCTTTTGGCCTTGCTTTCCTGGCCAGGATGTTGCCTGTAAGAGTGCTTCATATTCAACATGAGGCTCTCGTTTCTGAAGTGAATGAGCCGAAGTGTTGACTCTATGCTTCTCGAGTCATTTGCGAGTTTTGCTGAGTTCTGCAGACTCGTCAAAATCCGGTAGAGCACATTGCCGATGAGGATCCAGTAGTCGGGGAGAATAAACAAGTTATTGTTCAAAAGGAAAAGCTCAACAACAGACTGGTTGATTAGCCAAAGCAAGTCGGTCTTCAAGGCCGCCAGTAGTATAGACATGGGGGGGCATGCATCGTCATCCGCAGATCTGCAGAGGGGCCTGAGAGAGGAGCGGTCTTCCAGAGGCTTGTAAGTGGGAACTCTTTCTATGAGAAAGTAGTTGAGAAGCAACGACTCACACATTTGCTTCGAGAGAAACTCTTCTTTGATGATGTCTTTCCAGAAGATCTTCACAAAAGTCAATGCCACGAGGGTCTGGCCGAAGTTTAGGGGTTTCAGCCGGAGAAGGCTTTCGAGAGCCGGAGACAGCTCGCCCACCTCGGTATTGGCGATTTCGAGAAGGGTGGGCAATTCGTCGGTCTGAAGCGGAAAGTCCTCGCGTAGAAAGCCGATAATTGTCTGGAGGAAAGTGAGCCTGTCCAAGAGGAATTCAACGTAGAGCGTTTGCACGAATTTAGCAAGATAGTTCAACTTGCTTTTGTAGGCCACGCCCCGGTCCGAGGTCTTGACCGAAGGCATTTCCTTGGAAAACTTGAGAATATAGTCCGCA
This sequence comes from Metschnikowia proteae, assembly GCA_002370515.1. NCBI lineage: Eukaryota > Fungi > Ascomycota > Pichiomycetes > Serinales > Metschnikowiaceae > Metschnikowia > Metschnikowia proteae. The sequence continues at coordinate 268,730 of NKYY01000015.1, read as the reverse complement.
ATCTGCGACGTCCATTCCTGGAGCCACCTGGCCTCCACCACCTCCAAAACAGAGCTCACACCATCGTGGGTCCGGGGAGACGGCACACTGGGCGAGCTCCCCGGAATGGACGAGTTCCGCACCTGCATCTTCTTCCGTAGAAGCATTTGCTCACTATACAACACACATTTAGTAAACCAGATGGCTCTGGCAATAGGCACGTTCATGTTGCACATGCAGTCAATGAGCACCTTGTTTCGTATTCCATGCGGAAGACGGCTGGAGATGGCGTGCAAGGGCACATCGGGGTTGGCCAAGTCCCGGAGCCAGGCCTCTCGCTTCAGAGCAGTCAAGGTGACTCGGGGCGCAAGCCTGAACTGGTTGCTGGAGCTGCTGATCTGGTTGATGAACTCGTTTCGGGCTTTGTATGCTTTGGCCAAATGCGACGACAATTCACCCAAGATCTTGGTGCAGTTCTGCGACGAGGAGAAGATGGTTTCTTGGATCAAGTTTCGGGCGGAGAAGTACTCATTTGAAACCTGCGGACTCTCGAAGAGGCCCTTGTTCAAAATGCTCAGATTGGCCAAGTTCTCGTTCTGGCTATCGCCCTCCCGAAACGGCTCGAAATCTGGGTACACCAAGGGCTCCAGATCGGTGGAAAGCGGGTATACGCCCTTCCCGGGGCTAGCCATGGTGTATCTTTTTGCCAAAAGGTCCTGTTTTGCTAGCATGGCCAGCGATGCCAGACTCTGCCCTGAAAGGAGGGAGTTCTTGTTTTTTTTGGACATTCCGAGATGCCTGGCCGGTACGGTGGTGTGTGATAAGTGTGATAACTGGATGCACCAGTGCGCACCCAGCACTGTCTAATGGTCTGCGAATCCAATGCTCTGCATAATATCTACTTATGGTGCCTGAGAAGTCTGCAGATGGTTTTTACCAATCATCGTCTTCAGGCTCTTCGTCGCTCTCATCTCTTGTAGCGCCCTTCCTTTTCTTCAAAGCGTCCGCCAAAGATCCGGCCAAACTGACCTCCTCGGTTTTCTTCGCCTTGAGCGCATCTGCAAGACCTCCACCGATGTTGCTGCTTACTTGCTGGCTAGCAGAATTGCCGTTGGACGTTGGTGCTGGTGCACGAGGTGCTGGCTTGGGAATGCTGCCTCCGAAAAGATGCGCTGGTGGGTCCACCTTCTTCATGTAGTCAAGAGGCGCCCATCCCTCCATGGTTTCTTTGATATCTTTCACAAGTCCCCATTGGCCGTTCGTACTGGTCACATAGACAATGTCATCCTTGACTAGCGGCACGGACCCGCTGACTGAGCCATCGTAGTCATAAAGTGCTTGGTATGTGGGAAACTTCGGCTTAGCCACCGCCAAAGCTGGAGGAGGCGGCGGTGGAGGAGGGTTTGCTTTCTTGACTGGCGGTGTCGGTGCTGGGCCCTTTTTGAGCGGCCGTGCCGGGGCCGTTGGATTTGCTCTAGCGGGAATCTGTGGATTGGCCCGTGCAGCAGGTTGCGGCTGTGGCTTGGGCTTCTGTGGTATAGCTGGTGCCACATTGTTGGCACTGACTGAGGCCTGCAGAGCGCTGGCTGGAGCTATGGAGTTTCCGTTATACTGCGTCGACGGTTGAGGAGAAACGTAAGCCTGGGTCTGCGGCCTGGCAACCGGTGTAGGTGCTTGATAAGCAGAAACATTCCTTCTTTGCGCCCCGCGATTGTAGTATTTGCTATAGTCAACAGCACTGGAAACACCTCTGGGACGCTTTGGGTTCTTGCTGTTGGAAGGTAGTCCTGGCCCCACGATGACTGTTCCAGATTTATAGATGTCACTATACTTTGGAGCTGTACCATGCTGGAACTTCACCGTGTGGTACTTTCCGGGCTTCTTCTGGTATTGCACCGTCAAATCGACCTTGATAGAGATCCCGCGATTGATCTTCTTGAGCTGAGTAACCAACTCTGTCTTGAAATCAGTGTTTATAAAAACATCAGGCGTGGTAGGAGTGGGTGAAGTCAAGGATATAGCAACCCAGTTATCTTGCAAGGTTGACAATCCCACATAGCTGATGCCATTGACTGAGATGGAGAATTCCTTCTGCAACTTGAGCTTCTTATCCACCAAGACCTCAGCAACAATGTATAAATGGCTCTTGGTGAGTACAAAGATACGGTCCAATCTCTTTGAAGATCTTCCAAATTTGGCCAAAAGAATTTGTCCGTTGGCTGAAAAAATGACTGGCTCGTTGATGCCACATTGGCTCATCACGAAGCGTCCGTATCCCAGAGAGTCATTACACCCCAAGTAATCTCCCATATAAGCCCTGGACCCAAGTATGGAGAATCTCCTTCTTTCTTTTCTTCCCTGCAAAAAACCGGACCCTTCATCACGAAGCTGCTCGAATTTGTTGCCGTGCTTCTTGACTCTCCAAGCACTTTGGATTACTCTAGCAGCATCCTCCTTTCTTTTGACGTATCTTCTCCAGGCTCTTTGAATACGAGCTGCCATGTTGTGCCAGTACTTGTCCCTCATGTCTTCCAATGCAAAAAGAGTTTCAGGTGTCTTGATGAACACCTTAGTAGTGCCCATTTGGTATTCAGAAGGAGGAATGTGACAGCTTCTTAAGATCTCAGTCACCGCAGTGATATCATCACCTCTCCAGATATAGTCGCCCGCATATCCAGTAGCAGGAGACAACAAATAAAACCTTTGAACAAACTTGTCAAAAGTCGTACGGTATGCGAAACCAGCTCTTCTGATCCGCACGTTCTCTTTCAACCCCAAATATTTCACTTGATGCAAGACCTGCTGGTTATCATACTCTTTTGGTCTTTTGGTCTGATTGGGCTTGATTGTTCTGATGTATGAGGGTTGACACTGCGACAAAGTGTCCACTAAAGCATTGGCACTCCTTCTGATTTTATCTGACGCAGTTTCGGGGCGCTTTTTGGAATCGGTGAGGGCAGACAATAGGTGGCTAGGGAATAATGCATTTGTAACAAAGTCATTGCTCGATGTAGCCAAAAGTTCTAGCAAGTCACGAAGCATACTGTCCTTGTTCTTATCGGTCATACCAGACACCTCGTAGGTGACATCACCTGCATAGTGCTTAATGATGAATTTACCTCTTCTGTCCTCGAAATGGCGGTTATTGGCTCCAACCATGCTTAATCTCTGGGCAAACACTTGGTCCGCAGCATCCGAGTCTGCATGGGCTGTTTTGATTGAGTCGTTTAAAGCAGCAAACAAGCCCGGCTGAGGTCTGGTTGCTTCAATCAAATCACACACGACCTTGTTGTTGAAGTAGTCTATAGGAGTCCATTTGATCTGCTCTTGCACATATTCATCTTGCTCCGCTTTCAAAGTCAACTGGATGAAGATTTGCTGCAACTTCTCGTTGACGTAGTTGATGCAGACCTGTTCAAAGGAATTTTGTTCGAAAATCTCGAACCCATAGATATCCAAAATACCAATGGACTTCTTTTCTGCGGTTTGCTGATTGCCCTTCAACGAGACATTGACACGCTCCACAATCCAGTCGAATAGATTATTGTAGATTCCCTTGGCAAGAGCATCACGCACAGCAGTCGCTTGCACAATGTTCAAGGGCACGTGGTAGGTGGAGCCGCGTCTCATTCCGTGGGAGGTTTCGATGATTCTTTCGGTGACAGCCTTTTTCAAGATAGCTGCATCGACCTGGAGAAGATACGCCACAAAGTTTGTGACGCCCTCGTCTCGGACTGCAGCGTTGCCACTCTCGTCCTCGAGGAAGGATATATTACCAATCCACAAGATGGAGGCTAGCATTCTGAAGATATTGTCCTGCTCGGCTTGAGACAAACCAATGACATTCATAGCATTGAGAGTCTCCAGGAAGTCCTTTCCATCATCAACACCGTCAGCATTCACACACTTTGCAGCAGAGGTGTATATATACGTCTCCGGGCCCTGGATACCATATGCTTGCTGGTACTGAGGAGGACAGTGCTTTGTGAATTGGTAGAAGATGTGGAAGTTTCTCTCGTTGGAGATTTGCTGCACCACCCTTTGCTTCTCCAACAAGTAGTTGGTGATGTGGGCCGCACTGGGCTGGTTGGCGGAGTTGAAGAAGATCTCAAGGTACTTGCCGTGTCTGGACGAGTTGTTGTTTCTGAGTGTCTTGGCACACCCAAAGGACTCCAACAACGGATTGGTGGCCAACACCATGTCTTTGATTTTGGAAATGCCGCCGTCCGCCGACGCCGACTGCTGGTCATCCACAGACACGTTGGCGATATACTGCATGATCTGCTTGGCCGCCTCGGTTTTGCCCGCACCAGACTCACCCGAGATAATAACACATTGGTTGTCGCCGTACGACTTGAGGTTGTAGTACATGGACTCGGCAATGGCAAACACGTGAGGAGGCACCTCCAATCTGTTCTTGCCTTTGTAAGAATTGAGCACTTGCGGCGTGTAGATGCCCAAGTCCTGGAACGGATTCACGGAAATCAACACGTGGCCAATGTACGTGTATATGGAGCCGTTCATGAACCGCTTGTGGAGGTTCTCGTTGATGGCCTCGTCGGAGATCTTGGACAATAACGTCAAGTCGGAGACTCCGACTTCCTTTTTCTTGGTGAGATCGAACTCTGCTTTTTTGATGCCGCTTTTGGCCGGCGCTTCCTGCTTGGCCTTGGAGCGGGCGCCCCTTTTGACGATGGCCATGATTAGAAACGGAGTATGCGGGTTATCGGGACCGATAGCTCGCGTTGGTGCTCGCGTCGTGCGCGGCCCAACACGGCACGGGCGGAGTGTCTCCAACTGCAAGGGCGGCGCAGGGTGCCAGGCTTGGTATAATCTTACTCGAGGTACTTCTTATCATCCTTATTTGTTAACTGTATAGAGCTATCCTGCACAAAGGCCTAGGCCGTACATGTCTTGTTTACCAATTGCTGGCGGGTGCCCGGAATGGACTGGCTGAAGACGCTCCACGGGCACTTCTCATGCCGATTAGTGCGTGCTCTTTTGCTGAAGAATCTCTGCTTGCCGTCTTTCCACGCAGTTCGCTTTTTACGCAGTACTCTGCAGGCTTGACATAACTTGGAGAAGTCCATATGCCAACGGAGCCACGCTGCATGTAACTCTCAATTCAAATTTGTAGCTCTCAATTCAAATTGACTGCATGCAACTTTCAATTCAAATTTGTAGCTCTCAATTCAAAATTCAAATTTGTAGCTCTCAATTCAAATTGACTGCTTCCTCTATTCAAATTCACTGGGCAATCGTCATCGCTGTAATCTGGCTTAGGAAGACCATATCCGCACCATCTTGTCCTTTCCACCAGAGGCCACCTTCTTTCCGTCCATGCTCCAGTCCACAGCGTAGACCTCATCGGCGTGTCCCGGCAAGTCCACATTCAATTTGCGAGTCCGTACGTCCCACACCTTCAACGTTGTGTCCTTGGAACAACTCACCAAGAGACGGCTGTCTGCAGACCACGCCGTTTGGTACACCGGAGCAACGTGTCCGCGGAAAGTGCCGATGAACGTGCCCTTGAACCCATCCCAGAGCTTGATGGAGTTGTCAAACGATGCTGAAACAATGTACCGTCCATCGGGCGAAAACAGCACGTGGTTGACAAGCTTCTGGTGGCCCGTCATCCGGCACACAGGCTTGCTTGTCTTCAAAGGTTCCCAGAAGTACATGGTGAAGTCGTCACTGGCTGTCACCAACCGCTCACTGATCTTGCCGCCAAGCTTGGCCACTTTCTCGTAAGCCTCAAGTGCCTTTTTTCTCATCTCTGCCATATCAGCGTTGGCGCCTCTCGACGACGTTGGCTCAAACCCACCTCTTCTCAACACATAGTCCGTGGAAATAGACAAGTGGTTGACCCAATGAGCGTGGCTCTTGAGTGTCTGAATACACTTGCCACCGGCAGTCATATCCCAGGCCTTGATTGTTTTGTCGTGCGAGGCACTGTAGACAATATTGGACCCCGACCATTTCACACACGAAACTGCATTGGAGTGGCCACACATGGTCATCAGACATGTTCTACTGGTGGTGTCCCAGATCTTAATCGTGCCGTCCTTGGACCCGGATGCCAAACGTGGCGCCTGGCCCTCTTGGGTGAGGTGCAATGGCTCCCACGTCAAGGTGGAAATCCACTTGCCGTGGCCCACTAAAGCTCCTCCCAAGGGGGCTCCTGTTCTGGCATCCCATAATCTAACCGTGTTGTCCATTGATCCCGTGGCAATCATGGTTCCACAGGGCGAGTATGACACACAAAGCACCCAGTTGCTGTGGCCTGTAAGCGTTTTGTAGGGAGTTTGCGTATTGCAGTCCCAGATCCGGGCCGTGGAGTCTCCTGCACCAGAGCACATTCTTCCAGAGTCGTTGGGAGCAAACTGACAGCACAATATGGTGGAGCCGTGGCCGGCGATCGCTGCACTGGACCGTGTCACTGCCTTCACCTTGAAGACCGCACGCGGTGTGTAAACAATGGTCATGAAGTCTTCGGTGGTTTTGATTCCGGGCTTCAAGATTGACGAGTAGAGGTTGTCCCTGATGTCAATGAGTTGGGAGCCTTTGGCCTCAGAGTCAAGGAGAGAGAAAGAGTATGGCACGGGCTCATCGTTTTCCCCATTGAGCTGGTTCAAAAGCTCTTCCAACTGGGTTTCGGTGATTCCGCCGGGGACTCGAAGGGAGCCTCCCACAGACTCGCCGGAGTCAGCAGCCTGGAATTTTATTAGCACATTGGGGAGATCTTCAGGAACGAGATTGACATCACGCACCTGCTGTGCCTCTTTCCTCTGCTTTTTCGATGGTGGGGGGATAACAGTGGCCATTGTGGTGGGAGTAAGTAGTCTCACTGGAAAAATACTGATGCTCATCGGGGGCCGCATGCAGGACTGGCCGGGGCGTATAACGGCCAAAGTCAATTTTTCTGGACTTCTTTTTTGAGACGATTTTCCCCCAGACTTCTGTCTCTTGAAAAACTCTTTTTGGGAAGGGCCCATTTTCGTGGTGTTTGTCGTGTTTTTGGCGGCGGCCACTGGCGTTTGCAGCCGCGCCATAAAACCGTATGTTTGTGCATTTCAACTCCACCACTATTTTTTGCTGGTTTCAATAGCTTCGATATGCTGGATAATTTGCATTGTAACTTGAGTGCTCTTCCCGAAAACGTCCTTTTGGAGATATTTGGATGCATCGAGTCGCAGATTCTCGGTTCATACCTCTCGATGTTCAGGGCAACCGACGTTCTCAACCCGATATTCCGAGTGGTTCTGACTTTGAAGTATTCCAGTTTGATCATCACCAATCCCTGGAATGGCCAAATGTGGGGGTTGGCCCGCAGTCGTAAAATTGTCCGGCCAGAGCGATTGCCGTATTATACGTACATGACGCTTCGGCAGTTCACCTCGCTCTTCAGCACGTTGAATGCTCGTATCTTCCCCGAATTTCCGGCGGTCCGCAAGATCCTCTTCATTTTGGCCTGCGAGGAGACCGATGCTTTGGAAAAGCGCACCATCGCCATGACATTCTCATACCTCTTGACGACGATGCCCAGCTCGATCATGCGTACCGTAAGAAAGATATACTTGAGCATGTCTGACTTCACGGAGCTGAAGATCGACTTTGACGTCACGTCGGCGATATTCTGGAAAATCAATCGTCAGAAAAGTCTCTTTCAGTCTTTGGAGCAGTTGGCGTTGGTCGGGCCCATCACACTATACCAGCCCAAAATATTGACCTTGAGCTACCGGTACCGGCAGTTCACGGGCTTGCGATCATTGGACCTCACGTACTTGGGGCTCAATGCCAACTTGCGGCGCCTCAAAATTCCCAATACTGTGGTGGATCTCGACCTATCGCACAACGTGATCGAGGACCTTGAGGGGTTCTTGATTCCACACCAGATCCGGTGTGTCAATTTGTCCCACAACAGTCTCGTGGGCACAGTCTCCATGCCGTACATTCCGTCGCTCAAAGTACTCAATCTCCGGAAGAATTTCATCCAGGGCATAGGGTATCTCTCAGACTCATTGGAGGTGCTAGACATCTCGTTCAACGACATACCTCGGCCGGACTTCAAGCTCCCACGACTTTTAAGGTATTTCTTCACTGATATGGCGCAGGGCTATCTCATGGTGGAGGAGATGAGACACCAAATTACACACCAGCAAGTCAAAATCTTGAACCATGTCACTTCAAACAGTATCAACCTGATGCGGCATAGGTATAACGGTTTATGATCACGTGTGGCGAGCAAGCCACGAAGCATCTTCGTTTGCTTCCTTTGATTGACTGTCAGATTCGTCCGATGAGTTGAAGGCTTCCATGTGCTCCAAGAGCGTTCCGGTCAGCTCCACATCCGAGCCGTCTATGACCAGGGGAAAGTCACTTTCGGAGACACTGGGCTCATTGTTTTCCGTCTGCAGTGCACTTTGAAAAGTCGGGAATATTTGGAGAGCCGGAGTGGACTGCGGTGGAGACGAGGGCATGGAGAACTTGGTGCTCCGCTCCAACACAGCGCCTGTGCCAGGATCGCTTGTTTGTCTGGAATAAACTTGAGTGGAGTTCATTGTTTCTTGTAGGAGCGAGGATAAGCCTTCGCTGTGTCCATTTGATTGGGTACTCAGAAGATCGATGAAGCAGTCTGAGAGTATCCGAGACCCTTCGGTGGAGGGAGCAAGTTTGAAGTCGAAGTAAATCGGCTCCGTGATGTTCTTGAGCCCGGTGACGTTGACGACTTTGACCACCGAAACCAAGTAATGGTCGTCGCTGGTGATAGGCCGGGACTCGTTTTTGAAGTGCGGGCTGTGGAAATACCAGTCGTTGTAGAACAAAAGTCTGCAGGAGATCTTGCTTTCGCTGGGACTTTGCTTGTCTCCACGAGCGTCTCCAAAGGTCACCGGCGCCAAAGTGAGCCGGCGCTTTTCGTACTGCGAGCTATTGGGCATGGCTGCTTGAGACGAGTCCAGGGGAACGCTTTTTTGCGATTCTAGTTGAGGAGCAATATACCTCGGCTCCATGTGCCCTAGGAGAAGGACGACGGCGGAGTTCTTGACTGCCCACGAGGACATGAGCAGAAATAGCTCGTGGATATGCGTCTGGCAACGGAAGTAAGGGTTTTCTCGAAGTAAGGAGCCAGGCGGAATCTGCGGGAGTTGAACCAGCTCCCATCCCTCCTCTGCTGCCTTCGCCTGGTTCTTGATGAGGGTGCGGTACTTCTCGATCTGGTGCTTGAGCATGTATTCCTCGTGGGTGGCAGAGAACTGGTAGCGGTAGAGCTCGAGCAATTCGTGGAAGTTGGTGACCAACAACAACACCGAGCCGGGAGGTTTCTGCAACGGCATGAGCTTGAAAAAAGCGTAGACCTGAGAGAATGACGCCAAGCTATACTTGGTGATACGCTTGTCAGAAATCCACAGCGCGTGGAACTGCGAGTGCTGGCGCAAAAGCTCCCAAGGAAAGTCGTTGATGGTCTCCAAAACAACCACCGACGTCTCTTCCGATTTGGAAAGGTGGCTGCAAATCATATGGGAGAGCATGACAGAAAGCGCTGGGTTTGCCGGGACGCTCTGGAGGTCGAGGATGGCGTCGCTTTGCAAATTCAACATGGCGTCCAACGTTGGAAGCCCCGAAGTCAAGTGGCTCCAGACCGGGCTCTGGAGAAGGATTTCGAAGAGGGACACCATGGGGGCATAGTGATGTTTGGGGGCCTTCGAATTGGCGGTATTTGGAGCTCATCTGAGGTCGCACCATGGTGCGCTATACAGGCGCGGCCTGAGGGGCCGTTTCCCCACAGCCAAGGCCGGAAAAGGACGGCTCTGCTGTTTATTTGCGATGAATGTGCAAGGGGATTTGCTGGAGCTGAATGTGGTTAACTGCTGCACGAAACCACCATTTCGGGCGCTCCAGCACCTGAGAGTTGCAGTAAGTAAAACACAGCAAGCACTCGGTGTATGATCACCTGACCCTTGACAGTGCAGTACAGTAAGTTTAGTGAGCGGGTGGCTTAAATTCAGTGGTGGCTTAAATTTACAGCGGTGGCTTAAATTTACAGCGGTGGCTTAAATTTACAGTGAGCGGTGGCTTTTATACTCTGCACCAGGTGGCTTGGTGCAGCGGTGGCTTACAGTGCACCAGGTGGTGGGCCGCGGTCTCACACAGGCATTGCTGTTGTTCCTTGTTCTGTGCACTCCTGGACCACCGCTGCACTTGAACGTTCGTCGCATTCGTCTTTTTCGCCCGCGTCGAAAGCCCGCCTTCTGTCGCAGGATCCCAATGTCGCGCTGCTGCCGCAACTTGCCGGTAGCACGCGGCGCGCCCGTACATCCTGCTCCACTCAAACTTTTCTGTGCGAACTCTTATACTCCTCTATCTCATGCTCAATCGCTGAATCCATTGCTACTCTGCACCCCCACCCCCCACTGTGCTCAAGCACTACAATCCACTAACTTTTGTTCCCGCTCTTAGCTCCCATTTCGACTGTGCCCGCTGTGAGCCTAGTCTTTCCAACGCCACCCCTTCCATCCTGAGTCGCTCGGCCCCGTGCCAGCTGCCACACTTGAAATCTGAACCCAGCACAAAACGAGTGTCGTCTTCGAAGTAACTGCCAAACCTGCCCTTTCTTCAAGTCATCGCAATGACCACCTATAAAGAGTCCAGCGCCGCGCCCAGCCGCCATGGAAGCCATTCGTCTCTGGCCAAGCCACGGCCAAACTTGCACAGCTCCCATCTGTCACTGATGGCGTCCTCCAATTCAATTCCCACCTCCACAGCCTCGAAGGGCCTGCTGCAATCCAGTTCTTCCTGCGATACTTCGCCAAACCATCCTAGGCATTTCTCCGATTCCTCCTCCAAACCGTCCACCAAACCCAGGACACTCAGCCAGGTTCTTGCAACAAATCTCCACAACACAAATCAGTACTTATCGCAAGAAAAAGCTTACTTGAAAAGAATACGAAACCAGAGAGTCGACGATTACTACACCAAGGGAATCAGTGGCGCCAACATAAACCTCAAGGAACCTGACGTGGTGAAAGGCGCCTCTACGGGTTTGCTGAATCATAATGAGGAGGATGAAGATGAAGCAAATCTCTCGCCCGTCGAAGACTCCAGTCCTTTAGCGGATATGAACGATGGCAAGTATGAGATTGACTACAGCCTAGCCTTCGACATCATGAAGAGCAGCAACTCCAAATTAAGCATTGATGACAACGTCAAAATTATCAGCAAAGACAATGTGCGAGACCCCGCAGTCATTGAGCGGTTGCAGTGGCAGGCCATGCTTCTATCGGTCTTAACTGGTGATGTTGTGAGATCGGAAAAAACAAAGATCATAGACATTGCAAGCACCGAAGGCCAGGAGTATTTCGTCCACTCCAATTACACCGAAAACATCTGGTTTGGAATACGCGCTAAGCTTTTCAATCGCAGCGAGGATGATCAGAAGAAGATTACTCTTTATAGGAGGAATCTCGTGGACAATTTGATTGACGAAATCATGGACTATGAGATCTCCTACGAGGCAGGTGCTCCAAGTCCGCGTGAGCAGATTGTGGTTTTGCTTGACAAGTATGAAAAAGCTTGCGAGCTATGGAGAACTTTGGAGCAAATGCGCCACGATAAGCCTGCATGCCGAAGCGAAGCGTTTCAAAACCGAATAGATGCTCTCACTGCTTGGTTGTCCATCACTGATGCCATTGAAAGAGAATATCAGTCCTTCAAGGCTTGGATTGGTAACGATGAAATGGATGTCACCAAAGGATCGGCCATAAAGCACGCACAAGAAGCTGACGAAGTCGCCTCTAGTGAAGAGAATGTTAAGAGAATTTTTGAGGAAGATAACAAGTCTTTAGCTGAGCGCATAGTCAAAGAAAAAGACGTGCAAATGATATTCAAAAAGCGTGTGTTCTCTCCTTTGGCTCCTTGGATGACAAAATCAAAAAATACCTACGTTCGGCTTGGAGCTATCTTCGAACTTTTGAAGCTTCCTGACTATGTCCACAATCTAATTGACCTATGTCTTGTGCCGATACACCTAATCAAAGAGATCATATCCATAAGAATGAGGTATGCAATGAAACTTCAAAACCCCACGCTCATGATGATCGATCAAATGATTGATGACTTCAAATCTTACATTGCCACTGCACTTGAAGTTAAAGTTGGTTTAACCGATTACTGCAAGAGCGACTACAAGAAGACGTGGTACATCGAAGACTTGTTTCAAAAGGAACTTGAGGAGTTCGACCAGGTGGTCCTCCAGTGTGTTCGTTATTACTTGGGTTTGTTGAACAAGAAGCTTAATGACAGCTCAAGAAGTCTTCACCTGTTTCGCACCAATAAGGAGCCCGAGGAGCTCGAAGCTGCCTGGGAGTTTTTGAAGAGTTTGGGAAGCTCTATCGATGGCGGAAGCGTCGTCGTGGCAGAAAACATTACTTCGTGTACATCTCGACTATGTCAAAAATTATTGGCATATATCAACCATCAGTTCAACAATCCACCTACGCCAGTTAATGGAGCTGCTGATTTCAATCGTTGGTACACCTCTACGACAGAGAATTTCGGTCAATTAAGGCGTAAACTCGCCAGATTTACTGGCCAAATATCCAGAACATTCACGAACTCTTTTGTTTTCGAGATTCCTGTTTACTCCGCCCAAAAGAAGGAAAATATTCTTGACGTCTTGAAAGAATCCAATCACTTTCTTGTTTACACAGGCAGCATCGAAGCTCACGGAACTTACCTCTTTGCGAGTGAAGACCTCATGGGAAATGAAACGGAGATACTCAAAATCATCAGCGGAAGCTGTATTGGATGCGACCTTGCGGATGATTCGTCTGAGTTTTCTGATCTCCTTCATCTGCCGCAACTTGATGATGGTGAAACACTCCAGTCTGAGGATAAAACTTCTTATGACACGTCATATATTCTTGCCTACTGTCCACCCAAACCCATCGTGTGGGATGGCGAAAGAATTAATGTCAATATCTCTGAGGTGTCGATCACCGAGGTCAAAGTTGGAGAATTACTCCTCATTTCGAAGTTGAACCATGATACCTTGCATTTGGCAAGAGACCGATTTTTAGACTCTGTGTCAGAGATCTTCGTGAGTGGTACTGTGAAGCTCATCGAGCAAAGGTCTTCACTTCCTAAGGTGCATCAAGAAATGACAAAAATCAACAAGCTTTTTTTCCGAATGACTTTGTCGGTTTTCGACTCGATTACGATTCTAATTTCCAAGTGTCGTGCTCTTTTTCCTGACGGTGGGTATCAGGAAATTGTCAATAATTACTTCATTTATGCGAGGGATTTTGGAAAAAGCTCGATCAAATGGTCTGATTCTTCGAGAAAATCCACAGTTATAATGAAGCTTATACAGCTCTCAATTGATTGGGTGAGTTTCATCTGTGATGACTGTATCCCAACAGAGAGGAAAACGTTTAGATGGTGTGTTCTAGCGTTGGAATTTGCAATGGAAATGACTAGGGGTTTCAACGTGCTTGTTTTGGGCGAAGACCAATTTTACAGGCTCAAGCTCAAAGTGGCTCGCTGTATGTCTCTTCTCATTTCCCACTTCGATATCATGGGTGCAAGATCAAATGAGGCAGAGCAGAGAAGATTGCTCAAGTGGTACTCGCAGAGACAAGGAATTGAAAACTCCTCGGATGATGAGCAGATCCTTTCAGCTTACAGAACTGATTTGATGCAGCAAATCGATGAGATCGAAAATTATAGAAAAGATGTCCAGGAGGACTTAAACTCTATTGGACGAGTTATGGACATCTCCGACCTGGAGTATCATTTTGTCACTCTCCTTGCGTCGTCATTCTCGAGTGTTTCGATCAGATGGCAAAAGGGAAAATTTATTGGCGGTGGATCCTTTGGACAAGTTTATGCTGCGGTCAATTTGGATACCGGAGGAGTCATGGCGGTGAAAGAAATTGTTTTCCATGACAGTCAATCCTTAAAGCTCATCCCCTCGATCAAGGAAGAAATGACAGTTCTTGAAATGCTCAACCACCCTAATGTTGTACAATACTTTGGAGTTGAGGTTCATCGGGATAAAGTCTACATATTCATGGAATTCTGTGAGGGAGGATCACTTTCAGGATTATTAGCACATGGAAGAATCGAAGATGAGTTGGTTATTCAAGTCTATACTCTTCAGATGTTGGAAGGGTTGGCCTATCTTCATCAATCAGGAGTTGTGCACCGAGACATCAAGCCGGAAAACATCTTGTTGGATCACAACGGTGTCATCAAATTTGTTGATTTCGGTGCCGCCAAGGTTATTGCTGCCACTGGAAAGACAAGAAAGTTGTCGTCGACCAACGGGTCCAGAGGCGGAGGATCTCGAGGCGAAGGAAGCCAAGAAGGTAGAGACCCGCATAACCTCAACTCCATGACTGGTACACCCATGTACATGTCGCCGGAGGCTATTACTGGCCAAGCATCTTCAAAGAATGGCGTGGTGGACATCTGGTCGTTGGGCTGCTGTGTGCTTGAAATGGCCACTGGAAGGCGGCCGTGGGCCAACTTGGATAACGAGTGGGCGATCATGTATCACATTGCAGCAGGCCATAAACCACAGCTACCATCCCCCGACCAACTCAGTGAAGAGGGAATCAGGTTCCTCTCCAGATGTTTAGAGCATGATCCTAGCAAGCGTGCTTCATCCACGGAGTTGTTGAAGGACCCATGGATCATCCAAATCAGACAAGCTGCGTTTGGCTCCTCCGATAGTGGTAACACGCCCATCCTCGAGCTCGGCCATGACATCTTGCATTCTTAGAAATGAATGACGCTCTCTGCAGAACCCTCCTACCCTGTCATCATCGAATACACTTTAATATACCAGCCATTATATTTATATTTACAAGATCCACAGCTCGACCTATAATTTGATGTGCTTCTCCAAAACACCACAGATCTCCGAAACATGATCACCCTTGATGTTCACTTCGCCTGTGTAGGTGTTGACACGGATGTTTCTGGGAAGCACATTGCCGTTTCCAATCAACTTGGTCAACTCCTGCGCAAAAAGACTGACGTTTCCCTCCACCCGCTTGATTTCGGTACTTATCTTGGTATTCTGCACTTTCTTATACACGGGCCAATGGCCGTATGCGGTCTTCTTGATGAAGTACTGGCCCTCGTTGTCGAAAGTATTGTTGGGGAGCTCTTCCGGCTTGATAGAGGCCAAGGGGGGAGCGGTGTATACAGGCTTGATGGCGACGGGTTTGGGGACTCTCAAGCCCTTTAAAAGCTGCGGCGTCGACTTCATTATTGACTGGTAGTTCAGCTTGACTATAGTTGGTGAGATAGTTTGATTTTTTTCGCGCTCGCGGGCGTGCACATAATCCGCTATATACTTACACTAGATGAGCCCGTTTCATATGGAGAGTCAAGTCCTTCCGCAGCGGACACTCCTCCTGGCAGACATCGCATTTGTAGGACTTGGTATGCGTCTTGAGGTGCTTGTGGAAGTTGGACCTCTCGTTGAATTTGCGGCCACACCCGGGCCACGTGCACTGTGACGGCTTGACCCCAGAGTGGGTCCTGTTGTGGATCCCCAACGCAGAGCTGGTGGAGAATGCCTTGCCGCATGTGGTGCATTTGTAGGGTCTTTCCCCCAGATGCATTCTTTGATGCTGTTTCAACATGGCGGGCACGGCGAACCGAAGCCCACACTCCTCACACACACACGGCTTGTGGCCGGTATGCATGTGGATGTGACGGTATATCTTCTGCCGCTGGGTGAACTCCTTGCCGCCGTTCCGCTCGCATCCGTGCCAGCAGCATCGATAACTTGCTTTGCCATGGCCAATATGGTCATCTTGTAGATGCTTCTGTAGCTCGCCCTCGTCCGCGTGAGTCTTGTTGCATAGTATTGGCTGGCCATCAGGACGCGTGCCAAGCTGCCACTTGCAAGAGAAATCTGGGTCGGTGGCTTGCTGCGCAGCTGACTTCTTGGGGGATATCTTGACCTGGGTGATGTTCAAGTCGCTCTTCTTCTCTGTGCGGCCATACACGGGCACCTGAGGCATGAGGTCAAAGCTAGACATTTCATTGCACGATTCGATGGACGACGGCGTTAGCATAGACACGGAGCGCGGCTCGAGGATCCCGGAGGCAGACTTGGTTTCGTTTTCGCCCGGGAGTGTGTGTGTGTACAAGTGGTCGAGGAAGAGCCTCAAGTCGGTCTCCACAAAATCACAATTGTTCCACTCGCATCCAAACCGTGAGTTCTGCGTCGAGGGGAGTTGGCTGAGGCTCTGGTCGAGCTGGTATTCTTTCTTGATGTGGTTATTGAACACATGGTCGAATAGCGAAGAGTCATGCACTTGCTCGAGACACTGCTCCCACTGACATGGTTGAATCAAGTGGTTTGAAGCAGATTTGTTGTCTGCGGGGACCACTTCATCGACCATTTTGTTTAGATTATTGAACTGCACAAAGAAATCATAGTCAGATTGCGTAGCTTTTTGGGAGCCGAGAAAAGTGGACTCGGCCATATTGGCCGGGATCTTCGCATGGAAGCATGAATGGTGCATAGTATGCGTGGAGTCTAGCGGCGGTTGGGCCGGGGACAGCATAGGCAACTCGGAGTCGAAAGGCTTGAGTGGGGGTGCATAGAGCTCGGATGCAATGGGCATTTCGCCCGTGAGAGGTGCGTGTTCCAGGTGGCAGTGGTGGGGGAAATGAATGTGAAAGTCGGAGCCGGCGGAGGTGGTTGCATCCAACAAGTCCACCTTGAGCCTCTTGGGTGGCTGCGAGGGCGCCGAGTACTGCTCGATGTTCTTCAGCACGTTCTGGATGAGGTTCTCGAAGATGCTCAAGCGAGAGTTCTGGCTATCGCACAAGCTGTTGTCGTGGCGCTCGTTGTCCACACATACGGGGTCGGAGCAGATGCTGGCGGAGTCCTTGGTGAGGCACTTGGGGTCGTCGCAACACGCGGGGTCCGGGGCATTGAGCTCGTTGCAGTGCGAGGCCTCGTCATGGTCGCAGTTGTAGTAGTAGCAGTCATCTAGATCATCACAGTAGATATCGTCGCACAAATTGATCTGGTCGATTTCCTTGCACGCATTCAAGTCGTCGGGAGGCGGGTTCTGCGTGGACTGTGTTTGCAGTGTGTGGTCATGGTTGTGGATATGGCCATGGATGTGCATATGGTCCTTGTGCTGATGCACATGGCCGTGCACGTAGCCATGGGTTAGAAGCTGCTCATTGTAGTGGTCCATATGTGCAAGGTCCGGGCGTAAGCCGGAGTCGAAGTCGGGCTTCACGTTGCGTAGGTCCAGGTACTTGGGCTCGATGGCAGGCACCTTTTCCAAGGCGCCGTGCTTGATATCGGGGAAGAACATCGACAGGCAGAAACGTGCAGGGGAATCCAGTTGCAAGTGGCAGACGGTGTAGGAGTTGTTGCCTCAAAATACCCGAGATCAACAAGGTGTCAATGCCGTGGAGTCAAGGGAGCCAAATATCGAGTCTGAAAGAGCCGAAATGTTCCAATACGCTGGTTGTCGATTGGCTGAGCACAGTATCTGTATGTATAGAATGTCGAGCCAATTGGCAAAATATGGCAAATCTGTTTTGCAATTATCTGTTTGGAAATCTGTTTTGCAATTATCTTTTGGAAATCTGTTTGGAAAATCTACTTGGCAAATCTGTTGGAAATCTGTTTGCAATTATCAGTTTGGCAGAAGTCCAGCAATTCGTAGACTGAACGGAAGGAAAAAAGTCTATATAAAAATTACCCCGAGACTACCAATTTCCAGATGAGGCTGAGCAGAACAAAGCACACACTAGATGACAAAGCACAGGGAAAAGCAGAGGTGCCTGGCGTGTGCAAATTGGTAGCGTCAGTAGGTGATAAGATGCGAGAGTGCGTCAGCTACCCTGGTGGTTATGGCGTAGTGCAGAACCGAGCAGTGCATCGCATGCGGTCATGGACCCCGAACTACGGAGCGCTGATTCGACGCCTGGGGCCAGAACTGCATGCGGCTGACGTGCGCAGGAACACGAATGACATGCACACAGCGGGGTCCGTTTTTAGAACTCGACCCGGTGGTTGTCGCTGGTTTATGCATTTGCCGTGGCCCTGGCTGGTTCCAGAGATGCGCTTTCGCACGAACGCTTAACTCTCGCCGGCGTTTATAGTACGCTTCGGGCGCGCATTAGAGGGAAGATCACGGGACTCACTAGCCCAGGCTTGGCGCCTGGATGGGCCAATGAGAACACGTGCTGGTATGTTGTTCCCTGGCGCCATTTCGGAGTCAATGTCGATTGCGGAGTCAATGTCGATTGGGGAGTCAATGTATTTGACACCCGTCCTTGTTCTGGCCGCCATTGACTATTATGCATGACGGCAGATCTCGTAAACGCTTATTACTCAGTGGATGACTCGTCATTGTTCACGGTTCTCCCATTGAGACGTGCTGCTTTGATCAACTCACTCAGAACAGCTCTCGTATGCGCAGCGTGACGTCGCCAAGTTCGTAGCCTGCTTACTTGGCGCCGGCCTCGTCGCTTGGCGCTTTCTGGCTTGGAGCGCTCTACGAATTAGCTCTAGTGCTGTACCTGAAGTCCTGACAGCGGGCCTTGTTCGAGCCCTGCGTCGACATTATCTCTTGTGCTACGTTCGGTGGCATTCCTCTGCGTGTGCCACATACATTACTTCTCTGTACAATGGCCCTGCGTCACTGCTGCATTCATGCTGCTGCTGACTAGCTCTTTAGCTCCTGTATCTCGTTTTCATCCGCAACGAGCCCCATCACAACCAAATACATGTTCAAGTTGTTCAACATGCTCTGCTTTTTGTATAAGTTGGCCATGTCGTTGTTGTCGATGGCCTTTGCTCGGCTCATCACCCCAAAGATTTCGTCCCTGACTTCGTCAACAATGATTCTTTGGTGGCTCAACTTGCCTCCCAAGGAGAGCGTGGCTAAGAACTGCCACACATAGTCGTCCTCCATATCGCTGTGGCTAGGGGGGAAGATGGCAGCAATGCGAGACTCTAATGACGTGAACAATTCGTCGTAGCAGCTAGTCCATTCCGACAAGTCGGTGGCGGAGATTGTGCCCTCTCCTTTCATCAACTCTGCTCTTGATAGCAAGGTGGTCAAGACAGACAAACCAATCTTGGTTGTGGAGACGAAAGACACCACGTTGTGCTGGATGAGTATAAGAAGCAACTTGATGATCTCATTGAACTTGAAATCCTGAACAGCATTCATCAACACTTTGCAGAACGTCAACGTGTAGGCATCCACCAACTTCAAAATCTCCATCGGGAGTTTCTTCGTGTCGTAAGTAGTGTAGGAACCGTCTTTAATGACCTTCAAGTTTTCCAAGTTGCTCATCACTAACGTGATCACGGTCAAGATTTGCTCTCTGCTCAAGAATTTGAACAAACGGGGCAAAATTTTTAAGGCTTTGGAGAAGTTGAGACATTGCACGAATGGGTTGACAAATGACTCCTCGTCACCAGAAGATGATGCCTGGTCCAAAACGTGCAAAGACTCCCACAACTTGGTGGTGTCCACGTCGGTTGACAAGCGCGATTCACTCTCAACGGCCATCAAGTTATTCATGATCTCCTCTAAAATGCACATGATATCTTTCTTGGAGAATTTCTTAATGGGCTTGGTGGGTGCGGCAATTGATGGGGATCTAGTTTTCTTGGACACGAAATTAACCTCTTCTTGTTGGTCTTCATTTTCCTTTGCCTTTTGAGCAGCCTTACTCAAAATCACCAATTGCTGTCTTGGCTTCTTGCCGGAGCCAACGGAGATCTTGCCTAACACGCCTCCTCTAGCATTGTGGTGCAACTTTTGTCTTTCCTTGGCGACGGTCACGGCCTTCTGTACCTGTTGTTGCATTCTTTGCAAAGCGACGTCAGCCCTCTTGTATCTGCCCCCTAGTCTGTGACCGCTTTGGTCTAAGTAAGCTTGAGCGACAGAGTTTGGTTGCACCTCACCGAGACCATCGGAACTGGACTTTGGGTGGATCACTCTGTAGACTTGAGCGTAGAAGTCTTCATTATAAGGGTCGTCGGTGACGATCTGAGAGAGTTGGAATCTTGTCACGAAGTCTTTGTCTTTGGGGTTCATGACACCAGAGTATCTCATAATCTTCGACACCTTCTCTTGGCGCTTGGCCAATCTAGCCTGCTCAGCGGGCAGCAAATTCTCGGTTGGGGTGTATTGACGCTGATGCTGAGAAAATTCAGGCAGTCTAGGAGCGGCTTGGTGCTGAGTCTGGGGTTGAGAACCTACACTTTGACCCTTCGATCCTAACACGGGGAACTGCGACATATCACTCTTAGGTTGGGTGGGTTGCGAAGGAGCAGTCTCAGGCCTGGCAGCTTGCGGAGCAGCTTGTGGGGGCGCATGCTGGAGAGGCGCCGGAGCAGTAGGCGGTTGTGCAGCATGCGGGGGTGCTACACGCTCCGAAGCGACAGGAGGTGCTTGAGCGTGGAAGTTGGAGCCGGGCATCGGAGGCTGGGCCACATGTGGGTGCACCTGGCCCAAGTTTTGCGGCATCTGTGGCACTTGCATGTTGTGCATCACAGGCATGCCTTGCTGGTTGATTTGGCTGATAGGTGCCTGCATGGGCATGAAGTGTCCTGGGTACGGCATACCATAGTGCCCATTGGGAGGCATGTATCCTTGCGGCATCATGTAGCCACCAAACTGAGGAGGCATACCAGAATACATCTGCTGCTGATGAGGTGGAGGCATGTTGTTGCGGGAGTCGGAGGGGTCAATGGCAGTCAATTGAGCCTCTATTTCCTGCAAGCTCAAAATGCGCTTCTCGTCTCCATGTCTGGGTGCTTGGCTGGGGTTTCCTGCAGTTGCTGGCTTGGGTTCCGGGGTGTTTTCACCCCACAAGTCCTTCATGAATTCGTCATCGTTGGCAGCGGCCCTGGCAAAACTAAGATTAGGTCTGGCGGTGGAGGCCGAGGGGGCGTTTGGCATAGTGGTGGAGGAAAAGTCGAAGTTTTTGCCGACTTGGTTGACGCTGAATGTTTCGGAGTTCAAGGCGTCCTCTTCGTCGTATTCCCCCAAGCCTTCGTAAGTGTCCTGGAAATCGTAAGCTTTATCGTCAGTTTTCTGCAAGTGAGGCGGCGCCCCTGAGGCGTCAAAGCCAAAAAACGACATTGCAGATGATGGCGGTAGAGAGAAACTGGTGTCTGCCTGTATGAAACGGCGGAACAGTGTCTGTTGTTGGGCTACCTGTGGGTTTGCTACGCAGGGTAATTTTTTTTTGGTGGTGCCGCTCGACGATATGTGGTGCGCGCACGACTGCCCGGCAAAACGCGCGCGCACTGGCTTTTGGTCCCCGCACTATGCGCCAGATGGTATTCTGCATACCGGCAGTGCGACCAACGCCGGCCCTTCAATCGGGTAGCCCGTTGGCTGAGAAGCTCATTGAAAATATGGGGCCCGTTGGATCCGTGTGACCTTCTTACCCCGCTTCGCTCGAAACATCTCTTGAAATAATTACCACCTCTAAGCACTCGCCCTATAAGAAAGTCTGCAAAGTGCTCGTAAGCTTGAGTTGCATTTCTTCCCACTCGCTCTCTTCTTCACTGAGCACAGTGATAGCGCCTCCAGCTCCGATTCTCCACACTTTGGTCTGTGCGTCATTGTCCAAGTCTTGTTTATAGTGGATCATGGACCGAATGATCACCGACCAATCTGAATCGTCTGTGACTGCCCAGTATCCGGCAACTCCGGAGTAGAAGCCTCTTCTTCCTGACTCTGTACTCTTTTGAAGGTTTTCGATTGACTGAAGGAGCTCGATGGACCTCTTCTTTGGCGCACCGGTCATAGACCCAGGGGGCAAAGACAGGTGCAAGATGTCTATGCCCTTGTAGCCCTCTTCGGCCAAATTGCCCTGTATCACACTGACCAATTGGTAGACCGTTTTGTACTCCTCAACAGCCATCAACGCCTTGACTTCGACGTTCTCTGTGAACAATTGCAAGTCGTGGCGAATGAGGTCCACTATCATAAGATTCTCACCCATTTCTTTTGGAGTCCGCAACAAGCGCGTGGCATCTTCTAGAGTCACGGAATTGGTGTTTTTGACGGTTCCTTTGATGGGCCTCAACTCTGCGATCTTCAGATTCTTCTTCTCGTCACTATCTCTCCACGAGAGAAATCTTTCCGGGGAGGAAGACAACAAAATGCAGTCTTCGAAATCCATGTATCCTGAGTAGGGGGAAGGGTTTTTCTTCAACGCCAAAATTTTGTACATTTCCCAAGTGCTCAAATACAGCGGAAGGAAGATCTTCAGCTGCGTCGTCAAGCAAAGCTCGTATGAGTCGCCAGAGTGAAGCGCATCTTGGCATAAGCCCATTTGCTTATGGTAAACGTTGCGATCAGGAAACTGATACTTGATGTCTTGGTCCTCGGCCTCGCATAACTGTTTCACACTAGATGGAACGCTTGAGAGTTCGATTGGGCGAACTCCCCGGAGTTCTTTTCGGAAATTGGGGCAGAAATCTTCATCGCTTCTGCGGATGGACCCCACAAACCACGTGTCTGTTTTGTGGTCACAGAGAATGAATCGTTCGATATGTACAAGTTTTGTGTCGGGAGTTGTTTCCAGACAAAACGACTTCATGTTCTCGAGACGCACATGCTTTCCCTCTTCATAAGAAAACATACCCATGTATCCGCCTAAAAAGGGCAACTTGCGACCTTGTGCTAGTGTCGTATTGCGTTCAAGATGGTCACGAGGAATGTACAGCTTCTGGAACTTGGATGCCACATAATCCCACACCGAAGACTCTTTGACACTGACGGTTTCCAAATGCTTGCCCTTGTAGCTCAGCAAGTGCACATGATCCACGTCGTCAATCGAGTGGGTAATGACTTCACTTTCGCCCGACACCGGGAGGCCAATGATCGACCACTCGCCAGGGTCAGCAGCCGAATTTAGAAAGAAGAAATCCGTGTTCTTTGCATGGAGATAATCACACACATCAATGGGCTTTATGCCTGTGTTCAGGAACTCCAATTCCTCCAAGCATAGTGTCGGAGCATTTTTAGCGTCAAAGGCACTTTCGGGCCAAAGACTGGTTTCGTGTATGGCTCGCCTATTGATAAAGTCCATGTTATAATCCCGTATAGATTGGCTCTTTTGTCTTGTCGCCAAGTCCGGCCGTGCAAGGCTATTGTACCGCTCAGTCAATGCATCAAAACGTCGTATAAGCTCATCTCCTTGCTCCGAGCAGATCGACTCAGGATGGTACTGTACTCCGTATAGCGGAAGAGAGGCATGCTTGCCCGCCATCAACAACAAAGAGTTGTCGCTTTCCCGGCACGTGGCCAACGGAATTATGTTGTCGTTGAGGGTGTTCATATCCACATGCAACGAATGGTAGCGAACGCTGTCGAACAGAGCTGCCGAGGCAAAAAGCTCACTTTCTTGAGGCTCGATGCTGTAGATTTGCCCATGTTTGATGGTGTCTAGCCTCGTCACAGGGTTGCCAAACACCTGGCACAAGCTCTGGAAACCTAGACAAACGCCCAAGACGGGAATACATTCGCTGGGCTTCTCGGAAAACCTCTGGTAGAGGTACTTCACAATGCCGATGTCCTTTTCATTGGCAGGATGGCCAGGTCCAGGGCCAACGACGATGGAGTCGAAATGGCGAATCCACGTGTCGAAGACTACTTCGTACTCATGTTTTGCAAAGGTATCGTTGAAGATGGTCACCACCGCTTTGCCTGAGTTGGCCTCAATCAACTTCTTGAGATTATTAGAGAACGAGTCATACGAGTCGATGAGGAGAATCATAGAGGCGGGCGTCACCCTGGCGGAGATGCGAGTGATGTATATGCGTATGTGGGTCAGATGTTTTTTCGCACGCTTGGGCCAGTGGCGTATTCAGCCATTGTATGGGAACCGCGCTATTCATTCTTCGTCACTGGACACCGGCACATCGAATGCGTGCATTCTTCTCTTGTACGCTTTAAGCTTCTTCTCCTGTGCCTCGTACAAGAAAATCATGTCGTATAGATCATTTTGCGCACTTTCTTTGTCGAGTCTTTCTTGCTGCAACTTCTGCTCAGCTTCACCTGCCTTGGTCTCAATGACTTCGTCTTCCAAGTTCTTCTTGGACAGTTCAAGCTGCTTGCATTTGTGAGTGACTGATTCCAATTTCTCCTCTAAGTCACTGGCGTGTTTTCTAAGAGCTTCGGTTTCGTTGTCCGTCTGATTTGGCTCTTCATGTCCACTTTCTGCATTCTTCGACGAAGTTAACCTCTGTAGTTCGATAATCTTTTCTTCCTTTTCGGACAATTGTTCTGCGAGATTGGCCAATGTTTTCTTTAAGCCCTGGAGCTCTTTCGAACTTAACTCGTTTTCTTTTGCTGATTCTCGGAGCTGCTCCTCAATCTCAGTAGCTCTGGTTTCGAACACCTTCCCAGAATCTTCGAAAGAGTTGCTCTTATCTTGCAAGTCTTTCTTCTCCAAAAGCAAAGCATCAATCTTTTCATTTTTGACCTTCACCTCTTGGTTCAAAGACTCTATCTGCAAAATCCTTTCATCAAGCTTTGACCTGCAACTTCTCAACTCTTCGTCTCTTTCTGTAAGCTCGTCCGTGAGAGCTTGTGTCGCCTTATCAGTCTTCTGATCTCTCGTCTTTGACTGAGACAAACCATTTTCAAGATCAGTGGCCTTCTGCAAGAGCTCATCAATCTTCATTTGAGCTTCGCTTCTGATAACTGAAAGCTCACAGTCGTGAGATTTTTGCTTTTCCAAAAGGCTCAGTTCGAGCTTCGAAATTCTTTCGGTATACTCGGAAATCGCAGCCTGAGATGACTCCTGTGTAAGTTTCTTGTTTTCCTCTAAAGCATTGGATTTAGTCTTCAAGGCTTCTTGTAATTCTGTGATTTCTTCCTCCAAAGCAGCCGTCTTTTGTACGCTTTCATTGTACGCCGTCTTTAATTCGCTGTAATCAGTCAGCAAAGACGACAATTTTCTTTTCTCGGCTCGAGTCTGCTCTAAACTATCTGCACTGGACTCAATTTCGGCCTCCAATTCAGAATTTCGACTGTTCAACATCTCCATTCGACTTTGCAATTCCTCATAAAGCGTCTCCAACTCTGCTTTTTCCCTAGTCACAACCCTCAACTTTTGTGCAGACTCGCCTAGCTCACTGATTGCATGGGCTAATCTCTCCTTGATTTCAATGACTATTTTGTCCTTGGCTGCTAGATCTGCACCCTTGTTAGTCATAGCTTGAAGAAGCGCCTCCTTGGCTTGAAGATCGCTGCTTATGATGTTTGTCAGCTTCTCCAACTCAATATATTCAGAGTAAAGTTGATCTCTCTCTGATGCTGTTTTCTCCACTACCTTCTCCAACTCTTCGATTGTCTGGGTAAGCGACTGAATCTTCAGACTTGACTCTTTCTCAAGCTTCGACAACTTCTGCAACAACTCGTCTCTATTTTTTTCGAGGTTTGAATTCATGAGCTCAAGATCCATGTTTGTGTTCTCCAAGTCGTCCAACTCATCTTGTTGCTTTGCGCTTGCTTCAGTATGCTTCTTTTTCAACATCTCTATGTCATCCATTAAACCTGTTTTCACCGCCTCCAATTCGGCGATCCGGTTATTCAGGACTTCCTGGCTCTGTTTAAAAGATGCAAGAGAGCTTGATGCACTCTGTGAAAGGATCTCAATGTTGCTCTCCAAATGCTTCATCCGAGTCTCAGTAAGGCCCAATTCATACTCTTTCTTTTCTAAAAGCTCTTTCAAATCATTGATCTCTGTCTTGAGGTTCTCGCTTTGTCTCTCATTGGAAGTAGATGCTTCCCGCAAATCTTGCGAACTTTTTAATTCCCGAATCTGATCCTTAAGACTTTCAAGTTGCTCGAATAAATCTTCTTTCTGGTTCTCAAAAGAAGACTGCAGCTCAAGAAGGCATTGTTGCAGTTGTTCAAGCTCAGACTTCAATCGCTTGATCTCCTCGCAGTCATCTCCGCTTGGAATATTCGTTGAAGCTTCGACTTCCGCGACCACCGGTGCTTCTTCCTTCGAAGTTTCATGGAATGACGTCTTCAAGTCTTCTAAATCTCTCATGGCATTGTTCAAACCGATCTCGAGCTCTGACTTCTCCTTGATGACCACCTCCAATTCTTGCTTTAAAGCAGAAATTCTGTCGAGGTCAGCAGCATCGACGCCCTCCTTGAGCTCGTTCACTTCATCCAAAACATTGGAAAGCGCTTCTAAATCTTCATATGCTTTTGTAAGTTCTTCCTGAAGGTCATTTGTAGTTTTCAGCAACTGCTTCTTCTCGTGTCTTAGTTCTTGGACCACTGACGCAGCAGCCCGGAGCTTTTCCATCAAAGTGTCATTTTTCTCTTCCAAATGACTGATTTGAACTTGGAATTCACGCAATTTAGGCCCGTTTTTGCTTTCAGGTGTGGAAATGTCCAGGGTTCTCTCTTCGGCCATTTGCAACTTGACTTTGAGTTCTTGGTTGACTTTCTGCGCTGCCTCCGCTTTTTCTCTGTATTTTGACACCTCAGCTTCAAGAGAATCTTTGAGTTTCTTCATCGCTTGCTCATGACTTGCAATCTTCGCGTTTGACTCCTTTTGCTCTTTTGTTAGTTGAAACAACTCTCTGTTCATTTTGTTAATACCGTCCTCAGCTTTTTGCTTCGAGGCCTTCACTTCATTTAGCTTGAGTTTGAGTGCCTTGAGAGCTTCCTCATCTTGAATATGCAACTTCGAAATCCTGTTAAATTCATTGGTGTAATGAGTCAAGCTCGTATCGCACTTGCTTTTCTCAGAGACCAATAATTTCAACTGCTTTGAAAGATCCTCCATTTTGGTAGTCAACAATATCTCTGATCGTTTTGTTTCATCTAACTCGGAGCGACAGGTTTCTAATGACTTTGTGATGGTCTCTAACTCTTCTTGAGACCTTTGAATGTCAAGTTTCAGCTGCTCCTCATTATCCTCACACAATTTCTTGAGTGTTGTCAACTCTTTTCTCAAATCAACATTTTTGTTTTCCAACTCTTCAAAAAGTTCAAAAGAGATCCGGCTTCTGGGCTCAAACTCAGGACCTCTAAATAATGCCTTCCTAATGCGGTAAAAGTTGTCTTTCACTAACTCAACGTACTCCGGTATAAAAAACAATACCGGAAGACCTGTCGAGTCTTTGTCAAGTTCAACATTTGATTCCAAGTCAAAGCGCTTGAAGAGACTGTTTTCTTTGAACTGCTTGACTTTTTGAGAATAATTGTCAGCACCAAGAGCCTTCGTGATCAATTCATAGAGGTTGGTCCTTGGAATTGGAGATGATTTGGTTGTGAATTCGAAGCATACCCCTGCGAAAACGCAGCACATACCGTGAACCAAGTCGGACGACTCTGTAGAGTTTTTAGACAAAAAGGCCAATATAGCCTTAATCATCGAGGAGTCACTCAAAAAATCGTTCACTGCATCGAAATCCTCATACAACCAAAATGTGAGGAGTATCAAATAACCAATGGCAATTCTAGGATCTGAATTGTCAAGATTAGTAACGAGCATTCCTGATAATGCCTGAATAAAAGACATCTCCTCCTCACCTTCATCAGCATCCCCAATTCTGATTCCTCGCATAAGCAACTTGGCATCAGGAGAGTCCTGAGTTATGTACACTAGCAAAACTGCCGCAAACCACACACAGTATGGGTTGAGTTTCAAAACCGAATCGTACATAGTAAGAACGGTGAATATGTTAGCATAAGGAGTTTTCTTCAAATTTTGGTCCTCCGCCGCGACGTCAGTTTCATTCGGTGTGCCGTCATTTCCAGAATCTTGTTGACGGAGCTTGCTGTAATGGTCGGCATTTTTGCTGGCCTTTATCTGGTCGGAGATGAAGGCAATTTTTGCCTCTTGATTGCCCTTCAAGTAGCAAATGAGGCACTGCAATGCAGCGACTCTCACTTCAAAAACATGGACTGAATTGACAAGAAGCGTCCAGTTGAGGAGAGCGAGAGGAGCAGGAATGTTCTGGTCAAATGGCTGGAGTTGCATTGGCATTGAAGGATCCATGTAGGGCACATCAATTTGCGAGAACTGGTACTGCAAGTCTGGGTTCTCAGCAATCATGGCACCAGTGACCTTGAGCGCAGTCTTTCTGATTGGACTCTCCATGACAGGAGAAAAGACTAGGCGGAGAACACTAAAGAAAATGCCCGACGAGTAAAGCTTCTCCTGATTTCTAGACAACTCCTGGTTGTCGGAATCAACAAAAGACTCACAAATCTCCAAAGCGATGGTCATGTTCAGAAGCCTCTGGTCTGTCCAGATGATCGGAGCCGCGAGTATGGGGTCATTTTCAGCGCTGTAGTGGCTGTCTTCGATGGGCTCAGCAATCAAACGAGCCAACTGCGGAACGCAATCCGTTTCCAAGAAAAACTTTTGATTCGAAGCGTTATACTGCAAAAGATTCGTCAAGAGAGTCATGCAATCCTGCACCAATATGGAGCCTCTTATTCCTCCCTCCTCCTCAATTATCTCAAAGATCTTCTCAAAAGTATTCTCGAATGCCACCAACTTCTGGATGTTGAAGTTGTGGTTGACCAACGCCATCAAAAGCAAGATGGCCTCATTCCGGATAGGGTCGTTGGGGTCGTCCAACAAGCTCACAATGGTGGATATGGCCAACGGGGTATTGATCACGCAATCCTTGGCCCTCTCGGGCCTGGCCGCAACCACGGCTTCCAAGAGCTGCAAAGAGAAAATGCGCACTTGAAATCCCTGGTGTTCTTGTAACACGTACATCAAGACTTTGATATGCTCATCCGACAGGATCATCTCATCGGCGATCCAATCGGAGAATTCATCCAAGCCGATTCGTTCCACCAACAAAGGCGACGGGTACTTTCCGTTTTGCACGCGAGACTGGTTTGAGATCCAGCCAAGGGCCGAGTCCTCGCTGGCGTCCTCTCCTCGTAGAAACAAGATCAAGAGCGTTTCCAACACCGCCTTCACCACCGGCGCGTTGTCGGAGTCCTTTCCAAGCGCCAGGAGAAGCGCTCGGAGTCCATGCTGCACAACAGGCTCCCTGAACTGCCTGGAAAAGCTCTTCAAGCCGAGCACCGCCGACTTTCTATCGGCGCTTAGCGTTGCGTGCTGCAATCGGTTGCTGAGCGTCTGGATGGCCTCTTCTTCCTGGCCCAGTTTGTGGCCCGAGCCTCGGGAAATGCCGCTGAATATACCCATTTTGCAAGCGCCTGTGTGGGACGCAGTGGTGATTTGGGGTGAAGTAGCGCTGCCAACGGTGACGTGAGACTGGAAGAACACGCTCCGGTGTGCATATAGTCTCGCGTTCTCACGCTTCTGGTCCAACTGAGGCCCGTACTCGCCATGACACCACAAGGGGGCCATGACACCACAAGGGGCCATGACTCTGCGCACACAACTCTACCGGCAAGCGCAAGCGTGACCTCCATGGAGCCGGGACACGAAAACGAAGGGGGCGATGCAAGCGCCATAGAGACACTTTTGTTCCCGGATCTCTCTTACTTCGAGGAGCCGCACGACGAGGAGCTGGGCTCCATTGCGCTTTCCGACTGGGCGAGGCTGAAAATCGGCACGTTTCAGTCGCGGCTTGAGTCCGTGCTACAGAGCAGGGAGAACAAGGGCTACAAGTTTCACGGCTTGAGCCAAGTCTCCTCTGCCCTTCTCATCAAACTCGTCAACGAGTCGTTTGGGTTCAACGGCTGGTCGTCGTCTGTCTTGGAGAGCGAAATACTCTCGCAGAGAGAGGACGCCCAGAAGGCGCTGTTTTCAGCGAAAAGAAGGGCCCTCGTACGAATCACTTTGAGAGACGGAACATCCATAGAGGCCCAGGGCTTAGGTGAGTCCATCGACCAACCGCACAAATGCTTGTCGTTGAGTAATAGTCTGAAAATGGCTATCACCAACGGCCTACGCAACGCCATATTGCAGTTCACGGACTTGCTCAATACGGGCACTTCCATAAAGGTGGAGGGTCCTGATTAGTGTGTATTGCGTCAAATACCCTAAAAATCTAAAATGTCCAATTTGGGGAACGCCTTGATCTTGGGAACAGGGATCTCGTCTATGAGATACACCTCGCCATCGTCGTTGATTCTCTCGCGGTCCTTGTCGCTCATGTTGTGGATCTCCTCGATGTTCTCGCTCAAGAACTTGCTGAGAGTCTCCCAATTCTGCTGGATTTGGTATGCCTGCTGGATCTTGTGCCTTCTGACCAATGCTTCAATCAAAGCCAAGGCATCGGCCTCGGTCTGGTCGAGTCTCTCGATCAATCTTCCAACGGACTTGATGAGATATTCCTCTTCGTATATCGTGCCTTTTCTTCCCTTGGCCCGTTTTCTCTCCTCTCTCTTTTTGTTCTTGGCCGTCTTCCTGGATGCTCCTGTTTTGGCAGTACCAGAAGTCTTGCCTGTGTACTTGGTGAAGAAAGATGGGGTCGTGGAAGTCTCGGATGCAGCAACAGAGACGTTGTCCGGAGTGTCCAAGTCATCGTTTGGAATGCCGTAAAATGCATACGGGTCCTCCTCTTTCTTTTGTCTCAACTCTCTCAATCTTCTTAGTTGAGAGTTAGATTGACTGGAGCAGTCTGCTAGGAGCTCTGCAATCACTCCGAATCCCTCGCCCAATTGCACATCCACAATCCCTTCGATAAGCTCCTGGCGCCCGCTGTTAATAGCCAAAAGCGTGGCGCTGTCATACTCGTAGCCCTTGCAGTAAAGCCTGACTGCCTCGTCAACATTGCCCAAAAACTTCACCTCTATCTCAGCTGCCTGCGAGTACTTGTGGTCATCACAAAGAACAGCAGACAACTTTTGCGCCGTCGCCGTGACCAACGTCTGGTCCTTGATACTCTGCGCCAAGAACATTGCCTCCTTCCAGCGTTTGCTCAAAATGTAACTCTCCAATGCGCTTTCAAAGTTGTTGAGATGCTCATACGCAATACCAGCTTCGGTAAACTTCTTCTGGTCAAACAAGCTGTCTGCGTACAACGCAAGTATATGTTTGCTTCTTTCCTCGTCGTACTTGTAGATTGTCAAAGCATCTTTATAGAGGCTGTGTTTAACAACATAGTTATCAAGCTCTTCGCATGCCTCCTTGCCTAGTTGGTGAAGCCATGTCAAGGCCTTCGAAAACTTTTTCAAAAAGTCGTCGATGAGAAACTTGCGGCGTAACGGGGTCTGAACATGCAAGTTCTGAAGAAAAGGCAAGTACTCTTTGGGGTCCTTTTGGGATTTCTGTGCAATGTTCAAAGCCATTTTGACATCGTATAACTCCAAAGCGTGATCGTATAGCTTGTTGACATCCAGGAGAAAGGTGAGGTGGGTGATGGCCTTTTCGACTTCGTCGGGGTCAGTCAACGAGGAGATAAGCGAAAGCGCACCACTCAAATTGGCTGGCTTCTGACACGCGTATGCGGTAATCCGGGTCTGTAAGTACTTCTTCTCAAACTGCTCCTTTGATAAAACTTCAAGAATGGTCTCGCATATCTTGTTGACCTTAAACGAGGTCTTTTCAGTGTTGGCGTTGACGATCATTCTCTTTGTTCCGGAATCGTATCTGTCATTGATATGTTGACTGTTGAGAGACAACTTGGGGATTTCGGGGAGATCACTTTGGATCAATGTGTCTTTGTACTTGGTCTCGGTGACATCTTCATCGTGTAAGCAGGACACAAATAAGTCCAAGTAGTCAGATCTGCCAATCTGCCTGAGGAATGTCTCCACATTGTCGTGGAAAAGCTTTGGGTCATAGTCGTACAAGATATCGAGGTCAATCCGGTGTGTCCGGCACGCCACGAAAGCGCTATGGTAGTCGAGTCCATGGATGAACTTTCTGACTCCGTTCAAGACCATGATTCTGGGGCAGATCGTCTCCAAATTGCCTCTTGGCGCCTGCAAAATCACCGAGTACTTGGAAGGAATACAAGACACTAAGGTAGATCCCCTCTCGATTTGCCTCGTTCTCTCGTCGTGGGCAGTGCTCAGGGTGAAGCCGAAGTTCTCCGCATCAGTGACATCTTTCAAGTGGACAAAGCACAATTGAGAGTGGGCGGTAGTGAATGCCAAGTGGGTGTCAGTGACTTTGATGGATGTCACGGCAGTGGTGAGCTGGGTTTCTCCAGCGTAGAGTTTCCCGTTGGCGGAGACACCAAGCGCAACTGGCACATATTCTGGACCAGCGTATACAAGCTCGAGCTCGTGACAGAGAACGGGGAATTGAGCAACGCGAGAGAGAACTCCATGTTCCAGAACATTCAAAACCGAGCCATTGATGATCTCGACAACGGCACTCTGGAAGTCCGAGGCCGACTTGAGCAAAACAGCGCGAGCGCCCACATCCACGAAGTTCACCGGTTCGGGGTCGGAAGCTTTGAAAAAGACGAGCGTTGACGAACTTGGCGTGTCGACCAATGCGACGGCCAAATCTTGGCCTATGAAACACACTTGCTTGACCAAGTCGACGTCCGATGCGAACAGAGCTTTAGGAAACGACTTGATGACAGGCTGCTTGGCTAGTTTCATCTCTTCCACAGAAATTGACGCTATGCTGACATCGCCGGAGCTTGACACGAAGGCAAAGTTGTTGTTTCCGGCATTCACAGCAGCAGCCACCAAGGGGCTCTCGAAGTCGTAGTCTCTGTAGGCAATTGGCGGAGGAACATTCGCAACGGCAAGAGGAGTCACTTTCGCCTCTGTTCCATCGACGACCACAGTCATTCCCGTATCCTTGCCCGTGACCGTTGGTCCAGATACAATGTTGTATGCAAAGTTGAACATCTTGATACCAGCGAGCGTGGTGCCGACCATCAACTGTAGGGGTTTTTCCGGGTGGAACTTGATGAAGGAGGTCTCATTGTCGGGTAACTCGTCGTTCACGTAAAGCTCCAGCTTCAAATACCAGTGGTAATTCTTGGTGGTCCAGATCTGAACCCGGTCTCGCAACTGGAACGCCAAGATATCGCTGTGGCAAGACCATTCCATGTTAAGAATGGTCTCCGCCGACGGATCAAGCCGGGAGTTGAACTCGCCATGCCTCAACCCGTTTCTCTCGTAGAAAGCTACCTGAAGAACGTGGTCGCCGTCAGAATCAACGAATCTCTGGGTGGATGCTATCAAAGAGCCGGAAGGCCTCCAGGCCAAGTTGTGCTCCAAGCCATCCACGGCCTCAGACACAGAGTCCAAGGCGCCTTCACGGGAGAAAACACGGATGACTCTGCGCCTCACCAACTCCAGAGTAGCTTCGATCAACGCGTCTTCGGCAGTGGAGACGGCGAAATACTCACAGTCACCCCGCCAGCTGATCTTCACCGCGTCGTTGTCAAATGCCGACACTGTGCCCTTCTCGAGGGGGGCCACAGTGGGGTCTCTCAACGGCGAGTCTTCCTTGAGGTCCAAGCCAGCGTACTTGATGGCCTCTCTTTCCCTTTCCAACGCCTTGAAGCCCTTTCCTTTGAACTGCGTCTCCTCCTTTCCCCAGCCCACAGACACGTGCTTTGCGTCTGAGACTTTGATGTCGTTCGAGTCAAGCGTCTTCTCGGATATCGGCTCGAACGCACGTGATAGCAACAGGAGACTGGACGTGTTGGATAAGAGGACCAACGTCTCCTCGTCAGGTGACCAGCAGGCGGCACGGAGCCCTGCGTCAATCAGCCCTACGATCTCCACGCTGGAGGTGTCGGGATCTGGGGCCGCCATGTCGTAGTGGGCGGTGATCAAGTCTCCATTGGCGAAGACGAACACCAAAAGAGCGGAGTCGGCAAAGTGGCAGAAGGACAAGAGCTGCGCCTCGGGCCCGGGGAATGATGCCAACACCTGCACTTGGCCGTTTTTCATGAGCTGTTGCACCTCGATGACATGGCTTTCTGGCGAGGAGAGCGCCACGGAGACGGTATCGGATACAGCGTCGAAAACCGAGTCCACGGGGAAGAGGTCTGGGTATGTGCGAGAGTCGGGCTGGATCTGCCCGCGGTTTAGAAGCACCAAGTTTTTCATCTTGTGGTTGCTGTTGAGTGGGTTGGGTGTGTGCTCATTCGAAAAACCATGTCATCTCTGGCGTCCTGCAGGGAGGCCCGTTGACCGTGTGGTAAAAGAGGACAATTTTTGCCGTGTGGTAAAAGAGGACAATTTTGACCTAACGGCGGGCGTTTCAAGGACGCCGTCTGCTTTTACATGGACGAAATCTTGCCTCAATGGCCGCTGTGCTGAATGTGAGTGTCATTTCTATACCACAGTTGGCTACATTTCGCATTCTTCCCTCCATTTACACTGTAGCTGGGAAATGCAAGGTAGCCCCGGGGCAAGTAGTATTTAAAACAGTCAAAAGGTACAACTCCGCCCAAAACAACATGCAATACACGCTCCGGCTCCAGCCTCATATGGGTCCCTTTTTTTTTCCAGAAACGGCTCCTTCTGAGCCCACGATGCTCGCTCTTTTGGGCCCACGATGCTCGCTCTTTTGGGCCCACGATGCTCGCTCTGTTGGTCCCAGTACTTACCAAGCTACTCTAGCCAGCTCACGACCCAAAAGAATCGCTATCAGCCGTGATGAGCCGGAAAGCACCATCCGCTCCGCATAATCCCCCTCTTTTTCCAGCCACTTGCTGCCTCCTGGTTGGCCGCGCCTGCATACAACGCTCGGCATTTTCCTGGCCAATTTTATCGACCACCCTCACGCTTATCGACACCTTCCTTCTGACACCCACCCACCATGTCAGAAAAGTACGAGGCCGTCTTCCGTATGTATCCACTACCCCGCATGGCCCGCTTGCGTTACTAACCCTCAGGCTCTGCGGAAATGTCCTTGGTACAGCTCTATGTGCCAGCGGAAATCTCCCGTGATGTCATGTATCAAATGGGCAAGCTAAACTTGGTTCAATTTAGAGACTTGAACAAGAAGGTCAGCGAGTTCCAGAGGTCCTTCGTGCTGGAATTGAGGAAGCTCGACGAGATCGAACGCCAGTACACTTATCTCAAGCTGCTTCTCGACAAACAGAACATCGAGGCGGTCATTTACCCCTACTCCGACGAGCAGGATATTTGCCCCCAGTCGGAGATTGATATTTTCCTGCAAAACGCCGCCCTCTTAGAGGCTAGAACCCTGGACTTTGCTGACAACAAGGAGAGCTTGAACTCCAAGAAGTCCGACTTGAAGCAATTCAAATACACCATTCTGGCCGTGCAGAAATTCTTGCACGAAAACGGGGGCCCGGCTTCGGAGACCCATGAGAGTGAAGCGCTTTCGGCCCAATTGGAGTCTGGTGGTGTCACCGACTTCCGTGCAAACTTCATTAGTGGTGTTATCGACAGAACTAAGGTCGCCACCTTACAACAGATCTTGTGGAGAATCTTGAGAGGTAACTTGTACTACTACACCGAGGAGTTGCCAGAAGCGGTGTATGACCACAAATCCGGCTCCTTTGTGAACAAGAACGTCTTTATCATCTTCTCGCATGGCTCACTTATTCACCAGAGGATCAAGAAGATCGCCCAATCCTTAGAGGCTGACTTGTATGATGTTGACGTCTCGCCATCATTGAGAAAAGAACAATTGGCCGCCGTGGACGTGAAGTTGGAGGACATCTCCACCGTCTTGCAACAGACCGAACTTGCCTTGAACTCGGAATTGGTGGCTATTTCCAGAGACTTGAGCAAGTGGTGGGAAGTGATTGCCAGAGAAAAGGCCGTTTACAAGACCATGAATCTTTGCGACTACGATGACTCTAGAAAGACTTTGATTGCTGAGGGTTGGGTGCCTTCCGATGAAGTCGAAAACTTGACAGACTGTGTGAAATCCATCAACTCGTCTATCCCCACTATTGTTAATGTCTTGGAGACCAGCAAGACGCCTCCAACCTTCCACCGTACCAACAAGTTCACTGCTGGCTTCCAAAGCATCTGTGACACATATGGTGTTGCCTCCTACCGGGAGGTGAATCCAGGTTTGCCTACCATCATCACCTTCCCTTTCATGTTCGCTATCATGTTCGGTGACTTGGGTCACGGTATGATCTTGTTCATGGCCGCTGTGGTCATGGTTTACTACGAGAAGTCTATTCAAGCCATGAAAAGAGATGAGATCTTCGACATGGCCTTTTCCGGTCGTTACATCTTGTTGTTGATGGGCATATTCTCCATGTACACCGGATTCTTGTACAATGATCTTTTTTCCAAGTCCATGGACTTTTTTCCATCTGGCTGGAAGTGGCCCGAGCATTTCAAGGTCGGCGAAACCATCCATGCTACTCAAGTTGGCACCTACGTTTTTGGGTTAGATCCTGCTTGGCACGGATCCGAGAACGCCCTCTTGTTCTCCAACTCGTACAAGATGAAGTTGTCTGTTTTGATGGGTTACACTCACATGACTTACTCTTACTTCTTTTCTTTGGTGAATGCCCTTCACTTCCACAGTTTCATTGACATTGTTGGAAACTTCATTCCTGGATTGTTGTTCATGCAGGGCATTTTTGGCTACTTGTCTCTCTGTATCGTTTACAAGTGGACAGTTAATTGGTACGCCATCCAAAAGCAGCCCCCAGGATTGTTGAACATGTTGATTACCATGTTCTTGTCGCCAGGTACCGTCGTGGAGCCATTATATGATGGCCAGTCGACTGTGCAGGTTATGCTTGTTGTTGTGGCCTTGATCTGTGTTCCTTGGTTGATCCTCGTCAAGCCTCTTTACTTGAAGCGCCAAATGGACAGAGAAGCCAAGGAGCACAAGTACAATGCCTTGACGGATGAGGAAAATCTCAACGGTGCTCACGAACACCACGAGGAGAACGACGACGATGACGACGACGAAGAAGGAGCACATGAGGACGGCCACAACTTCGGCGATATAATGATTCATCAAATCATCCACACCATCGAGTTCTGCTTGAACTGTGTGTCGCACACTGCCTCATACTTGAGATTGTGGGCATTGTCCTTGGCTCACGCGCAATTATCCACTGTGTTGTGGACCATGACCATTGCCAACGCGTTCGGCACCACTGGTGTTGTTGGAGTGATCATGACCGTGTGTCTCTTTGCCATGTGGCTCGTTTTAACCGTGGTGATTTTGGTTGTCATGGAAGGTACCTCAGCGATGTTGCACTCGTTGAGATTGCACTGGGTGGAGTCCATGTCCAAGTTCTTTGAGGGTGAAGGTACCGCCTACGAGCCATTCGGCTTCGATGCCTTGCTCAGCGGAGTCTTTTAGCCTTGCCCGGAGACTTATCCATGCAGCGTGGTCTCTTAGAATGCTCGGTCAGTGCCAGATCGCGAGCAGCCAGACACTAGTGCTACAAGTCAATATACGATTGTTACACATCTCTCCCTTGCGGAGAGTGTACTCGGTGGTCCAATGCTCGGTGTCGTCGCCAGCAGGCACCAGATGTCGTCGCCAGTAGGCACCAGATGTCGTCGCCAGTATGTGCATCTCAGTGTGCGCGAAGTCATCGCGAAAAATCAACCACATACTAACACTCAGTGCTAACATGTTCTTACAGTTGGCTTTTGTCATCGACAGCCTCAAAGAGGCACCGCAATCGGTGGTGCCAATCTTGGCCACCCTTCACGCCGAGCGTGACAACTTGTCCAAAATCTCCAAGGTTGACTTGAGGCACTTGACCAGCCGCACGCTCAACTTGTGCAAGGCTGCAGATGCCTACAGTGTATGGAGTGGAGTCAGCATCATGCACATTCTTGTGGAGAGTGTGTTTGTGCTTGCCAACGAAGGCCTGGCATTTTTTGCCCAGCTCGTCAAAATCTTGGGCTCGCCGTTCGCCAACAACGAGCTCATTTTGGAGTCTACTGTGGAGTGCCTCAACAAGCTCTGCGCTAATACCATAGGGAAGCCTACGCTCACGCGGGAAGTGTTGAAGCCGAACTTGGCGGGGCTTTTTTCCGCCTACTTGGCTCGTCTCGACCTGAACCCGGTGTTGTTGTTGTCGTCCTTGAAGACGCTCATAGAGGAGCATCCCACCACTTCTCGGCCGTTTGCCAATAAGTTGAAGACAAAGCTTTTGGCCATGCTCTCGGACGACGGCTTCCTTAACTTGCCTGAAAATCTCCAGAAGATTGTGTGCGCCACGCTTGCCACCTTGCCAGTTGTGGAAAAAGAAGGCTCCGATATGCACTGGCGCCAAGACGTCGACAGACTCGTGGCCAACATTGCGGGCACTGTGGATGTCTACACGAACTTCGTCAACGTGAAAGACGATCAGGAGGTGTCTGAGTTGCTCAAGAAACTCACCAAAGCTGACGAGCCGGACATCTTTGCGGCTCTCCACATCGATATCAACAAGCCCACGTCCATCTTGAAGATCTCCGACCGAATGGAGCTTTTGTTGAAAATGCTCCATGGATACCTTGTCAGCGGCAGCCAGATGGCCGTGCCTGTTCCTATTGGCCGAGTGCTCTCAGCCATCGAGCTTGTGTGCTCCATCAACACCAAGTTCTTGCCGTTCAAACACGAGATCAGAGACCTGGAAATCAGAGACTTGGTGGACGCGTCGCTTGGAAAGTGCTACGAGGCTGCTTTGTCGGTGTTGGCCGACTTGCCTGCCAAATACTCTGGCGTTCTAGTTCCGCATTTGTCCGACATCTTTGCCGTGTTGGAGCTGTTGGTGTTCCTCAACAACAAACAATTGGATAGGCCCAGACTCCTCCAATACGAGTCCATGATCACGAAAGTCATTGCCTGCGCCAAAAACCACTTGCAGCTCTCGCTGTATTTCCCGGACTACCCCAGCATCTCGCGCATAGTGGACGCTGCCATCTTCTTGGTGCAGCCCAGATCGAACGGCCAGTGGTTGCAAAACCACTCGGAGGCGTCCAAGACGAAGTTGTCCCACTCCTCGAAGGCGGCCCGGAAGAAGGCCAAGAAAAATGCCTCCATCCCATTGGCTGACTTGCTCTCTCATGAGCATCTCTTTGAGAATAATGTGCTGACCACCACTCGCAGAACGGTCTTTGAGTTTTTCACCGTGGTGCTCAAGATTACACCCTTGCCTTCCACTCAATTCAACAAGTTCCTCAAGTTGGTCATTGTTGACGCTGTCAAGTTTGCATGCAAAAACAACCATGGGGCCATTCCTGCAGATGTCAAGCAACTTCTTCTTGCGGCACTGTTGCATCCTGCGCCCGAGTCTGCTTCCATCTTGCCCATTGCCGCATCGTTGTTGCCCCGCTCTGAGATCCTTGAGGTATTCACCCACCCCAGATTTCCTCCGTTGCCGGCCATGGTCAAGTCACGTGACGCTGACGACGAAGACGACGAAGAAGACGAAGACGACGATCTTCCAATGCCTGAGCCTGTCCGTCCAGCAAAGAAACAGAGAGTTGTCAGGAAAGAGGAAGACGCCTCTAGGCCTCTGGTCAGTGAACTGACCGCAGGAGACATCTTCACCGCCAAAGCGTTCAAGAGCGCCGAAGAAAATGCCGAGGATGTGGCTGAAGCGAAACTCGAGAATCTGGTCGAGGATGCTGCTGACGGGCCCGTTTTTCCGCCCAAGGGAGAGTTAGACACTGCCACAGATTTCTCTACCGAGACTTTCAAAACGCCAGCTGAGAACGCACAGGATATTGCCGAGGTGAAGGCTGCAAACCATGTACAGGAGAACTCGGAGAATGGAGAAAGTGACTCTGACGAGGGGTCTGAACTTGAAATCCCCGACTTGGACTTGGAAGAGTCCGACGATGAGAACTGAGTCCACAGAAAATACATAGGTAAATAGAAATCCAGAATCGGGCCTGACCTGAACTATAACAGAAACCGAAAACCAATTCGAGCCTGCTCGAGTCGAATGACCTTGCATCTAGCTTTCCGCCCGTTGCATCTCGGGCTTTGGAATATTACATAGTATGTTCCAATTTTATAAAATGGTCCTGTGGTCTAGTCGGTTATGGCGTCTGCTTTACACGCAGAAGGTCCCCAGTTCGATCCTGGGCGGGATCATTTTTTTCCATGATTGTTGAAAAATCTGCAAACTTTGCATGCAAGGAATCCATGTTGTTTTTTGATGTTTCATCGCCTTGAATAGCGGAATGCAGAGGTATTGTTCCATGAGAGCGTAAGAGGCATGAGAGAGGAGCGAGAGAAAGAGTGGTTTGAGATTATTCCAATGAGTGTGCGGCCCATGGTGAATCGATCAAGCCGTCGTCGGCGATCTGATGAATTGTCGAACTAAATCTACAAAGTTGTGAGCCAAAATAAAATCCCAAGATGTTTATTTTCATGCTTATAAAGACTGATACTATAATCCACGAGTATCACGAGAATTTCTGACCTCGTCGGTCACTAATTTCCATGTTCGTTGTCTTCTGAGCACGTTCGGCATCGCAAACCTTGTTGACATCAACTTCTTCAATCTAATCTTCGTCACCATCTTCGTCGTCTTCTTCATCTTCTTCATCGTCATCTTCATCGTCATCTTCTTCGTCGTCATCGTCATCTTCTTCGTCATCATCATCTTCGTCGTCATCACCGTGACTTCCACTATCCACGTCATCGTCGTCTTCTGTATTCGGATTCACATCTTTCCATTCCACGTAATTTTTACTGACAATATTCTTGCACATGGGAAGAACCATTGGGTCGAAAGGAAAGTATGCCTCGAGGTCCAAGAATTCTTGTTTATGTCTAAAGTTGCCCACAGACGAGGGGAGATTGGAGTTGGTTTGAATCATTCTTTCCCGTTTGTTGTGTTCTATAATGGAATAACAGTAACAGACATTCAACTTGGTGGCTATTTTGGCAAAGATAAACACCACAGTCTCATCACAGTACTTCAAGGGATTAAATTGAGCGATGATGGCTCTTTGGAAGAACTTGTCGATGTCGCATTCCCACTCACTGTCACTTGCGGATATCTCGTCAGACATTTTCAGCAAATCCTTGTGTCTGAAGCAGAAGATGTAAAGCAAAGCCTGAAAAGTGGCGTAGAACAACTTGAATCTCTCCATACCCCCGGAGGAGTTTGTGTTGGACTTCGAGAAATCCATGACCTCTTGCTCACGTTCGGCGATGTACTTGTTGATCCATCCAATCAAGTAGCTGACGATAAAAACAACTTGGTGCTTCGTCAAGTTCTTGGCACGCGAGATAAACGAGGCCAAGTACTGCAACGCCTTGAGACGTTTCTCTGTGATCTCGTTGGGGTTGAATGCAAAGTCTATGAGCAATACCAAGTAGGAATCGGCCAACTCTGGCTGGTACTGCGTGATGTGAAACAAGAGGAACTGAATGGACTTTGTGAAATGCGTGGGTAAGATGTGCGTTTTGAATAGCGAAGTGAGGGTATTAAAAAGAGCCACTCCATTGCCGGAGTTCATTTCTTCGGTGGTGAAGGAGTTGGACGTGGAACTCAACATGAGGCCCAAGGTGGAATCTAGTTTCGATACCAATCTCTTGATGTTTTGCGTGGACACCACAGCGAGCACCTCGGCTTCTTCGTCTATGTCAAGAGACATGTCAGTGGCGGCTTCAGTGTCGTCGATCTCTTCGTCGTCTTCGTTGATAAGGTCCTCGATGCAGTCGTCTTCCAAGTCGTCCAACTCGTTCTGCAACTCCACGTCCATCTTGATGGTAAGCTCCACCACCATCTGCCAGATGGAGAAGCGCAAGTCGGGGCAGTAGTCGATGATTTTCATGAGATTAGAGACGTAGTTGACGATGTTACTCGCGGATGCAGAAAGGTGGTGGGGAAGATTCGTGAGGATGATCTGGGGGATGGAGTTGATGCAGGTGGGGAAGTAGGAGACGAACTTGCTGAGGATCTTGTGATGGGGGTATGTCTCGTCGGCGACATCGGGGAACTCCTGCACTAGCTTTTTGATGACTTCCTGGAGAT
Organism: Metschnikowia proteae; assembly: GCA_002370515.1. Taxonomy (NCBI): domain Eukaryota; kingdom Fungi; phylum Ascomycota; class Pichiomycetes; order Serinales; family Metschnikowiaceae; genus Metschnikowia; species Metschnikowia proteae. Next base: position 226,891 of record NKYY01000015.1, on the reverse strand, counting down.
ACTTGGGAAATGACGAGACCAAGGCTCCCACAAAGTGGGTGTAGGTGGCTAGAAACAACGGAAAGTCTGCGGTGTTTTTGGCGGCGTCCGAGAGCTCAAGCCATCGGAACCGCAAGATGGCGCCGACCAAGGAGCTGGCGGCGGCGTTGTCGAGTTTGGAGACGTTTACTATTAGGCTCTTGAGCACAATGGTGAAGTGTGGAAGGGATATGGCCTCTCTGTGGGAAAGAGGGAGGCTGATTTTGGCCGTCAAGGAGTTGAGTTTGAGAGGATCCTGGAGTTAGTAACCACAAAAGAAGCGCCGTAGAGCGCCACACATCAGCGCCAGAGTACATACCATTTCCAAGGACTCCAAGGCCAGCTTGACAAAAAGAGAGTATACCTTGTCGGAAAATTGCTCATTATCCTGCTCGGTGCGAGCCCGCTTGACATCCGAGCACTCTTGTGGTAGGTCCCGTTTTCTGCTCATGGGGTCATGCACGGACATGATCATCACAGGAAAAGAGCGGTTCAGGGGAGATGAGGTGGGGTGTGGTTTTTTCGCTTTGGGTTTTTCTCCTTGCGCTGTGTGCAGGAGCTGATGCCTTGGGTGCGCACTGGCGGCCAGAGAAGGGTCCGGCAAAAGGCGGCTGGGTGGCGGCTGGGTGGCGGCTGCCGGCCATCTTGAAATGTACTGGTGTATGCTTCCAACGCAGCTGCTTTTCCGGAACTTCAGGCCCCGAACCGCGGACCCAAACTCGTGGCACCAGACCGCCTCCTGATACCAGCGCCTCCTGGTACCAGCGCCTCCTGATAACAGCGCCTCCTGATACCAGACCGCAATGGCCAGAGAACAGCTGCTCGAGAAATTTCAAGCCACGAAGCGTCCTCGATGGCCTTAACTCCGGCTACACTTCTCCGACTAAAAGTGTGGCATAGTCTTGAGCGGGCCAAAAATGCTCCCCTCCGAGCTCCCTTTCTTGGCCGTTTGGCTGCACTCTGGGGCGCGGTATCGGAGATCGTGTGCGGCAGATTATCGCGTGCATATGTGCCATCGCGCGACGTCACGTCAACACGGCACAGCTCCACAGCGAACCACCCAGCCGCCGTGGAAGAAACTGAAAATGAGCTTGCAGGTGTCGGTTCGAAGCTTGGTGCCGCTCTCCATCTCCGACCACTTGGCCCGCAAAACAAGCTATCAATACGGCGTGATTGTCGGCAAGCACGCTGACTCGCACGTCATTGCCTTCGATACCTTTGACCTCAAGGTGGAACAGGGGCAAGTGGATCTAGAGTATCTCAAAAAGCGTCTTCTGCTACTCCAGCTAGTCTCTCCACACTTGACCCTCGTCGGCCTCTACTCCTGCATCCAAGACGCCCACGTCGACCCGGACTTGGCCCAGCAGATCCGCCAAGACCACACGCTTCCGGAGCCCTTGATTGCATTGGTGCCTCGCGCAAACGGCACCTTCAAGTGCTACTCGCTCACGGCAAACCGGGAGATTCCTTATACTCTCACTCCGGGAGAAACGGAGGAAATCGCAGTGTCTTCTACTATTAAGCACTCCAACTACTCTCAGCACAGACAGGACTTGAATCTAGACCACGAGGAAAACTTCCCGTCCTCTCTTCTCCAAATGCTGGCTTGGCTTACTGCCGTTTTGGCGCTGCCGTCTTTGTCCGCAGAGTCCGAGCGCTCGCTTGTCCATTTGGCCCACACTATCCGGAACTATAAAGGCTCTGCGCCCAAGGAGCATCACCTGTTGATGACCTCCCACTTGAGTATCCTCACGTCGCAAGCGGCCGCAATTGCGGCAGCCAATGAGCTGATAGATCGACAGATCGCAGGCACCAGCAAGGGCCGCTTGAGGTTCCCCGACGCATTCAACCGATGAAGAACAACACCGGCTAGTAATCCTCGCCTCGCTGAGAACTTTTCTGCTCCAAGACAAGGCGGTCTTTTTGCACGGTGGTGGGCATGATTCGATCGAGCACCTCATTGTGCTCTTTCTTATACGCAAAGATGGCGTTGGCATCTTCGTATCCGAATTTCTTGCTGAGTTTCAGGTAGAAGAGTCCGCAAGCATTGCAAAGCGTCCGAGACCCATTGGGGCCCCTTCTCCACTCTGGAGTGTTTTCCAGCAAGCACTGGTCGCACTTCGTATCAGCCTTCTTCTTCCGGCCTCTCTTTTTCCCAACGACGCCTTGCGGAGGATTATCACAACCGGAACTGCTTTCTAGCCCGGCCATTTGCGAAGAGTCTTTCGCCGGCAAGAAACGGACCGGCGTGTATGAAATCGAGTGCGATCGGCTTTTGTCCGAAATGGGCGATGCAAAATGGAGATCCAAGAGGCTCACCGACCGAGAGTGTGATGTGCTGTATCTAGGGCCGAAGGCAGGATGGAACAAGGCCCCTTGGGGGCTATATTGAGAATGACTATAACTGGACCGCATGTGGCGTGCGCCATACTCAGGTAGGTGGACGATTCTCCGAACCAGAGCAGCGTTGTTGATATTTTCTAAGATCGCGTCGACAGATGGAAGCCTTACATTTGTGGACCTCCATGTGGATACCTCCGGAGGGGGTAGTGCAGGGTTGGCAGTCATTGGCTCTTGGGCAGAGTCACCCGACACGTCGGAAGCGAGAGTGGAGAGCGGCGGAATGTGTATGTGAGAGTGGGGATCCAGGTCTTCCATTTTCGTTACCAAAAGGTGCATTGGGATTACAGAGAACGAAGAAAGGTCTGATTTGAAGCAAACGGGCAATCTAGAAAGAAGAATCAAGCAAGGTCTTATCAAGATATAGGGAGGTGAATCTTACAAGCCCCAAGGAAAGTCTAGTTGGAAGAGCCAAAGCTTGAAGTCATATGCATGGTATGCCAGAGAAGGAAATTACGTGCACAGATGCATATGAGGAAGGACATAGAGAGCGACAAGTGGAGGCCGACCGAAAAGCTGAGGCAGTTTGTGCGGGCAGCGAGACTCAAATCCATGGACTCATATCATGAAATTCATGAAAGAAATTCATGGAAAATTATGAAAAAAAATTATGAAAAAAATTCATGAAAAAATTATGAAGAAAATTGTGAAAAAAATGCATCGATTGCACCGACAATTTTCTTTCGTCGGCTGATATCAGTTTTTCATCTGTTGACAGGTTCCTGGGATCATCACAATATGCTAGTCTTGTTACTTTGGTCACTACGGCGACAGTGTCACAGCAGCACTGGGCATGTGCTAAACTTCCAAGCACTGGGCATGTGCTAAACTTCCAAGCACTGGGCATGTGCTAAACTTCCAAGCACTGGGTATGTGCTAAACTTCCAAGCACTGGGCATGCGTCTTGATGGGAAGTATTGCTCAAGCAGGGCAGATATAGGACTAGAGGTCCTGCATTTCGCACGGGACGGAGCTGATTGTTGCAGTTAATCGCTGCGCAGAAAGTGTTGCTGATGGCCCCGAGATGTTCAGTGCATTATGTGCGCGTGAATTTGTATGAGGGAAATCCAACGGTTTCCCAGCCAAGAAAGTCAGAGGTTGCCAAAAAATTTTGCAAACCGCACGTCCAGCATGGCCAGAGTGCAAGCGCCCAAAACACTCATTCACATCCCGATGCCTGGCACACCGTCTGTGACCGAATTCACGGTGTTGACTGCACATTGATGCTGGTAATATCCGATACCACCGAAGCCGCTTTTCTGATTTATTCTCTGAGGTGCTTCTATCAATCGAAGTTCATGAGTGTGCAACAGCTTTAGCAACGGCCAACCACGTTCATCGCTGCATGCCCATCCACGTTCATCGCTGCATGCCCATCCACGTTCATCGCTGCATGCCCAACACTCGCGTCAACTCAGTGCGTCTGTCAAAGCGCTTAGCTCCGAAACCCGCTTATCAATCCAAAGAATCCCGGGCCGCCAGCAGGCCAGGGCTTCGAACCGGCCCTCTGCGCCTTTGCCGAGATTGTGCTGTGCCTGCATCCAGACCCAAGCCCGTGGCAATGTGTGCGAAGCCACTCGCGGCACCCTCACACATTTTAGTGCGCGCACTGGCTGCAGTACCCCAGAGGATGTGCGGCAACAGGCGTGTTTCAGATTCGCAAACCTGAAACACCGCCAACTTATTTAGACTCTACCTTTTCTCAGTGCTCCACGCCTATCAAATGACATTCGGCACTTCCGGATTCTGCTAGCCTAACCCCCCACTTTTCTTCTCCTATATCCACTGTGGCTGCAGACTGGTGCAACTGGTGATTGCCTCTCTCGGTTGGGTTACCCTTCACCTTACTATTTCCTCGGCAGCCTGTTCAACATACACCATCGTTTGGCAACTTCTACTGGTCATTGCATCAAAGCGCTGAGTCATTCATTCATCCTTGCATAGGCTTTCTTGCAGTATACTCCATGGCTGAAGTCTCAGACGAGATCAAAGAGTCACTACGCCTCATAGAGGACTTGAAGTTCTTCTTGGCCACAGCCCCGGCCAATTGGCAAGAAAACCAGGTTATTCGCAGGTACTATCTAAATAACGACGAGGGTTTCGTCAGCTGTGTGTTCTGGAACAACCTCTACTTCATAACGGGCACAGATATTGTGCGGTGCATTCTTTACAAATTCCAGCACTTTGGCAGAACCATTGTCGACCGCAAGAAGTTCGAAGAGGGCATATTCTCGGACTTGCGGAACTTGAAACTAGGCACGGATTCCGTCTTGGAAAACCCCAAACTGGCCTTTTTGGACTTCCTTTTCAAGAACTCGTGCCTCCGAACACAGAAGAAGCAAAAGGTGTTCTTCTGGTTCAATGTGCCTCATGATAAATTGATGGCCGATGCTTTGGAGCGTGACATAAAGAGAGAGAAGCTGGGCCAGCAGGCTACCTCGTTGGCTGTAAGAGAGCCCGCTCTACTGTTCAACTACGTGGAGGACAAATCCCGGACCCTCTATGACCAGCTAGGCGACTACCTTAATCAGCCGCAATTCGAGAACCTCAAGCTTGAAGATGACCAAAGCGTGTCTGATGACTGCACAGCCTCCAACCCTTCAAGCGAGAAAGATGTCTGTAACGATGCCATAGCTCCCATTGATCATGGCGAGCATGCCCATTGTCGAAATGATGATGATGTCGACGATGAGGATGACTTTCCTCTAGACTACTTGGACAAGGAGTTCGGCGTACCTTTGCGAGAGCTTAACTACCGGGAGAAACCTGGCCGAGACTACATATCTTTCGAGGGCAATTATCATTCGGGTTCATTCATTAACGCTAGCGACAGCAACTTCGACACGCTTGATCAAAACATGTTCCAAGGCTCTGTTAATGTCATCAGTAATGACGACTATCTCATTGAACAAACTATACCTGCAAAACTATCTGGCTCCTCGTCACAACCCTATTTTCCTCGCCTGGCGAAGTTCTTGGAAGACCCAGCGTTCTTCCAGCCGTCGGGTGTGGCGCCAGCTTATGGCTATCCATACCCTCACACCATGGCATCAATGCCGTCAGCTTCTTACGACCCGAGCTACTTCCTTCATGATGCATCGCCCCACTATTACCATCCGCACGAAGAATACTATCATCCCCAACTAACGCCCATTGGACCTATGGCGCCTATGGCACCAATGGTCCCAATGGTATATATGGAGCCTCAATCAGCATTCCATGGATATTATGCCGATCCAGACATACTAGCTAGGGGGTATATTCCGTCTCAAAGGCAGCAAGATATTAGCGCCAGCATGATGAGAAAGAGGCAGCAGATACAATCTCGCAATTCCAGAATCAACAAGCCTTCACACTCCAATAGATTCAAGCCGTCTGACTACGATCTAAAGATGCGAAAGACGGTGAAACTAGAGCAAGAGGAAGCCATGCCTATCTCAACAACAGAGTCATCCGTGAACCCTGCCACGATAAACCCGGATCAGACTCATTACAATTAGCCAATGCCTAGTTTCGTGGACCCAAGGGGCTTTTAATACGACTCACAACAGTTCCAATTCCCTTTTTCTTCTTGTTTAGGCGCTGAAGTACTCTATCATTCTCGTTTAGGCGCTGAAGTACTCTATCATTCTCCGTTGTGGCTCGGTGACTTCACGCATGAAGGAAAACATCTGGTGTTTGCTGCCGTCCATCATGTGGTCACTCGAGCGTGACATTCGAGTTGCCCGGAGTAATTTTCCATAGGTTTCAATCACAATCTTCCGAACCTCCACTCTTGAATGTGTGATGTATTCATGCAAAACATCGTCCACAGACAGAACGAATGCCTCGTTTATTGTGAGCACAAGACTTTTTTTGGACACAAGTTTATAGAGACTGGCCAAGTTGAAGTCCAATGAAGCGTCACTCATACCCTCGGAGTTACCCAATGCCTTTATCACCGTGGAAAACAACTTGCTGCTTGGGTACAATCCGCATAGCGCCTCTTCGAATGCCTCTTCTACGGCTATGCTCAAAGCATGGTGGGAATTGGTGGTTTGCATCTGACTGATCTTGACAAGCGAGTCCCAGAGAATCTCTAAATTTAGCGAGTACCGGCAAACAAGCAACTGCTTGAGAATCATAAGAGCATCGTATGGATTGGGACTTGCCAGCGATACAAGACTCCACAATGCTTGTTCGGCAAGCTGGAATCCTTCCTGCGAGAGGTATTGGTAGAATTCGTGAGTATCCGGGACTTGCAAGTATTTCATGAGAGCTGCAAAACGTGATTTGGCAATCTCGCCGGTCTGAAGCTCTTCACAGAGGTGTTGATACTCGTCAATGCTAAAATCATCTATGCGGATGAAGGCTTGGTCAAGTGCAATCTTAGCGATGGAAAAGTTAAACCAATTGAGGTCGGTGTAACTGTATTGTGTCACCTTTTGAGGAGACCCCATGTTGTTGTCGTTGAAAATGGAGATTGGCTTGTTCCGGCTCGAGATCTTGTTGAGAGGGTCAACTTTTTCAATGAAAGTCTCGATTGTGTTGGCTCGATTTGACAAGCGGACCTGCGCAAAGTCTTCGACAAGTTCTGTCAGTGAGTCTGAACTGAACTTCGGAAAGATATCCGTTTTAGGTTCGCTGCCATGTGGGTTGGGCGCTTGGTCGGGCGCCTTTGCTGGAACTTCTTCCATGCGAACACTCGTATTCTTCTCTGGCTCAAGACCTGGCTCAATCAGAGTACTCATGTCATTCTCGCTTGTGCTGCTCGTGAAATGCTCCTTTTCACCTGAAATTTCGGTTGTGTCCTGAGTCTCACTCTTCCTGCTCGAAACTATACTCTTGAGTGAGGCATTAGAATTTTGTGTATCTGAATGCAACGCTTTATCTTGGGAAGAAGGCGACGCCTCGGGCTTTTGACTGGGAAAAAGCATTGTAAAGTCTGAAGGGTTTTTGAGCGGAGACAACTTGAAGAAGTCCATACCAGGCGCCACTTGAGTGAGCTCTGAGAGATTTGGTATGACCATATCTGTGTTCTTATACTCAAGAACATTATCAATACCGACCAAGTGATCGATTTCTCTCTTGATACTTTTTGAAGCAGAGGAGAGCTGTGAGTTGAAAAGTACCGCATTGATTGCATAAAGGCTCCTGAGAAGCGTTTGGTACTCGTCAAGTAGATGCGTTTGATGGATGACGGGAACAAGCTCAAATAGGCTGGAAACGAGCTTGGTGAACTTGATGTCTGTGATTGGTATCTTGAAGGATGCTCTGATCGAGAGCTTTATCAAAGTGCTCAGAATGATGCCTTTGTACTTGATGATTTGCATGGCCAAGAGCTTGTCCTCGATTATGTTGTCCAAATCGGATATAAAAGACAATAGCAACTCGAGTGCCTCGTAGACCTCGTCAACGGCCAATAAACTCAATAGAAGGTTGATATTCTCGTCTGTCGCGTCTCTGTTGATGGCGCAGACTCTGATGAAGTCCTCAGCGCTGAATAGCTTTCGAGATTTCCGTAGAAGCTTTTCGGAGTCATTGACAATAATACCAACAAGGAGTGGCTTGGAAATCGACACTTTGTGGAGCAGCATGACAACCTCCGGGGAAAAGTCCTCTCCACTCAAGACTGCATACTTGAGAAGTTTGACACCCTCTTTTATGAGATCCTCTTGCGATGATGACAAAAACTTGGTTATTGGATCGTTGGAGTTGTTGTAGTGGTCAACGGCACGGGAGCGGCTGGGCGTTTTGACGTTGGGTGACATCATTCTAAAAGCATCAGCATTTGCTCGAGTTTCTGGTTTCCTCGGAGTCTCGCGATGTAGAGCTTCAGCGTGTGGCGAAATGCTGGCACTGGTATTCCTTTGGGAATAAGTGGGCTTGGCGTAATGCGGTATGTCTAATGGTTCCACCTTCACATGATCCACTTTGAAGGAGTTAGAAGCAGACTCCTTCCTTGTATCTGCTCTGATCCACGATTGGCTCTCTTTGTTGACTGGCAATTTGAGATTTGGAGGTTCGGAAAAGTGCTTTGCCATGTGATTTGGCTCGATCTTTTCTGCTGCGTATTCCCCAGTATGTGTATCTAAAGCCTCAAGTGACGGCGTGACTGAAGACGCTTTGAGTCTAGAGCTACTCCGGGAAATGCTTTGCTTGCTTCTGAGCTCCTTGTTCTTGGCGATAATGCTTTCTTTGATTGAGGGACGAAACTTTTTCAGCCCGCTGGAAAGCGGAGCAGATTTAGCCACAGATGCCGGCTTGGACCTCTCCAACGCTTTCAATGTATTGTTGTCGAGCTTCAGCTGAAGCTGTTGAGCTGAGAAAGAGGAGATGGCGTAGTATCTCCAAAAAGCGTCTTTGGCGGACTGCCTGACCTGCATGTTTGGATCAGAGAGCAATCTGGTCAACATCTTGTCTGCAGCTTCGGTCACGCTGAGAGCTAGTGGTGGGTTGGATCGCAAGAGCAAGATCTGGAGCCAAAATGCAGCATAGCCTTTGGTGTGGACACTCTTTTCGAACGCGGTAGACGTGACTCGTTGTATGACCTTCCCAGTGAGGCTGCATTGGGACAAAATGGCAGACATGGCCACGTGGGAGTTGGAGTGGGCCAAGAACTTCGTGCTGGAGCTGAGCTTGATGAGCGTAGGCACGAATAAATCAGCAGCAGAATCGAACGAGCTCCCAAAGGCAAGAGCTAGCTCCTTGACTAGCTGACACGAGTTCACTGACAATGTCGTGCGTAGAGATGAGAGGCACTTGCAGATACCATCGGCGATCTCCTTGATACAGAGAAGAGTATGTGGGCAGTATTCCGAGACAGCATTTCCTCGGCACAAAGCTCTTAGCTTCAAGATGTTCTTCTCCCGGATGGACCAATTCTTCTCCGTTTCCTTGCTGCTGAAAGAGCCCGTCATCTCGGATATAACGTCTGCGATCGAGTCTGGCGAGTCCACGTCTAGTTTTTGGACGGAGGTGTCCTCCTTGAAGCCGGTGAGTGAGCGCAATAGCGTGTCGAGGTCCGAGGTCGGCAGAGAAAAGTCGGCCAGCGGAGCCTGGGTCTCTCCGGCAGCAGCCGGCGGCAGTTGCTTATTGCGTGGAACCGGCGGCGTGGATTTGAAGGCCGGAAAAGCAGGTCGAGAGGCGGGCTCGTACTCTGGTCGCGTGTTTAGGTCCATTTGGCTGGCAGCAACAGACGGCGCCGGCACATGGAGTTTTTCCGCCAAAAGCACAGAGTCCGTGCCCATTATGGCGGAGCGCAAGTGGGGCTTCACGTCGTTCGCCTCCAAGGCCTTCTGGAGGTCATACTTGTGGATGCGGTTCAGCTTGAGCTCGTAGTAATTTTCAAACAAGACTTTCACATTGGCCACGAGCTTCACATCGTCACCGTGCCTCGAGAGCACGTGCGCCAAGGCGTCTAGAAAAGGTTCAAGCTTGAAGTGTGGGTTAATGGCGCTTAGAATGTGATTGAGCCACACCACACACTCGTTGACCAAAAGCAGGCTGCGGTTGCCCAAGCCGATTTCAACCACCGCCTGGTCCACGCTCAGCGGCAGGCTCAACCAGTATGCTTCAAGAGCCTTGCGAGCAGCTAGCTTGATGGAGGACCTGGCGTCTGCGATGCGGGGAATCAACATGGGAAGCACGAGAAAGCTCTGCGCCGCCAACACCTCAGCCTTTTTGTCCTGGATGCTGACCCGCTTCACCAAATGGCAGACCAAGCTGAAGGCCAACACCTGGAGCGAGGCGTCGGTTGTATCCAACACTATGGAGAGCGCCTCAAAGTACTTGGGCACAAAAGATAGGTCGACATTGTCTTTTTTGACGTGGGCCTTGAGCTCGGAGATTGCGGTGAACGTCCTGTCGTTGGCGCCGGCAAGGACCACGCTATAGAGATGAGTGCCGGAGATGGCCATGGAGCTGTGTAAAGATGGGCGGGTCCAAAACAGCGGTTGGCTCTGTGGAGCGCGCTTAGTTGTTACGATGTGCGGCATCTACGAGACGCGACTGGCGGATGTTGACAGTGCGGCCACTGGCCAGTGCCGGCGGAATTTGCTCGGGATATTGCAGGTCTTTAAAGACTCTTTCAAGCTCTTCAAGGTCTTCAAGGTCTTCAAGGTCTTTCAAGGTCTTTCAAGGTCTTTCATAGCTCTTTCAAGGTCTTTAAAAACTCTTTCAAGGTCTTTAAAAACTCTTTCAAGGTCTTTCATAGCTCTTTTAAAGGTCTTGCAAAGCTTTTTCAAAGGTCTTGCAAGGTCTTTAAAAACTCTTTCAAAGGTCTTGCAAGGTCTTTCAAGCCCTTGCACAGCTCTTTCAAAGCTCTTTCAAAGCTCTTTCAGAGCTCTTTCGAAGGTCTTTCAAAGGTCTTGCAAGGTCTTTAAAAACTCTTTCAAAGGTCTTTCAAAGGTCTCTCAAACTCTTTGAAAACTCTTTCAAGCTCTTCAAGCTCTTCCAAAACTCTTTCAAAACTCTTTCAAAGCTTTTTCAAAGCCCTTTCAAAACTCTTTCAAGCTCTTTCAAGCTCTTTCAAAGCTCTTTCAAAGCTCTTTCAAAGGTCTTGCAGAGGTCTTGCAGAGGTCTTTCAAGGTCTTTCAAGCTCTTGCAAAGCTCTTTCAAGCTCTTTCAAACTCTTCAAGCTCTTTCAAAACTCTTTCAAGCTCTTCCAAAACTCTTTCAAGCTCTTTCAAGCTCTTTCAAAGCTCTTTCAAAGCTTTTTCAAGCTCTTTCAAGCTCTTTAAGCTCTTTCAAGCTCTTTCAAGCTCTTTCATAGATCTTTCAAGCTCTTCAAGCTCTTCAAGCTCTTCAAGCTCTTCAAGCTCTTCAAGCTCTTCAAGCTCTTCAAGCTCTTCAAGCTCTTCAAGCTCTTCAAGCTCTTCAAGCTCTTCAAGCTCTTCAAGCTCTTCAAGCTCTTCAAGCTCTTCAAGCTCTTCAAGCTCTTCAAGCTCTTCAAGCTCTTCAAGCTCTTCAAGCTCTTCAAGCTCTTCAAGCTCTTCAAGCTCTTCAAGCTCTTCAAGCTCTTCAAGCTCTTCAAGCTCTTCAAGCTCTTCAAGCTCTTCAAGCTCTTCAAGCTCTTCAAGCTCTTCAAGCTCTTCAAGCTCTTCAAGCTCTTCAAGCTCTTCAAGCTCTTCAAGCTCTTCAAGCTCTTCAAGCTCTTCAAGCTCTTCAAGCTCTTCAAGCTCTTCAAGCTCTTCAAGCTCTTCAAGCTCTTCAAGCTCTTCAAGCTCTTCAAGCTCTTCAAGCTCTTCAAGCTCTTCAAGCTCTTCAAGCTCTTCAAGCTCTTCAAGCTCTTCAAGCTCTTCAAGCTCTTCAAGCTCTTCAAGCTCTTCAAGCTCTTCAAGCTCTTCAAGCTCTTCAAGCTCTTCAAGCTCTTCAAGCTCTTTCAAGCTCTTTCAAAGCTCTTTCAGAAACCTTTCAAAGCTTTTTCAAGCTCTTTCAAGCTCTTTCAAAGATCTTTCAAGCTCTTTCATAGCTCTTTCAAGCTCTTTCATAGATCTTTCACTCTCTTTCATAGATCTTTCAAGCTCTTTCATAGATCTTTCACTCTCTTTCATAGATCTTTCAAAGGTCTTTCAAAGGTCTTTCATAGCTCTTTCAGAGCCCTTTCAAGCTCTTTCATAGATCTTTCCTAGATCTTTCAGAGCTCTTTCAAACTCTTTCCAACTCTTCAAGCTTTTTCAAGCTCTTTCAAGCTTTTTCAAGCTCTTTCAAGCTCTTTCAAAGCTCTTTCAAAGCTCTTTCAAAGCTCTTTCAAAGCTCTTTCAAAGCTCTTTCAAAGCTCTTGCAGAGGTCTTGCAGAGGTCTTTCAAGCTCTTTCAAGCTCTTTCATAGATCTTTCCTAGATCTTTCAGAGCTCTTTCAAACTCTTTCAAACTCTTTCCAACTCTTCAAGCTCTTCAAGCCTCTCAATAGTAAACCCACTTGCCTTACCGGTGGCGACTTCGCCGTTGTTTCTGCTTGGATCTCTCAAGCCACCCGTCTGCAGAGTAAAGCTGAGACTGCACACGCTAGTGCATCATGCTTTGGTAAACACCCAAAGAAAACCTAGAACCGCCACCAGAACCGCGGTTATAAGCCGCGATTCCGTCCGCGTCACCCTGTGTAGCGCCTGGTAGCTGTCCAGCATGTCAGAAAGCGCCATGCGGACCGGATCGGAAATCACTCCCGTCTGAAGAGGCACTTGCACGCCTTGCTGCGATACCGACGAGATGAGAGCCTCGTCCACGCCGTCCACCACAACATCCTGCACGTTTCCAAAAAAGTCCGTGAGACGCACGCTGCTCACGTCTCTCAGAAACAAGTCGGTGCTGATTCCTGGGTTGGAGTGCACGTTTGCAAAGGTGTACTCGGCAAAGAGCTTGTCCATGGTCACCTGCGAGTTTTTATCTAGCTTCTCCAAAAACTCCAATGTGTAGTACGTGAAGCGGTCGATGACTGCCACCCCGACGTCCAAGTCAGAGTGGTGCGAGTACGACGATTCGTCCAACTTCGACGACCCCACGCTGAGAATGTTGGGCGAATATATCCTCTCGTACATGGTGTTGGCCTGGCAGGTATCGATCATAAAAAAGATCTCCCGGTACCGTTTTTTCTCGTGCATTTGCTGGAAAGCATCTGCCAAATCATAGGCGCCAATTTCCTCTGCGTCCTGGAACTTCAAGAACTCGTTGCCGCCGTGGCCGGTCATGTAAATGAACACATTGGAGTTCTCGTCCGTAAGCAAGCGCTTGCTTCGGGGGTGGTTGTCGTCCCAGCGGTCGGTGAGAAGACGGATAAAGTTCTCCACCGTTACCTCGTAACCACGGTAGTCCACCTCGATGTCGTTGCCGTAGAGATCGATGGCCTGGTCCATGTTATTGAAGATTGTGCCTGGAAACGCATTGCGGGGATTGCACGCAATATCGTCCGCCAACATCAAGATGATCTGGGAGTCGGGAATGCCCATTCTCTTGACTGTCCGGTACAAGCTCAATGTGTTGGCCATGTGCCTGTAGTTGAACCAGAACCGAGACGTGGACACGAGAACAGCCCAGTTGTTGGTGTGGCCCGACGAGCTGATGACTTTTTCGGCTTCTTCCAGCGAAACCTCGGTAGCCGCCAAGCACCTGCCTATAAGCAATAGCATCCATAGCCCTAGGTTTGGGAGCCGCATGAGAACTTGGTGGAGTGTGGACTTGTTTGTCGCGTGTACCCAATTACTAATGGCGGGTGCGCCAGATGCAGGTGCGGTATTGGCATCTGAACAGCCAAGAAGCGGCTGGACTGCAAGAGCTCGCTCGGTATCGTTGCTAATCCGCGAGTAACGCCACGGGACTGGGTGGCAGTGTTTTTCCGACCTCCTTAAGCAAGCGCTTCTTCTGCCTCTCTTCTTTCTTTGAGAGCCCGAGTAGATTCCTCAACTCCCATTGCACCCATAAACTATTCAAAGAGTAGTTGGCAGCAAAAATGAGGGAAGATGCCCGCATCATATCGAGAGTCGCCAACTCCTGCCGAAACCTCTCCATTTTTTCTTCGCCGTAAATGCTAGTCACCCTGTTTTCGAGTAGAGATACGATGTAGCTCACCTGCGCTGCCGTCACACGCCGAAACAGATCGCTCTTCAGATACCATGTGTTGTTTCTTGCCTGGTTGCTTGCTGCAGCAAGCAAGCTGGTCAAGCTTCCGGTGCTAACCATGTCTCTGTGGACTTTTTTGACTTTGTAATTTCTCGCCTCTCTCTCGCTCTGACTCCTGACTTTTACCCGAAAGAGCAGAAAAGAGCTGTCGGTCTCGCTTCGCTCGATGAGATAGTATATATCTGGGCGCCGGAGAGAGAAGCCCCAAACGTGATATTCGAGCCGCACCCAGTTGAGGTGGTGTGTTCTGAAGAGCTTGAGTGTGTCCTCGGGAAATTTGCTTGCGATTCCGTTGCTGTGGAACATAGAAGCAAAGCCGTCGACGGAGTCAAAGTCTATTTTGAAGGGATCGAGTTCTTTTTGGAGGCTGAGCATTCTGTCCACGGCTGCAGCCCGGGCGTTTGCAGCAGCCTGCGCTTCATGTTGGTCGAGTTCCTTCTTCTCCTTTTCTAGCTCTTTGAAAGTTTTCCTGGTGAATGCGTCAGATTCCGGAAGTCCAAACAAGTGGGGCATTGACAGCACTCCCACCTTCATGGTTCCGGCTAAGTCGATGATATGACAGTATTTTTTTTCCTTGTGCAAGCGTAAGCCACGCCCCACCATTTGCGTCAAGAGAGGTCTTGATCTGGTGGGCCTGGCCAATATCAACGAGTCGATGTTGGGGATATCAGTTCCTTCCGTGAAGACAAGCACATTGCATAGAACCGGGAGTTTTCCCGCCCGGAAATCATCCAAGATAGCCATCCTCTCGTGCTTCACGGTATTTCCAGTCACGTATTGCGCATTGACTCCATTGGCCTGAAGGACCCCACAGAGTGTTCTGCAGTGCTCAACATCCACGCAGAATATCAACGTAGATTTGAAGCCGTGTTTCTTCTGGAGCTCAATGTATGCCAACGCCACCTGCAAATTGATGTTCTCTTTGTTCATCACTTCCGATAGGTTGGACAGCAAGTAGTCGCCGCCCCTGACCTTCACATCATCGAGGTCGAGGTCCAACTTCATCATCGAAAAACGGGCATCACACAACTCGCCGTTCTCGATCATTTGGAAGAGATTGCGCTCATACACCGTTTTCTGGAAGACCTTGCCCAAGGCAACACCGTCCGACCTCTCAAACGTGGCAGTGAAGCCCAACACGGGAATATTCAGATCCTGGAGAGCGCCAAAGTATTCCAAGATTTTGGACCACGACCGTGCGGTGGCGTGGTGGCACTCATCAATGATAATGGCTTTGAATTCGTTGGGGTTGTACTTACTGAGCCTTGACATGCGGACCAACGTGGGAACGGAGCCGACGATGACATCCGAGTTTTCCGACGGCTTCAGAGTCAGCATATCGATGTCCACAGTCAAATCGGGGTTGACGTCTCGGATTGTTTTTGCTGACTGCCTGATCAACTCCTCTTTGTGGGCCAAGACTAGCGTCTTTGTTCGCTTGTGATCGGCTGGCACGATCCGTGGAATGACGTGTGCCATGACCACAGTTTTGCCGCCACCAGTGGCTAGCACCACTGCAGGCCTGGTGATCCCGGAATCAAGCGCCAGAAGGATACTATCCACGGCACAGACCTGGTAGTCACGTAGCTTGAAGGCGGGCGCTGGTAGAGCCTCTGGAAGAGCCGCAGCAAGGCTCTGAAGATTGAAGTTCTTCAACATTGCTGAATGTAGACTCTATGGGCACACGTACTGCTACGCTACATGGGAATAAGAAACGCGCCATATGCGACACGTGACGGGCGTGTAACATTCGATGTGACACTTTCTATGGATTGATGTGGCTCAGGCCAATTGTTCGGACTCCAACACTGGCTTGATAGTTCGTGGCTTGATGTGACCTGGCTTGATGTGACCTGGCTTCATGTGACCTGGCTTCATGTGACCTGGCTTCATGTGACCTGGCTTGATTTGACCTGGCTTCGTTCCTGGCTTCGTTCGTGGCTTCGTTCGTGGCTTCGTTCGTGGCTTCGTTCGTGGCTTGGTCGTGGTTCTCTAGCTCTTCCAGATGTCCACTCTGCACCTCTTGTACACATTGTGGTAGTAGTGGTCCGAGCTGGCCACCTTCTCGACATTCTCTTGGTCTTCTGCATCCGCCGGCTTAACGCTAAGCACCGCGTAGCTTCCATCTTCTCTCGAGGCGTCCTTGGCAGGTCGGATGAATTGTCCTGGGTTGATCACAACAACGCCCCGTGTGACCTTGGCAAAAAACTTCATCTCCGATGGAATGATCACAATATCGGGAAGCGAGTCCGACATCTCGCTGAGCCCCGAGTATGGCACCTCGAGGCATGAGCCTCCGATCTCCGTCTCTGCGAGCTCCTCCGCCATGAGCCCTTCTCGCAAATTGGACATCTGCTCCTTCTCTTGTTTCTGCGAGTTTGCAAACCTTATTGACCCTGGAAAGACCGGATAGTACCGCCTCTGCTGGAATATGTGATTGGCGATACGGTCGAAGCGGTTGGCCGACACTTTGCCATTGGTTGAGTTACTCAACTTGTGAACATCCTTCAAGTCCTTGAAGACGTCGATGTTCGACGTTCCAAACATCACCTCATTGACGGAAAACCCACTGGGGTTGGGGAAGCACTTGAAGTTCTTGGGTAGGCCAAACTTCTTCCTATCCAACGGCGTCTGTGGGTACGATGCATGTTTGTTGATTGCATCTGTTTGCGACGGGATCAAAATCACCTGGATCTTGGAGTCGATGTTCTTCAAAATCGGCGCAACGAGGCTCTTGAATAGCTCGTCCAAGCTCCTGGGCTGCTGGCTCGCAGGAACACCGTCCAACTCAATGTCGCCCAGTTGCACGGCTTTGTTGGACAAGTCGAGAAACGGCCCAAACAAAATGGCCACCTGTGGCTTGATTGACGTATTGATGAGCTCCACCAACGAGCTGAGCCTGCTATAGTTTAGAGTTTGCAGGTTTGAGAACGGCCCAGCAGCCACGAAAACCTTCGACGAGCCCGGAGACGACTGGTACTCTTGTACTTCCGCAAGAGAGGACACGGGAGCCCCGAGCAGCGGCAAGTCGATGACCTCGTTCACCACAAAAGTCCTTCCGGTGGGGTTTCTGCCCTTGAGAGCAACAATCTGGCCCGGGAAAAAAGAGTATTCGCTAAGAGGCGACAAGTCCAAGGGGATGCGCTGGCCGATACCGCCCAAGCGCGACGTTTCCAAGTAAAGCGACTTATCGTTCAAAACCTGGAGCTTCAGCGCATCGTAAAGAGGCGAGTCAGGCACAATACGCCCGCAACATATCACGTCGAACTGCGAGCTCATGCACGGGTTGCTCAACAGAAGACCCTTGTCTCTGTACGCCTCCAGCACCTGCAGGGTCACGGAGTCGATCTGCTCATCCAACACGTCTGCGCTCTCGAGGAGCTTCATGGCCATGGTCCTGAACTTGAACTTTTCGGCATCGAAGTTGGCGGAAAGCTGCACCTTTTCGGCAAAAGACTCGAACTGCAAGTGCGGGTTCAACGACTCCACAATGGTATTGGGGTCGGACGACGTGGGCGCCGCCTTTGGACTCGACAAGAGGTCCGTGTGCAGATTTGGAGCCGCGGGTTTCGAGGGAGAAGAGTTGGGCTCGCTGGATAACGCGGGCCGTCTCCTCTTGAGAAGCGGGGTTCTTGGAATGGCCGCTCCAGGGCTGGACGAGAAGTCCATCATGGGTTTTCGCTTGGCGGCCACATCCCTGATTTTTTTCAACGCAGGGGTCCGCTTCTGCGTGGAGTTGAAGATGGACTCTTGTAGGTATGCCTGGAACTTGTCGATGCCGGCGGGGCTCAAGTCCAAGTCTCCATTTTCCTGCGTCACCACGAACGACTCCCACTGGATGAAGGTATCGTCGTTGGAGAGGTTGTACAAATTCTTGACGGCCGCGAGTCTCGTGAGCACCAGCTCGTCGCGTATGCCGAACTTCTTGGCAAGCCACTCGTTGGCGCCGGAGTCTGTTTCTGCTGGCATGTCGTGGAGGAGCGAGAAGCAGAGCAGTGGATGAGTACGCGTGCCGGGTGCTGTGTGCAGGCTGCTACGCGCACGGTGTGGTGTGAAGATCGTCATTAATATCGGTTAAGTGTATATACTGCATGTTCAAGCCTTCTCCTCTTTCTGTTCCTCCTTCTCCTCTTCTTTCTCTTCTTTCTCCTCCTCCTTCTGTTCCTTCTCCTCCTTCTTCTGTTCCTTCTCCTCCTCCTTCTTCTCTTCTTTCTCCTCCTTCTCCTCCTTCTCCTCCTTCTCCTCCTTCTCCTCCTTCTCCTCCTTCTCCTCCTTGCCAAAGTTCCTCATCTTCTTCCTGTTGTTGTCCTTGAAAGAGTTGCGTCTCTTGGTCACGTCATTCACGCCAAATCTCTTGCCGGACTCCCTCATTTGTCTGAAGGTCAAAAGAGACATCTTCTTCAAAAGATCCTTCTTGTCCTCCACCTTCTCCTCAGGCACAATCCCGTCATTGTAGCTCACAGAAACGCCCAAGAAAAACTCCGCATCCTCGAGCGTGTGGAACTCCACATCCACAACTCCAAAGAACTCCTTGTTAGATCTGGATCTGACCCTGCGCACAGAGCACACGCTCTTCTCTTTGGGCAAGTGCGGCACGATCTTGCTGTTGAGCCAGCTCTCAACGTCTTCCTGGCTCAATTCCGTGGGAAACCCCTCAATGTGCACGGAGTTTCTCTTGCGGGTGTTCTTGATCTCGCTGTATTCCTTCAATGGGTCCTTTCTTCTGATCAGGTCTTCGTTGGGGGACAACGTGAGCTTGTCTGATTCTTTCAAAGCAGCAATCACTCTCTCCTCGGGTCTGTATTGCCTCATACGGCCAAACGTCAAGATGGTCTTCAACTCCACCCATCCATCGTTGGCCTCGTAGATTCTCCACAAAAACTTGTCTGTTTGGAGGTTGGAATCCGAGAAGTAGAACTCCACCTGTTTTCTGACTTTTTGGTCGAAGTCCTTGCCGGTGTATACGGAGTCTGTCATGGTGAGGTATGTGAGGCTCCGATGAGGTGTGAAACGCGCTGGTTTTCGGAAGTTTTTTCTCTGGGCCCGGCTCCTGCACATAGCCCCCGGGTACAAGGTGCGAATAATCTGGTGCACGCCGGACTGTAGGCGAAGGTCTTGAAGAACGAGTGGCTGGATACACTGTATCAGCAACGGGGGTGCTTCCAAGGGGAAGTCATATTTATACTTTTTACACCCTCTTCTCTCCCTTCTCTCCCTTGTCTCACTACGCATATCCATACTCATCTACTCTCCCTTCTCTACCTACTGATATCTATACTCATCTACTCTCCCTTCTCTACCCAATGATATCTACTCTCTAATTTTTACTTTCAGCAAAATCCGTGATAGTTTAGTGGCTAGAATTACCGCTTGTCGCGTGGTAGACCGGGGTTCAATTCCCCGTCGCGGAGCTTTTTTTTCGCGCCTCTCCACCGCATGTCACCTCTCATGCTACACCGTTCGCCACTCTCCACCAAAGTACCCAGCTTCCCCCTGTTCTCCAGCGTCCTGTGGATTACTCGTCGCTGCATCATGTCGTTTCCCCAGCCTACTCCAGAGAGACAAGACGAGCTCATCCACAACTACGAGCACATCTTATCCCAGGTGAACGCCGCCACGGCGTCCCAGCCCGTGACTCTTGTGGCTGTCTCCAAGCTCAAGCCAGCATCGGATATCATGGGACTATACAACCACGGCGTCAGACATTTCGGAGAAAACTACGTCCAGGAGTTGGAGGCCAAAGCCAAAGAACTCCCCAAGGACATCAAGTGGCATTTCATAGGTGCCTTGCAGTCTGGAAAATGTAAGGATTTGGGCCGTGGCATCGAAAGCCTTTATGCGGTGGAGACAATCGATTCTTTGAAGAAGTGCAAAAAGCTTCAAGCGGCCCGTGTTCTGTCGGGACTTCTGCCCATCAATGTGTATTTACAGGTGAACACGTCCAACGAAGACCAGAAGTCGGGTTACAGGCTCGACAATTTGGATGAGATTTACGAGTCGGTTGACTACCTACAAAACGAGGCCTCCTCTTTGGAGCTTCTTGGCTTGATGACCATCGGCTCCATCTCGGAGTCCAGCTCGGATGCAGAAACAAACAAAGATTTTCGTGCGTTAGCCGACTTGAAGCAGACTTTGGCTGAGAAGTATCCTGGCATTGCTCTTGAGTTGAGCATGGGTATGAGCGCCGACTTTACCACGGCCATTGCTCAAGGCTCCACGAGTGTACGTGTTGGAAGCTCGATTTTTGGCGCAAGACCCCCTAGAAATGGGCACTAAGAATGGCCTTGGAAACACTAGAAATGGCCTTGGAAACACTAGGAATGGCCTTGGAAACACTAGGAATCGACCCTAGAAATGGACAGAGAGTTGCCTTGGAAACACTAGGAATCCAATCCATAAGGGCACCACGCCGACGAGATTTAACGTGCACAATATACAGCATCGCTGGCATTCTCTACTTCCTGGAGCTGCAGGTACCCTCTAACATAAATAAAAGCCAACAAATGGCAACGTTCGGATGTAGTCACAAGCATATCGGATCCAATGTCCTACTTACTTTTGAAGATTTTTTTCAAGCTGGCTTTTCTGGAGGGCTTATGATCCTTCAGCGCAGCCGGGCTGATCAGGTCTGGAGGTGTGGCTCCAGTCTTGGGGTTCTTAGCAGAGGCGCCTGATGTCGTCTTAGGTTTCGTTTTCCTAGCTTCAGCCCCACTCTGACTCAACTTCCTCTCGATGTCCTTCACATCCCCCATCGAAATATGGTTATCGCCATCAATGATCGCCTTTTGAGAAGGGCCAGCATCACTGGGAACGTCGATAACCAGATCATCTTTGTTCATTTGCGATTCCAAAGTGTGTTTTTTGGCCAACTCTTTCTTCTTCTCTTCCAAAACAAGCTTCTTGCGCTCAAGCTCGCTCAACTTGTCTGATCTGTTGGTCAACGTCAGCTTGTCCATGGTCGCAACTCCAGAAGAACTTCCAGAAACACCGCCGGCCGGACTTTGGGCGTTTGATTTTGTAGACTGGTCTGAGCTCTTGCTCTTTTTCTCTTGCGCTTCACGCTCCTTGGCTGCCTGTCTTTCAGCTAACTTGGCTTGTTTCACCACTTGGTCAACGGGCACGCTCTCCCAGTCGGGTGACGTGGTGGAGATCTCTGTGGACTGAAGTTTCTCACCGTAGTACTGTTTTCTCAATTGGATGTCATTGTCGATGAAGCTGTTCTTGATTTCTGGCTCTGATTTCAAATAGGACAGAATCTTGGAGCCCAAGAAAAGCAACGCGAAGAAGAAGTGCTCAGAAACGAACAAGATGAAGATCAAGCGAGTTGTGGAGGAGACATTGATGCTTGCTTTGCTGAGAGCAAACTGGCCCAAGGTCTTTGGTGGCTTGGTGCCGTGGCGATAGAAAGCAGTCACCAACGGGGACACGATGGAGCCGATCCACGACAACGCCAAGAAAGCAATGTCCCAAGGGTGGATTGAGTCGACTCTCTTGGGCACTGGGGGGCGGAAGTATTTGCCGGATGCCAATTTCAAGGTGTCCAACTTGAAAGTAGCCACGTTGAACACGATAGAGACAAGAGGCGCAAGGGTCCAAACTGGGCCGAACAACGAAAGATATCCGAACTGCAAGGCCAAACCTCTAAAGTCATCATTGGAATTGTAAAGAGGTAACTTGACGACCCTGCGTACCTTGAGTAGCCACTCCTTCTCTTCGGGTGCATCCTCCGTGACCGTGAGCTCCTTCTTGCCGAGCACCTTGGAGTTCACGAAGCCCACGGCAGCAGAGATGATCAAAGGCACGGCGTACTTGATTATCAACTGTATGACCTGGTTCGTGACGATGAAGTAGAAGAACTGCGCATTGAGCCTCTCTTGGTTGATCGTGAACTCTTTCTGCGACTTGAGCTTCGTCAAGTACTTGTACATGTAGCGGTCACTCCTCATTGAAGAGGCAATGGAGTGCTGAATCACTGGCAAGTACGGCTGGATCAAGTGGGCAAACGGCAAGTAGATGAAGGAAGTGATAAGCAACGGAACGTAGCCCGTCAAGAAGTTCAAAGTGAAGGTTTTCACAATGTAGGAGTCCTCGCGCTGGTAGTTGTTGTCGTGGTTCTCCCACGTCAAGAACTTTTCTGCAACGATGTTGTAGACGATGGTCAACACCGGAACGAACACCGAGATGAGGACAGTGGGGATCAACGTCAAAAACATCTTTCCGGGGCCGTCGTAGATCTCGGACAAAAAGATCTCCAAGACGAAACAAGTCAATTGGTAGCTGACTAGCACGGCCACGAAAGCCAAGGCCACCGGCAAAAACGCCACCTCCTTGGCGAATCTGTAGCCGTCTTTCCTGTCTCTGCCCACGTGGGTAGAAGGGTTGTTCTCGATATCGGCGAGATCAGCGTCGTACTCCTCCACCAAGTGGGAGTTCTGGAGGCCCCACGAGTTGGTCAAGTAGCGCTCCCTGCGTTTCCAAAAAACAAGAAAGCCAACGGTCCAGGTAATGTTCACAAACGCAAACGTCATAGAGTAGTTCTTGGACTTGATGTACGCTATGGCGCCGAAAATAGCCAAGACGGACAAGGCGCCGATGTAGAACTTCAAGAACTCAAAGTACAACGCCACCTCGGAGCCGTAGAGGCTGAGGAACGAGGACGTGGCCAAACTGGGCGAGAGAGCAGCTTTTTTGCCCAAAACAGCGACGTTGTCGTCCGCCAAAGAAGCAGAAACTGGCACAACTGCCTCGACGAACTCCCACTCGCCCTTGCCCGGAGTAAGTCCAACATCGTGGGCCTTTTTGGGGCCGGTCAAGTAGGAGTAGATTGTACGAGAGCGGTTGGCAGCGGAGTCGCCCTTTGCGGTGACGCCAAATTGGAAGCATTTGAGCAAGTCTTTCTGCAAGAGCTCTTCATACTGCTTATTGGCCAAACGCACGAACACAAGAGTGGAGAGGTCCAGGCCCGGTCTCGCCTGGGTTTCGAACCCGGCGTTCTGCAAAGCGGTCACGAGCTTGGCCATATTTTTTTCGCTGGCGCCGTCTCCTTTGACGGAGAAGACGAAGTCGGAATTGGAGATGCTCATCTGTCAATTGCCGGGATTTGGAGCTGGGCCGAGCTTCAATTCTGGAGAGCTGAAGTGATAGACTTGGAAAGCAAAACTAGTTGGAATGCAAAACTAGTTGGAAAGCAAAACTAGTTGGAAAGCAAACACTGTGGAAGCAGTGAGCGGTGGTGGTGGTGGTGGTGCAGTTCTAAGCCGAGCAACGAACAGCTACGGAATAGCATTGCTGCATGGAAGGCACGGGTCTGGAGTCACGGCTTTTTCAGGTACGGAAGGGTGTGTGTGCAGGAGCTGCGTAATCAGCCAAGCAACCGGTGTGTGGGTCCGTTTTGCCGGGCTGGTTGATGTAGAGGCTTGGATGGGGCCATTTTGGAGGTGTAGGGTGATACACGGCTTTTGTCTTGTCTGCCATATTGCTCAGAGACTTTCTATTTTTGATTCTGTACTGCTACTCGTGTTTACATAATTTCCCACAAACGTCTGTTCCATGCAATTATTCTGTACAATTATTTCATACAAGTATTCCATACAATTATTTCATACAATTATTCCATACAATTATTCCATACAATTATTCCATACAATTATTCCATACAATTATTCCATTTGTTCACACAATTTGTCTTACATGGCTTCAAAATGTATGCATCAAACATTCGATTACGACAGAGACTCGCTATACTCGCTTCGGAGATCGTGTTTGCTTTGCTCCACATCTAATGTGTACTGCTGCGGAACGCTAAAAGATGCGCTGGGGTAGACGTCCGCTCCACAGCAAGCATGCTCACGTGACACCCCAGTTCCTCGTCATGCCAGTTCTTCGAATGCCAGTTCTTCGTCATGCCATGTATCCACTGAGCGGTAGAGCGATCTTTGACACAAATCACTTTATTTCTCGTCCGACATTCAAAGCCGTCAATCACGTTGCCAGCCAATGCAATCGCGCTCCGCGATTCTG
This sequence comes from Metschnikowia proteae, assembly GCA_002370515.1. Taxonomy (NCBI): domain Eukaryota; kingdom Fungi; phylum Ascomycota; class Pichiomycetes; order Serinales; family Metschnikowiaceae; genus Metschnikowia; species Metschnikowia proteae. The sequence goes on along the minus strand of NKYY01000015.1, from coordinate 202,859 downwards.
AATGCCCTCACCCGACCGCTCTTCATGTCTCCAAACTTGTATGACTCCTTCTTCGCCACTCCATTGCGGTCAGTCTCCACAACCTTCACTTTCTCTTTTTTCGGATCGTACTCTACCACAACCGCACAGTAGATCTCGTTCCCTTCCCCAAGTACAACACTCTTGGAGCTGAGCCCACCAAGGCCCTTGTGGCTTGTAAACTTGGCCGTTTTCATACACAAGATGTCCCCGGCCCTTATATCATCCACCTGCGTCACGTGCCCGTTGGAGTTCTTGTATACGGTAGCCCCGTACCCTTTTTCTCCAATAGGCAAAATCACACTCGGGAAGCTTGCCTTGAGTTTAGAGAAGACTTCTCTAGGCAACCCGCCGCTTACTCTAGACCCAATCAAGGCTTGGGCTATGTCTGAGCTATGAGCACCCAAGTTTGTGCTGTACTCGTGTAAAACATCTTTGCGGATCTGTGGCTCTTCCCTGGCATCGAGCTTTGTTACCTGAACTGAGCTTCTTGGGTCGTCACTCTGGTACATCAATTCAATGATGATTTGGGAGAGATCGTGGAAAAGAATAAAGTAGTCCTTGTAGATCATTTCTCGGCCATCCCGTTTGAGGATCTTATGCTCGTCAACTTCAAATCTGAAGTCACTTCCGAGTTTTGCTGCCAACGAATCTGGTGCATGGTTTTTGATCCACCACCCTGAGCTTTCATCAAGATCCTCAACCTCCTCTTTCACTTGGCTCAAGTGTGCAGATGCTTGGTCCTGTTCGCTTCTGCTGCGTGTGCCAAGTTCGTGTGATCTGCGCAGTTGGAAGTCAACAGATTTCCTTTTTATCGAACCAGAAGTCGAAGTTCTCCTTGGAACACTGGGAGATGGCACCAATGGTGGCGGTGGATGGGAGAAGGTTTTTGACTTTTCTGCGGGTTGAAATTTCTGTTGAGTCTCTGCAAAGTCTGGTCCATCGGACACAAGCTCGTCATTCACGTGAAAAGGCACGGGTGCTGGAACCGGAGGCGGAGCACTGGGCAACGCAGGCAGCTTGTGAAAGTTGCTTTGAGGACTAGCAGGCGCTGAAGTTGGGGGCGGTGGCGGCGGTGCTTCCTTTCCACCTTGAGAAGGCCGCGCAGGTGTAGGAATTGGCGGAGGAGCTCTTTGGAGCCGCTCCAGATTTGGGTTCTCAAATGTTGGAGCTGGAATTGGTGGAGGAACTGCCTGTGTCTGCTCCTTTTCTGGGGCCCCAAAAGTCGGAGCTGGAATTGGTGGAGGCGCTTTTACACCCTCCTCTTTTTCCTGGCCTGCAAATGTTGGTGGAGGGACTGGTGGAGGCAGAGAAAGGTCTGGAGGCAGCGCTTTGACGGGAGTAGTACCGAGAGCAACTGGTTGCTGAAGAGGTTCATGGTCAGCCTCAAGAACATCAGGGTGAGCAGAGGGCCTGAGTGTAGTCAGATCCGATTCGTCAGACAGAGAAAAGGAGTCGACTCTAGCCAAAGGTGAATCCGCAGGAGGTTGTCTTTCACTCTGGAGTGTAGCACTGTGAGCATCATGAGAATGAAGCGTTTTTTCGCTCACTAAGGAAGATTTGGCATCAATTTCATGAGATTTTATCTCTTCCTCTAGTGACAAGCCACCGCGGTCGGATATATCTTCATCGGCTTCATAGCCCGTGACTTCTCCCTCCTGTAGATTGTCAGGTACTTTCAAACCCTGAATAGGCAAGGCATCAGTCTCATTCGGGTGAGTTGCATCCAGACCCTCTTCATTAGAAGACTTTGGCTTGAGAGAATCAAATCCTGGGACAGGAGGCGCAGCGGCTGGCGCAGCACTTTGCTCTTCTTTGACGTCTGAAGAGTCAAATGAGGCGATTTGAGGAGCACTCTCATTTTCTTCGACGATCAGATCTTTTCGCAAAGTAGAAGAAGTAGCCATACCAGGAATTGGAATCGCCTTCATGGGGGCAGCTGGAGGCTCTTCCTCCACGTGCTTTTCCGAAGGTTCCCTCGCTTCCGTCTTGGCAGGCTTCGAGGGTACAGGAGCACCAAAAGGAGTCTGCATACCCATCATTCCGAACATGTTGCGGCCGCCCGAGATCTTTGCCATTCTCTCGACAAGCTTCTTTCTCCGCAACTCCTCATCATCTTCATCTTCATTTTCTTCCGCTTCCTTTGAGCTCGCTTCGGCATATTCCTCAGAGGTGTCAGAAGCTTCAGCCCCTGTTTCAGCAGGGTTTGATCCCAACACGTGAGAATGTTCCGCTTCGGGCATATCTGCTTCGGGACTCAAGGTAAGAGATGCGGGTGTAGAATCTGGGATTTCGGCAGATGCCTCCAAGTCAGCGGCAGGCGGAGCCGTTTCCTCGGCCTTTGCCGCTTTAGCCTTCTTCTCCTCCTCTGATTTCTTTTTACGTTCCTCTTTCCTTTGAAGAGCGGCAGCTTCCCTTTCTGCTTCTTCCTGCTGTCTCTTTTGAAGCATGCTGATTCTCTCCTTCAAGCTCATTTGCTGTTCTTGCGGCTCGTTTTCCCGTTTTTGGGTGTGTTCACGGGCTATCTCTTGGTCTTTGGGGACCTCCTTGAAGGTGTTTGGCACAGCGGGCTGATCTCTGGGCTTGACCTGCGGAACATACGACGATTTTCCTGCGCCTATGAACTGCTTTTTGATAGCATATGGATCGTCTCGCTGCAGAGGCATGCTTCCCGGCATAGGAACGTGGTACAGAGCCAGGGGTTTCACAGGAAGGGGCACTTTTGAAGTGGCACCCGGCTGAATCACGGGCTTGGATTCAATTTCCGGAACGGCAACCAGGGCTGCCACTGGGACAGGCTCGGAATCTGAGGGTTCCGCTTTCTCGGTCAGCATACGTCCCGAAACTTCCGACTCTTTGACTTCTTGAGCTGGCTCCGGAACAGGTGTAGTGAATTCTTGGGCAGGCTCCAGAACAGGCATTTCGGCTTTGTGGGCCGGTTCCAGAACAGGCTTTTCGACACCCTGAACCGGCTCCTGAACCGGCTCGGATTGCAAGAGCTCCACAAAGTTCTTGGGAAACATTCCTGAGAGACCATCATATGTACCAGTATACCACTCGTCATCTTCAACCTCCGTCACAGTGACAACCTGGCCAACAGGAAACGAAAGATCGTCGTCATAATCGGACTTGTACTCATAGATAGCCCTTACTTTGAAAGGAGTAGACATTGCTCAGACTGCTAGTATATGCGTGTGGCTTATTTGCTGAGTATAGTGTGGCAGATAGCCTTTAGATGTGCACAGTGGATAAGCCGAGTTGATTTGGGGGAAGTCTGGAAAATGTTAAAGGCGGGGGAGAATAGGGGAGCAGAACGAGATTGGGGTACGGGCCGCGTGAGCAAGCCGTGACGGCATATCGCTCGCAACCGTCCCACAGAAGTGAGAAGGCCCGAGGGCTCTCAAATGCCATGCAGAGATTCCAGAAATCCGGAAACTTCGGATTCAGTAAATGTGCTTTTCACATAAGCATTTATAGCCCTAGTTCATCATCTCTTGTTCATCGTAGTCAGATCCTTTATTTTTTCCTATCTTAATTTTTCCTATCTTAATTTTTCCAATCTTAATTTTTCCAATCTTAATTCTGCCCTATCTTAATTCTGCCCTATCTTTAATGTTCCCACTATCTTTCCATCAACGCATTTCCCCTACGTCTTCACTATATTCCCTACTACTCCCTGCTCTTTTCTGTATAGCCCCGCCATCACTTCCTTGTATTTGGTACGCAGAAGAGAAGGGACTGAAACACTTTTGCAGTGCATGGCACAGGCGGCACTTACCGTGGCTCGTGAGCAGTCAGCGACCAGCTTAGGGATAACGTTTGCTGGATGAGCGCAAGAGGAAAAAGAAGAAGAGAAAAAGAGAAAAATAAAAGATAAAAGGGGCTGGCGGGAAGCGCCCCTTTTATACCCATTTTGCGTTTGTGGCTGCAATTCGAGGACCGCGGACTTATGTATAAATAGAGCGGTAACTTGAATTTGGGGGCTACAGATAATTTGTTTGGAAGAAGACAGAAGTACGTATGGGGCATACTTGCTACACAAAACTGGACATCTGGAGGATTTGCAGCTTGCTAAAGATAAACAGAATGAAGCAAACCCATTGATCAAGTGATTGTTTCATCTTGAAAAACAACCTTTCTGACGGTTTGAGATAGACTAGATCATTTTCACCAAACTGTGAAGAGTTCTTTTCTTGCAGTAACACAGAGGTGCATGTACATTATGGTGAATTCACCGTACACAATTTGAAACATCCTGCATCATGAGGGAGACGACATGTTCCACACCATTGAAGAAACCACATTAATTTTGATCTTCGGATGAAAAAAAAGAGGCACGTATCTGTCTGTGGCGTCCTGAGCTGGTGGAAGACTGGTGGAAGACTGGTGGAAGACTGGTGAAAGACTGGTGGAAGACTGGTGTTTGGGGAAATTGCAATCAGAAATTGAAAACATGCACTCACTGATAGAATCTGGCCGATGTGCCCTAATGTTGCCTTGGGCCTTGGAATTTAGCTCAATGAAGGGAGATACGGACAATGGTGAAAATGGGAAAAGAAGCTCTGGAGTAAAATGTCGATATACATTTGCATCCTATCAATCTATAGCCCGGTTTTACTTACAACCCTTCTACTCAGCCTTTCTACTCCACAGCCTTTGTGTTCCTCCCCAGAATCTCCTTGATTGACAAACTTGCCGTGGTTATAGGAGAATGGCATGGATACTACGGTATTTGGGTTGGTTCATCAGATACTGCATACGATATACTAAACCTGTGGTACAAGTTGCCATGCTATCTTGGTACCATGGATGAATCGGTATTTCTTCCAAGAGGTGTACACCAGAAATTGGACAAATTGCAACTCAAGTGTTCATATACCACTAAACCCGAAAAGATCATCCGTGAAACTTCTCTTAAATCTGGAACAATCTGGAACAAATCTGGAAACTTCAGATGCTACAAAATCAGAATCTTCATGACTCAATGGGTGGTAACGTTTGAAGACCGTTCTCGCTAGAATCGGTCCAGAGCAGAGGTGTACGGTATCTGGGATTAAAACCTATCGCAGAAAGTGCCAAAGATCCGAGTCTTTTGCGCAGCTATGCTTTGCTTTAGCTGGCTCAAATACCCGGCTTAGAAGCAACTTCCGGATCTCTGGGAGATTCAATCGAGCCAGTTTTCTGGTGGCTCCATTTTCTAGGCGTGAAGTAATGATTTGAAGATGAATCAAGCGAGTATGAAGGCTCTACAACCGCCGAGTTCATAGCCACGAGGCCATCAATTTAGTTCTGGTCTCTACTGTTCCATACAGCGAACTCTACAAGTGGCCAAGGTGGCCATTGACTGTGCCATTGAATGTGCCATTGACTGTGCCATTGACTGTGCCATTGACTGTGCCATTGACTGTGCCATTGACTGTGCCATTGACTGTGCCATATACCGTACGGATACACTAATCTGTCCCAGTGTTGATACCAGTCTCTACCAGCCATCCCCCACATCCGCCGGTGACATCATAAAAACAATGTGTCTGCTTCTCGGCCGCCAGAAACATGTGGCCAAGCAGCTCGGTCAAGCAGCGCGCATACAGCTCCCTCCTCCGGCACCAGTATGAGCAAGAAGTCCACCAGCAGCGTGGCAGTCACCGCCGACGTGCTCTCGTCGCTCCGCCCCGCCAAGAACATCTCCTACCACGAACACGCGTCGGTCACGAGCTTGGACTTCGACGACTCAGGCCAGTACCTCCTCTCGGCAGGCGTCGACAAGACCATCCAGGTCTACGACTGCTACAAAGGCACGCGGCACAAGGAGGTGCAATCGCAGAAGTACGGCGCCCACTTGGCCCGCTTCTCTCACCACAACCTCAACTGCCTATACGCATCCACGCCGTCGGTCGATGCGGACGACGCAGACCACTCCATTCGCTACCTTTCCCTCAAGACGAAAACCTACCTACGGTACTTCCGAGGGCACAAGGACCAAGTGGTTTCGCTAGAGATGAACCCGGTCTCCGAGACCTTCTTGTCGGCCGCAATGGACCACACTGTGAAGTTGTGGGATCTACGAACGCTGACGCCCATGGGCAACATGGCCGTGGGCCAAAAAAGCCTTGTGGCCTACGATCCTCACGGGATAGTGTTTGCGGTTGCCAGGCCACCCGTGGACTCCGTCTCGGGGTCTGTGGCCTTGTACGGCTTGGCGCTGTTTGAACGAGGCCCCTTCATCTCCAGCTCCGTCGACGCGTGTGCAGGCGAGGAATGGACCAAGGTGGACTTCTCCAACAACGGCAAGTACATTCTCATAGCCACCGACTCGGCTCGCCACTACATCTTGGACGCCGTGCAGGGCTTGGTGATTGCACACTTGGTGGTCAACGCCAGTGCTCCCAACCACTGGATGCGCCGCCAGTACTCGAGCAGTGGCAGCGCGTGCTTTTCGCCCGACGGCAAGTTCGTGTTGGCCGGCTCCCCCACCGGCACGCTCTCCGTGTTCGACCTCTCGGTGCTCAAGCGAAAGGACCTCATCCGGGAGAAACGCGTCCAGGATTTGGCTCCGGTGAGCGTGCTTCCCAGCGACCACGGAACCTCGGTGGTGGCCTTCAATCCGAAACTACTCACCGTGGCAACCGCCGGAAACAGCGTTGTTCTCTGGGCCACAGAACTGGACGACTAGTCTGTCCCCACGCTTCACCGCCAGCTCCAAACGTGCTGGCGGGTCACGTGACCCTCGCCTCTTCACGGCGTCCGAATCTCACCTCACTGTCATGACTCGGGCTTTCTCCAGATACACCCGGCCCGGGCCAGTTATCTCGGCGCTTTCAACGCCGGCACGCAGACCCTGGGCTTTACCATTGGAACTAAAGCCCCAAGTCCCAACGCCTTGGCACCTGCTTCCTCACATCACACAGAGCAGGCTTCCGGACAAACCCACCGATATTCGAGGCATCGACTCCGTCGGATTCAACTATATGGAGCGGAAGCGCTTCTACCGCAACATTCCCACTGTGGGCCAGAACAAGTTTTTCACGTTGAAGTTTGTCCCGGAGAAACACCATCTATGCATCATCCGCAAGTCCAACGTGGCCTTCACATTCACCAACAGCGGCAGCGCCATGCTAAACGACTCCAAACTCCTGCAATTATTTTCGTCCTACAAGGGCAAATACGCCAAGGCGGAATTCTTCAAAACAGTACCCATGCCGTGTGGGACGGCGGCGAGTAGAGACAAGAACCGGAAGCTCATAAAGCGAACACTTCACCAAGTGCTCCATGAAGTTGCTGGAGGAGAACCAGTTGCTAAAGTTAGTGGGATCTTTTACTTCAAGTTCCGAGACTATGCATGCACAGAAGGGCAGAAAGCGCTTCTTCGGGCGTATTTGAAGGCGGCAGTGGAGAAGGTGTGCCATGACACGGAATATCGGAACTTGTTGATGAAAACTGTGCATTTGCAGAACCAAAGCGGTTCTAGGACTGATTTGCTCAAGGGTGCCCGCATTGAAAACACTTTGGGGGCTTCTTCTGTTCCTGGTTATTTTCCCAAGCTACCTTATTTGGACCGAGGAGAGCAGAACAATTGACACTCGTCGTGAAAGGGTCAGCTTATTATGAAAGAATGAGGCAATGGCATTCAAGACACGGGCAAAGAAAAGAAAACGGACTGAAACTAGAGCACGTTCGAGTACGAAAGGTTGGAGTGATTTAAGGCCCGGAGGCAAGTACCAAGGCATCTAGTGACATTTCAGGTCCACACGAAAATGGTGATAAGGTCATGTATGGACTCACACTACATATATGATAGGCTATGGCAAAATCGGCGGTCTTGTTCACGAGGTAAGGGGTAGCACGTTTTCTTCCTCCTGGCCGATCACGTTTCCAAAAGGGTTGTACTCACACACAATATACTTGCCCCAGCCCTCGGCGGAGCAGTCTTTATATGCGCACCCGACCTGGGTCGATGCCTTCCACACAACCTGTGTGAAGTGGTTGTATTCGTTGTGCTCAGAGTAGTCGTAAGTTTCCCCTTCAACGTACCATGCCTTGACGGCCGAGGGTCCCGTAGAAAACCCTGCGGCCAAGTTCTCTCCGTATTGTCCGTGGGTATGCGTCAAGACACCCGAGCAGTCGTAGTTGTCAGCGTTGTTCTTAGCGTACAGGTATGGACCCAGAGCCCATGATAATGCACCGACTCCGTGCAACGCTCTGTACTGATTGTGGGAGTCGAGAATGGCTTTAGCAAAGTCCTCGTCTATATCTTCGCTCGAGTTGTAGATCTGGTCGTAGATGCCCCCTGTGGATGTGGAGACGGAGGAGGCCGAGCTGGTCGAAGCCTGGTTCAGGATTGCAGCTGCCGATGAGCCCACGGCATTCGTGGTAGCCGAAGTCGCAGAGTTCTTCCAAGCTGAGGTTACAGCATTCTCTGAAGATGATATGGTCACACTGGGGGAAACAGCGGGAGCGGTGGTTGCAGAAGAGGTAGCGACAGGCGAAGAGTCAGTACCTCCAAGTTTTCCAAGTAACAGGCTGAAAAGAGATCCCCACGACGTTCCTGATGATCCGGTAGTGGTTGCTGCTGAAGAAGAGCTGGAGGAATCCGATGAGTCAGACGAATCCGACGAATCTGAAAACATCGATGCAAGGTCACTCAATAGACCCATCAATCCAGAGCTGGATCTGGTAGAAGTAGCGCTAGATGCCTGGATAGTGGAAGCGGCCTGTGCTGCAACGGTGGCAGCAGTCTGTGCTGTAACTGTGGCAGCGGCGGTGGGTTCGCTAGTAGCAGCGTTTGGAGACCACGTGTATGGAGATCCATCAGCATTTGTGATCGCGGTGATGGTCTGGTATCTTGTCACTGGCGCACAGACGGCAAACTGTAGTATGGCAAAGAAAAGCGCTAGAGGGGATGACGACCACATCATGGGCAATAAGCTGAGGTATAGGATGATTTGCAGGAAAGCAGGCTGCAATGGAGTCGAGGATATGCGTATAACGGGGTGTTCTTTGGGTCTTGATGCTTCGTTTTTCTTCTCACAGCAAATGCCCAGATTATAAATGCATCTCGATGGCGAAGCACGAATCACCGCCTTTATCTTGAAAGACTACCCGGTCTTGAAAGACTACCCGATCTGGATAAGACTTGGTCGAGCAGGTTGCAAAACCAGCCTGCACACAGTCCGCGCAAAAAGCTTCTTGCCTATTCAGGCAAAAGGTAATTTCGCATACTCTGAAATAGGTAAAACCATCTGGCATGCTTGTCATATGTCCCCAAATGGACATTTGGTGACACTCGAGCGGGGGAGAAGAGCCTGCATAGATGCCGATTATTGACAGGATCGCCCGCTTTTTCAGGCTCACCTGGCTCAATGCTTGAAGTCGAAAAGCTCCCGGATAGTGTTGAAGATAATCTGCGGAACTCTCTCGCTAGTACTTCTCACGGCTAGCTCAATTTGTCTTGACTCATCATCGGTGCCTCGAATCGTCAACAAAACCCCGTAATTACCCTGAAGCGTCCGCAAGATCCCTGCACCTAACACCACCACTCGCGTCGTCTCATCCGGGGTACTCTGAATAATAGCAAAGCCCAATCGTTGAATCATGATGACGATGTTAGAGCTACTCCTGCGGTGATTTCCGGTAATGATTCCTTTGAACTCACCCAAGTCAGTGCCCAATGTTTCGCCGATTTGGAGCCACCTCCTTTTGAACTCGTCAAGAGAGCTCATCGACGTTCCCGACACAAACTTCGTGGAAACCACGGGAATTTTCAAATTCAACGTGTTGAACGACCCACTGCATTTGTAGCTCATGGATAAAATTGGTCCATCCTTGCTTTCCGTAACTTCTCGAAGTTTGACTGTAAGTTCCATAACAGATTTCTGTGCTATTTGCAGGTCTGGATATTTGGCGAAAGTGACTGAGTATCTTGGCTCTTGGGAATTGAAGCTTGGAATGTGCAAGTCCTGGACCAAAAAGGCAGTAATGGACGCATCCGCAGACTTGGCAGCATTGTTAATTATGGTAAAGCTGATTTTGATGGTGGCCCCATCTCGAATTATCCGATAGGTGAATTTGACCAATTGATCTTCGTAGAAAATACCAACGTCAAATTGGAGCATCCGGTGATACCCATTGTACCAATTCGGAGACAATGGCGGGGCGAGAGATTCGTCGCCGAACGGGTCAGATTCATCTTCCAGCAATCCGTGGACGGCCGATTCCTCGACTTTTGTATTTGGCTTTTTGGACGGCTCGGATTTTTGCACATTGAGCGCGGAGGTTGATTTTCCGCTGATCATGGTGAGATGTCCCAATTTATCAACTAAGTTGTTCTTCTTGCTTTCGAAAGGAGGTAATGGCTGCACCAAAGAACGAGCAAACTCCCTTTCTTCTTCGCTGCCGTTCACAAGCATTGTGGCCACCTTGAGAAACTCGTGTGCTCTGGTCTGCACCTCCAAGTCCAAGGAGAAAGACTCCAGCTCGAAGAGGTCTAAGATGTCGGGAACAAAGTCCAGATCCGGAAAGCGGGTGAGCAATTTGAGGAACGCATTCATGAGAAGCGGTCTTGTCAGTAAATTGGAGGAGGAGTAACACTTCAGGAGAATTTGAAACTGAGCCTGGATGCTAAACTGCTCGGGCTCGTCGCCATTATTCAAGCGATATCCAAATTCTCCCAAGACAAAGGCAGCCACTTTCACAAGATTCTCGGGCGTGGCCGAGTCGGGCTTCTTCAATAGGTTGATAATGTACCTGCACGTCTTAACCTGAAGATCCTCATTATTGACGATGATCTGGATGATTCTCTCCCAGACTTCGCCCGCGGAAGACAACCCATTGACACCAGCATTTGTTTTGGAGCTGTGCCCTCCCACCGAAAGCAAGCGGAGCATCGTGGACACGTACCAGATGGAATCCGTGGCGAATTGCTCGGCTAAGACCGCAATTTTCACGGAGATATCGCCTCGTAGCGACGAATCGGCATTGACGAAATAGTTCAAGAGCGTGGTGATGATTTGCGTGTGTGTGGTTTCGTCACATATGATGTACAAGAGATCCAAAGCCTTCTTGCGCACCGAGATGTCCTTATCATGAAGGGAGTGGAAGATCTTCTCCAAATAGTCGTTGAAAGGCGCTTTGTGGGGGGATCTTGCCGAGAGCTTTATCAAAGCATCCAAGACCAAGTAGCGAGTGTTTGTTTCGGGCGAGTCAAGAAGCAGCACAAGCGCCAGCGTTGCTCCGGTAATCGCTTCTTGCGAAGCATCGAGAAACGACGCAAGAGCCACGGCTTGGAACAAGATCGACGCCTGAGAGTTCTTGTTGGGCTGGCCGGGCGCAGGTTCGGAAGCGTTCAGGATTGACTTCGACACCACGAGTCGGAGATGAGACACGGTCTGCGAGTCCAAGGCCGCGAGCTGCAACGCCGATTTGGGCTCAAGCAAGAAAAAGTGCTCCACCAACAGTAGCAACTTCACCACCAACCACGGAGCAGGCACGTCGTAGTACATGTAGTCGTTGGGGCATTGGCCGTCCACGACCAAGGTGTATAGGAGGTTTGCGATGGCCGGAGCCAAAGACTTTGCAAATTTGGGCTTGAGCGTGGTCAATAGACGGGCCAACGGCACCACACACAACACCAATGCGGGGTCCGGGTCGTCTAGCAAAGTCAAAAGGCGGGGGATCCAGTTGTCGTTGGCAGCCACGAGCAGCGGGTACAACTGGAGAAGCGGCAGTAGCGCTAGCAATGCTCTCTTTCGGACCATGGTCCCGGAGATAGGCGACACACACAACCCGTACACCGCCTCGATTAGCTCGGTCCACAAGTCGGCGGACGGGTGGGACCCGGAGATCTGCACGTCGGGCGCCAAGCCGGAGAGCGACGACGCGATGAACTGCAACGCCAAGGCATTTGTCTCCTCGGAATTGGAGTGGAGGTCGTTGACCAAGTACCGGGTCAAGCGTAGAATCCACGAGTCGGCGTATTCCGCCGGGGACGACGAGCCACGGAGAAAAACAGGAACGGCGATGTAGCCTAGCTGCTTTTCCAGGAAAGTTTTGGAGGCCACGAGCGGAAACGCATGGTCAAGGGCGAAGCTCACCTCGTCGGAGAGCCCCAACAAGTGGATGTAGATCAATTTGCACAAGTACTTTTTTTTCAGGTACGAGCTCATGGTGGGCAGCGCAAACTTGGCGTGGATGTTGTTGATTTCGAGGTTGATTCGCTTGCGTTCCTCGATGGCATTGTTGGAGTTTCGGAGGTCCAAAATGAACTGGTTCAAGCCCTTCATTTGCGGCGCCATGGCGGATTTGGCGGTGGCGGGAAGAGACTCGGTGCTGCGGGAATTGATTTGGGGAGGCGTGCGCTGGTGGAGTTGATAAGTGGCGTGGGCTGTGACGTGGTCTGTAGAGGGGCAGGTGGAGGGAGGTGTTGATGTAGTGTGTAGGGCGCCGAGCCGCTGCTGGGTGCAGGACGCACGCGAGGGGCTTTGGCCACGTGACTTTTCATACGGTAGTGCTTGGGTAGAGGAAGCGGCAAGAGTTGCTTCTGGTGCAATTCTTCTGTACTTCTGTACTTCTGTACTTCTGTTCCTCTGTACTTCTGTTCCTCTGTACTTCTGTTCCTGTTCCTGTTCCTGTTCCTGTTTCTCTGTTCCTGTTCCTCTGTTCCTTCCGCCTTCCGGCGCTCTGGCCATACTCCGTTGAATAGCCAAGGGCCTCGTACGAATGCCTTGTATATGCACTCCGACACCGAGCTCTCACACTGTGCCATCAACTATCGTCGACGTAGACAGCCAGTTTGCCCTCGCCACACCAGTTGCTCTCGCCTCCCCGCCTACCGTCGCCCCAGTCTGATTGCCCTCGGATTGCCGGATTGCCGGATTGCCGGATTGCCGGATTGCCGGATTGCCGGATTGCCGGATTGCCGGATGGCCGGATTGCCGAATTGCCGGTTACCAGATTGCCGGATTGCCGGATGGCCGGATTGTCGGATTGCCGAATTGCCGGATTGCCGGATGGCCGGATTGTCGGATTGCCGAATTGCCGGTTACCAGATTGCGGATGGCCGGATTGCCGGTTACCAGATTGCCGAATTGCCGGTTACCAGATTGCGGATGGCCGGATTGCCGGATTCCCAGATTGCGGATGGCCGGATTGCCGGATTCCCAGATTGCGGATGGCCGGATTGCCCTCTAAGCCCTAGGACAACGTCTGGTACTTCCTCAACTCCGTGAGCAACGTCTTCAACTGCACATCCGACACACGGTTCCCCAAACTGGGAATAAGCGACTTGGCTTCCTCCGCATCCTCACACTCCAAGTTGCCCAATTGCGCCAATTCAAACGGATGCAACGGCTCGGCGGTTTGGCTGCTGAAGTCGTTCAAAAGCTTCTCCACCGTCTCTGCAGACGACGAGTTCTTGAACCGGCTGAATGTGGAAAGGTAGTTCAATGTCTTGTGCACAATCTCGTTGGAGTTGGGCCCGGCCAACTCGATGTTGGAGATCTCGTCTTCTTTCTCGTCTTCGTTTTCCTCCTCGTCTGCAAACGCCTTGTGGTCAGTTTTGGCCTTTCTCTCCTTCAACGCCGCCCGCACCAAGAGCCGGGCTTCCGAGAGGTTGAGGGCAATCAACTGCTCTGTGTCGCCAGAGTTTGTGATCTGCGTCACCTGGAACTCGGGCCCTAGCTTTAGGGTGGAGGCGTTTTCCTCGTCGTCGATGTTCTGGCCCTTGGCTTTTCTGCGCCTGACCCCCAACGCACTTGTACTGACATTCATGGCGTAGTTTACTTTACGCTCTGGAGCCTGTAATGTTACACTATTAGTCTATTCTCTGTTCCCAACTCATGTTTTTTTCCGTGCGCGTACTGCATACACGCCGCCCGGGCCATTTACTGGAACCAGCCTGCATCTTCTGCCTTCACTTTCCTTGCCTTCATTCTTCTCTCACAACGCCGCTCACGAACGGATGCTTCAAAGCTTCCGAGGGGCTCAACCTCTCCAACGGATCCAAGTTGAGCACCTTGTTCAAAAAATCCACCAATAGATTCCGCTGTTTGACTTCTTGGTCGATCATGCTTTGCGTCATTTTCTTCGACGGCATTTTGTAGTTGAGGATAATGTCTTCAAGAAGACGGTAGTCAAAGTAGTTCTTGTTGCGCTGCTCCTCCTTGGCGTCCGTCTTTTCCCGCTCTAAAAACTCCACGTATTGTTCGTACGACTTGAGTTTGTAGGTGGACTTTCCCTCTATCGTGCTGGAGGGGATCTTTTCGAAAAAGTTGAGCAGATTGCGCCCATGCTCAAGCATGTGTCTGGGTGGATTGCCCAACATGTCAACGATTTTCGATATCTGGTTGTACTCAGAGGACCCGGGGAACATGGGTAGCCCCAAGTACAACTCTCCAACAATACAACCTAGAGACCACATGTCAATGGCCTCAGTATACGGAAGGCCCAAGATGACCTCGGGCGACCGGTAGAAACGGGACTGGATATATGAGTAAATCGTTCTTCTGGTGAAGCATGCACTTCCAAAGTCAATCACCTTGATGTCTGGCTTGTCCGGCAGACATAGTAGGATATTTTCAGGTTTGAGGTCGCAATGAACAATTTGTAAGTTTTTGAGCTGCACGCATGACTCCAACAACTGCCTGGTCAAGGATTTAACAAGCTTCATGTTGAGGCCATGGAACTGGTTCTGTTTGATGAGCTCGTACAAATTCGAAGCCAAAATCTCAAACACAAGACAGAGGTGCTCCCTGTGCATGAATGTATCTAGCAAGCGGATGAAATGGTTTGATTGCACATTGCGATTGAGGAACTCGAGGATCTTGACCTCGGAAAGCGACTGGTTCAAGTAGGCCAGCTTGGACTTGACCACCTTGACGGCGACAGTCGACTGGTTGGCCAAGTTCTGGCACTTGACCACCTGGCCAAAAGTGCCCGAGCCCAAGAGATCAAGCACCACGTACTTCCTGCCCTCCTCGGATCCTAGCATATCGTTCACATAAAGAATGTAGTCGCTGTCTTCGTTATCAAGGCCGTTGTTGAACTTTGGCTCGGACGGCTTGGTCAACACACGTCTGGGATTGGAGGTTTTGGAGTAAGAGAACTTCTGCGGCTGGCACATGGAGTACGACTCCGTCAAGTACACCGACAAGGCGTTTGCCGGAGAGATGTGGATGGAGTTGACGGATCTCCGCCTGTACTTCGGCTGGTTGTGTAGTTTGGGCTTCAAATCGCTCTTGGACTTGACCCGCACGGCACAAGGGGTGATTCTGGAGGACGCGGGAGCCGAGCCGTAGTTGGGCGCCTTGAAGTTCATTTGCGGGCTGATCTGCGGCGACATGAACCGCTTGTTGAGCAGGCTCGTGTTCTGGTACAGCGGCGTGCCAATAGCCACGGAGGAGCGGCGGGCCGAGGGGGGCAAGTTGGTGGCCGGGACGAAGGCGTACGGCAGCGCGTTTTCCGGCGGCACCAAGGAGCCCTGGTTGTTGGTATTGGCCATCATTGGATTTTGACCATGGTACGGCGAGAACACCGGGCCGTCCACCGCAGCCGACATGCGGCGGTCGGGGAAGTTGCTCAAAGACACCTCCTGGTTGGTGTAGTACTGGTTGAAGGGGTTGTCCACACGGGTGGGCGGATGGTCGTAGGGGGACGGCAAGCTTTGCTGGGCATCGAGCTCGTATGTCACGGGAAGCTGGTTGGCAAAGGAGTGCTTTTTCTGGAGGCCGAGGAGAGGGATCTGCAGGAGGGGTTGCAGGCCGGCGCTGGCGCCATTGGGGAGCAGCAGATGCAGGGCCAGGAGGCTTTGGTTCTGGAACTGCAGCTGGTTGGGGGAGTACCAGGGGTTGCGGAACCCGGGCGGGTGGTCAAGCGGGTCCGCTTGGGGCTGGGCATTCCACTGGTTGAACGACATTGTCAAACAGGGGTCGCAGGGGTGAAAAAGGGGGGTGTAGGGGTCGCAAAGGGGGATGTAGGGGGATGTAGGGGTCGCAAAGGCGGGGGTAGGGGTCGCAGGGATCAGCAGGGTCAGCAAAGGGGGAGTCTGGTACAGTGGACAGGGAAAGACCGGGAGCCCTGGAGGTAAACAGGCTATAACGAAACAAAAGTCGGCCGAAAAGAAGACACTGGTTTTATGCAGCGGGGATCACGGAGGCTACTTGAATGCAGCGGGGATCGGGCACACGGCGAGGGAATACAGCAATTATAGAAGACGCTGGGGTGGTGGAGGTGATGGTCGAGAGCGCGTGGATAATAGCGCGCGCGGGTGTGGGCGGACGGGCCAGACCAGGCGGAAGCGGCCAAGGACCTGCGGGGGATTTACGGGTGTGATGGGGGCCGGAGCTGGGCTTCGGGGAGTGCATATAGACGGCGTTCTGGGCTGGACGGGCGGTGCCGGTGGTGGCCGGGGCGGTGGCCGGTGGTGGCCGGTAGTGTGGCCGGGGCGGTGGCCGGTGGTGGCCGGTAGTGTGGCCGGGGCGGTGGCCGGTGGTGTGGCCGAGGGGCGGGGGTGTTGACCGGGGGTGTTGACCGGGGGTCGCCGGCCGGAACTCGCTGGCCAGAACGCGCTGGAAAATGCCGGTTTTGCCGTTTTTCGCCGCAAAAAATACATAGCATAGCTCCTTGCCTCCTCTTCCACACGCGACACTGCCAAAAACACAGAAAACCCTGCGTTTGTGGCTTATCGTGTTGGGGCAAAATGCGCTGGGGCAGCCGGGTGTACGGGTGTTGCCGCACCCCGGAACTCTCGCCTGCCCCCGAATCTCACCCGCGCTCCGCGTTGGTCCCTGCAACTGCTATGCTCCTGGTGCTCCTGCACATACCACCCCCGGTATCGTTTCTTCTCTGACTCATAGCCGTCGGCTTTCCGCCCCTGGCATGGCATATCTTACTGTGCGGTCACACCCTCGGACCGGACCGAACACCCGAAACCGCGCTGAAAAAGGAGCCCGTGCTCGCCAGGCCGAACTCTGCAGAACGGGCTGGTGAAGAGGCAGTTGCTTGGTTTGGCGCCAGTCACGTGCGCGCGCTATATGCAGGCCCGGCCTTGCAGCAGCGCCGATTCGATCAAGAGCAAGCAACTGGTCGGCTGGTGGCACGTCTGGGGTTCGAGTCGGCCGAGTGGCACGTCAAGGGGTCGAGTCGGCTGGTGGCACGTCAAGGGGTCGAGTCGGCCACGGCTACTGGTCTCGCATACTCTCCATGGATGTACATGCACTGTACTATACATTGCCCTGCGGCAAGTTCACCTTGGAACTATTATTTACACGTGACTCCCCTGGAGCGGTCCTTAGCCATCAAAATTCTTCCAGAACCAATGCTTTATGCCTTCATTGGCTCCTCCGGGAACACCGGGCCCACGGTGGGCTGTGCCATGTATCTCTGCAACATCATACCCACACCCTCGATGATACCCAAGAAACAAGCACACGAAATGGCGGAGTTTCTGGTGTGTTTCCAGCCTCCTCTAATGGCCAAGGCGCCACCGGTGAAGAAACCGGCGATGATGGCATTCCATGCATCTTCTCTCTTTCTGATGCCCTTGACACTGCAGTCGAAAGTGGAGAACAACCCTCCCCAGACACCAAAGTTGCCTCCCACAACGGGCGCACGGGCTTTGATGGCGCTGAAACTGCCGTAAGATCTTTCGCCGTATGGCGAGTTTCTGAATCCCTTGATTCCGTGCCAGAAACACCCTCCAATGACTCCCATGGAGAACGCTCCTCCAAAATCACTCAAGATGACGACTGGGCATGGATCCCTGCTATGATCGGCGGACATTGTGTATAGTGTGGTTTGTGAGCTGGTGGTTTTCTCACTGGAGTTTTTCGTTTTTTTTCCGCCTGTCGTATGCACTCCGCCGCACCAGTCATCAAGACGCACTATGACCGACTGTTGCAGTGTAGTTGAGCGGTAGCGCCAGTCATGTTGTGAGACTGCCCTTTCTCTGCCCTTTCTCTGCCCTTTCTCTGCCCAGCCCTTTCTCTGCTCAGCCCTTTCTCTCTGCTCTGGGTTCGAGATTCTCACTGTCAATCTTGCACTGCTTCAATTTGCTTCAATTTGCTTCGATTTGCTTCAATTTGCTTCAATTTGCTTCAATTTCACTGCTCAATTTGCTTCAATTTGCTTCAATTTGCTCAACTTGCTTCAACTTGCTCAACTTGCTCAATTGACTGTCAATCGTTCAGCCTCCGCGTCGCCCTGGTCGAAAATCGTCTCGTTCTCTGTGTCGCTGGCATCTCCGAAAGAGGCGGAAGTGCCTATTGTGCCGTGCTCGACATCCGAGGCCATTCGTTTCTGCGGCTCGTCACAGCTCTCTTGGGATTGGAAGGCACGCTCTTGAGCGTCACTGTTCAGAGTTTTCTTCCCATCCTCTTCGCATTCTTCTGCTTCTTCCCCCCCAATAACAAAGTCTTCCGCATTCTTGGCAATCTTGGACTGCGCCTCGATGTTGTGCAATTCAAAGTAGTCGGTGTCGAGGGCAGGACCCGTGAACACATTGGCGCCCCACGTCTTGTAGCCAACCGCAGAAAGAAGCGCTAGCAAAACAAACACCACACTGGCGTAGTTCATGGACGACCAGGTCAAGTCCTTGATTTTCGGCGGGCAGCAGAGAATAAAAAACGAAAGAAAGACCCAGAACACCGACACCACATTGATCACCCAGCCAAAGTACTTGAGGCGGAACGCCGAGCCCTTGATCTTGCGCCTCTTGTTGAGCATCAAGCACAAGATGGGAATGCCGTTCGCCAAGGCTAGCGAGATCACCGACGCGCCCATGAAGGCGTTGAAAGCAGAGGCAGACACCAACGAAAGCAACGAGAAGAGCCCAATCACCGCCATGGAAAGAAGCAACGCGTTCTTCGGCAACACAGACTCCTCCACGGAGTTGACCTCGGTCCACAAATGCTTCATGGGGATGCCGCCATCCCTGGCAAACACATACGTGCTTCGCGAAGCGGTGGTGAGAGCGCCAATGGCCTGGAAAAGCACAGTGCCAATGAGCAATATCACCAAGAGAAACGACACCACGTACGACTCCGTGGCGGTCTTGAACACCAAATCAATGGGCATGATCTCCGGGTTGGTGTCCAACAACACCAGGAGCGACGGGAGTATGAGCAAGATGGGAATGATGAAGAAAAGGCCCTGTACGACGGACATGAGAATGGCACTCACGGCGCCTTTGGGCATGTTCTTCTCCGGGTTCTTGACCTCGTCCGTCATGGAGAAAAGCATGCCATAGCCCGTGAGCGTGAAGCTGGAGCTCTGCATGCCCACCATAAACGCCAACGGGTCCGGCCAGCCCAGACGCAGGTTGTCGAAGTTGGACAAGATGTACTTGGCCGAGTTGGTGCGCTTGGAAAACACAAGCAAGAGAATGTCCACCACCATCACGGTGCTGATGGACCAGACAATGCAGATCTTGTTGATTTTCTCCAAGTACCTGGCAAACTTGAGGTTGACCAACCCCACAACGAGAAGCATGGCGAAGTACACCAAGAGCACCAACACAAGATCCTGTTTATAGTAGACGTTCTTGAGGCCGAAAACGGAAAGAACAAACTGGGAGCCCGAAAAAAGAATGCTCACGGCGTACGTCCAGTTGCCAATGAGGAGAAACCACCCCGTGAGCCACAGACTCACCAGCGAGTACTTGTCGTTACTGAGAATGGCGCTGAAGTGGTACACGCCGCCGGCCGTGGGGTACTTTGCTATGATCTCGCTGAGGCTTAGAACCACGCAGAGACTGAAGAACCCCACCACAACCCACCCGTACAAGATGGTCACGCTGCCGCCGTCCACCAACAGAATCCAGAGCGTGGAGCTGAGGCCAAACGGCACGCCCATGAGCGTGAAGCCGAGCCCGATGATGGACGTGACCGTCAACTTGCGGTCGAGGTCCTGCTTGTATTTGAAGTGTTCCACGTGCTCGACCTCGTCGTCGTTCATTTCACTGAGCAAGCTGTTGACAAACGCGGCCGGCGCCATGCCGCGGAGCCGCGAGAGCGTGTCGGAGACCGAGGCGCCGAGCGTGTCGGGTACGGGGCCGTTGTTCATGGGGAAGTGTAGGGCCACGGTTGGAGGTGCGATGTGGTGCGGGCTTGTGTGCAGTGCGCATAAGCCATGTGCTGTGGAGGACGGGCTATGGAGGACGGGCTATGGAGGACGGGCTATGGAGGACAGGCTATGGAGGACAGGCTATGGAGGACAGGCTATGCAGAACAGGCTATGCAGAACAGGCTATGCAGAACAGGCTATGCAGAACAAGGGCTATGGAGGAGGATGGAGATTGCATTTTTTTTTGTTTTTTTTTTGATTGGGCCGGGTGTACGGGTTTCTCGGGCGACGGCGCCGCTACGGTTCAAAGTCACTGAGGTCGTCGCCGCCGTCACTGTGGTCGTCGCCGCCGTCACTGTGGCCGTCGCCGCCCTCGACCGCCTCTTTCTTGGGCATCACCGGTAACGCCACGCTGTTGGGGAGCTTGACCATCACGCTGTGCAAGCTGCTCACGGAATGCAACATTCCGCCGTTGGGCCGGTGCGCCTCGTTGACCAAGAACTCCACCACATCGTTGATGTTGGCCAAAATCTCCGACACCTTCCAGTCGGTGTAGCCCACCATGATGTTGATGCATGTGCCACCTGCAGGCGCTATGAACGACGCGTTGCCCAAAATGGACTTGACCTGCGCCCGCACAAACTTCGGCTCGCACAGCTGGTCTGTCTTGCCGTGGGTCTGCTTTCCGGGGTACGGCTCGCACATCAAGATCTTGTATGGCACGCGCTTGTTCTTGCCGTAGAACTGCGCCCCCAAGATCTCCGGGAGCCGGCTGTAGATGCGGGCGTCGGCCATGAGGATGTCGTTTTCCTTCAAGAGCCGCACGGCTGCCTTCTTGTTCTTGGCAATGGACCGTAGCCGCTGGAAGGGCACGATTTCGTTGAACACGTCTTCCGTGGCGGACTTGGCGGCCGTGAGATGCTTCTTGTACGACGAGTCACGTGCAATAAGGGCGATGGACTTTTCGTCGATCCGATGCAACTTGTGGGACACGGGGATGATGCGGGGGGTGTAGTCTTTCTTGTTGATGAGCCCACGCAAGGTGTTGAGCACCAAAAACACCGCGGCGTGCGGGGGCGGCGCGCCGGGCTCGCCTGCGGCTTCGTGTCGGAGAGCGTGGGCCTTGAGCGCTTTGATGGAGCGCTTGGCGTTTTCCCGGGCCTCGTCGCCTAGCAAGAACGTCATGCTGGCGAGGTCATCGCTGGGGACTTTTTTTATGTCGCGCGGCACGTGACTACCCCGGATTACGCCCTCACGTCCCTTCCTCACCCGACTCTCCACTTCCGCCTCCACTTCCGCCCTCCACTTCCGCCCTCCACTTCCGACTCCACTTCCGCCCTCCACTTCCGCCCTCCACTTCCGACTCTCGACTTCCGACTCTCGACTTCCGCCCTCCACTTCCGCCTCTCGACTTCCGACTCTCGACTTCCGACTCATCCTCAATTCCGACTCTCGACTTCCGACTCCATCCTCACTTCCACTCCATCCTCAATTCCGACTCCATCCTCAATTCCGACTCCATCCTCAATTCCGACTCTCCACTTCCGACTCTCCACTTCCGACTCATCCTCAATTCCGACTCCATCCTCACCCGACTCTCCACTTCCGACTCATCACCACTTCCGACTCCATCCTCAATTCCGACTCTCCACTTCCGACTCTCCACTTCCGACTCCATCCTCAATTCCGACTCCATCCTCAATTCCGACTCCATCCTCACCCGACTCTCCACTTCCGACTCATCATCACTTCCGACTCCATCCTCACTTCCGACTCCATCCTCAATTCCGACTCTCCACTTCCGACTCATCATCACTTCCGACTCCATCCTCACCCGACTCTCCACTTCCGACTCATCATCACTTCCGACTCCATCCTCACTTCCGACTCCATCCTCAATTCCGACTCTCCACTTCCGACTCATCATCACTTCCGACTCCATCCTCACCCGACTCTCCACTTCCGACTCATCCTCACCCGACTCCATCCTCACTTCCGTCTTCACTTCCGACTCATCTATCGACCCCATCCTTGACCCACATGCGTATTCTTAAGCAACTTCTTTTGGCGCTTGCCCAAACCCCAGACCCACTTGTAAACCCTCTGCAGCCCGCTCAGCTTCCCGCCCACCTTTCGCCCGCCGTGGTCTTGTGGCACGGCTTGGGCGACCGCTACGACTCGGCCGCTTTGGCCGCCACCGCAGACCTCTTGAGGCGCAAAATCCCCGGCGTCTTTGTACATTCCGTGTACGTCGATGACGTTCCCTCCCGGGATGAACACGCATCGATGTTTGGCGATGCAAATCGCCACGTGGATATCGTGTGCAGGCAATTGGCCGGCATCCCCGAATTGAGCGGCTCCTTCGACGCCATTGGCTTCTCACAGGGCGGCCTTTTTTTGCGGGCCTTGCTCGAACGCTGCCCCGACATTAGCATTTCCACTTTGATGACGTTCGGCTCGCCGCATATGGGCGTGCTGGATCTTCCGCCATGTGAAGATGAAGCCGACTGGGCCTGCCGCCAACGCAACGTGCTTTTGAAGCGCCAAGTGTGGCAGACTTCGGTGCAGAGGTCCGTGGTTCCTGCACAGTACTTCCGGGACATGGACCAGTACGATAAGTACTTGGCACACTCCCACTTTCTAGCCGAGGTCAATAACGAGCGGCAGTCGCCACAGGCCGCAGACCAGAGAGCCAGGTTCGAGGCCTTGGCCACTTTGGTGCTCGTGGCGTTCGAAAGGGACCGAACCTTGGTGCCAAAGGAAAGTGCCTTCTTCCAATACCGCGTCCTGCAGGCTGCGCCGCCACTGCCCTTCGACCAGACGGACTTCTACTTGCAGAATTGGCTTGGTTTGAAGACCCTCCACGAGGCAGGCAAGGTCCATTTCCACACCATCGACACGGAACATATGGATATTCCCGACGATGTCCTCGAACACTTGATCGATACCTACTTGCGTGGTGCACGGGTGTGAGAGCGCACTTACATCTGCACCGGCTCTGTGGGTGGCGGCATGTCTGATCGTGTTGCACGTTTGGCGGAGCTCCGGAGAAAACGGAACCCCCCTCAGCTGCCCGGTTCCGAGGATGTGTCCTCTATTGTAGCAGAAGAGCCATCTGCAAGTCTGGAGGCAGGGGTTCTGGAGGCGGAAGCCCGGAAAGCGGGAGTTCTGGATGCTGAAGTTCTGGATGCTGAAGGAGCTGAAGTTCTGGAGGCGGAAGCCCGGAAAGCGGGAGTTCTGGATGCTGAAGTTCTGGATGCTGAAGGAGCGGAAGTGCAGAGCGCCTTACCCCGTGGCACCACGACCGCATCTGTTGCAGTGATTTCTTCGGGGCATGCTTACAACAGCGATCTCAAAGAAGACTTGGCCGTTTACTTAAACAGGGCGCATGCTGACACTCAAAACGTCATCAGCAGGCATATTCAAAGCGAGTACCGGAAACAGGTCGAGGGGCCGAGACTTGATGGGTATCACTGAAACGACTGTCTGAAACGTGACTGAAACATGAAAGCGTGACTGACTTGAAACGACTGCCTGAACGACTGTCTGAAACGACTGTCTGAAACGACTGTCTGAAACGACTGTCTGAAACGACTGCCTGAAACGACTGCCTGAAACGACTGTCTGAAACGACTGTCTGAAACGACTGCCTGAAACGACTGCCTGAAACGACTGCCTGAAACGACTGCCTGAAACGACTGTCTGAAACGACTGTCTGAAACGACTGCCTGAAACGACTGCCTGAACGACTGTCTGAAACGACTGTCTGAAACTACTGTCTGAAACGACTGTCTGAAACGATTGCCTGAAACGACTGTCTGAAACTACTGTCTGAAACGACTGCCTGAAACGACTGTCTGAAACGACTGTCTGAAACGACTGTCTGAAACGACTGTCTGAAACGACTGCCTGAAACGACTGTCTGAAACGACTGTCTGAAACGACTGTCTGAAACGACTGACTTGAAACGACTGTCTGAAACGACTGTCTGAAACGACTGTCTGAAACGACTGTCTGAAACGACTGCCTGAAACGACTGTCTGAAACGACTGACTGAAACGACTGCCTGAAACGACTGTCTGAAACGACTGTCTGAAACGACTGCCTGAAACGACTGAAACTAATTATCCAATCGCTGGTGCTATAACTGCTCAGGCTCGATGGCCGGCACCAATACTCGGTGAATGCAGGAGATGAAGTCCGGATCTACGCTCTGAACCGGAGTCAGCCCAGAGCATTGAAAGCTCCTCGCTGTCCGTTTGTCTACAGTGCGACTACTGTTTCATCCGATCACTGAGCAATGGCAGAAAACAGGACCATGTTATGGTTTCCCACTCCATTCTTTATTTCCTACTCATGTTAGCTCAATCCAGGCCCGTACAAGACTGGCTAAAGTCGCGCGCAGTCGCACGCGGACGCACCCGTGCACCAGACCCGGCCCACCAATAGAATCGCAGAACCCGCGCCGATTTCGTTCGCACACTCCACCACCAAACCTCAAAAAAAATCTTACCCTTAGTGTTTCCAGTACCAAAATGGCCCTTGTTTCCAGAATTGCCACCAGAGCTGCCCGTCCAGCTGTGTTTGCTGCTCGTTCCACGTATGTTGAATCCGCAAGTTGAACTCTTGAAACTCTTGAAACATGAACGCCTTCTTTCCAACCGCCGACGACATCCGTGAACTTCCATGCACATTTCTCCGTCTAGTCCTCCTTTTCCGTCTGATTGCCGTGTCTGCCGTCAATTTTCCAACAGCGCCTTTTGCTCCACTCGCTTCAGACTTCCATTTCGATATCCTTCAATCTGCCCTATTTCTACCAACGTGCCTCTTTCAATTTGCCTCAATTTGCCCCTTGAATATCATCGTCTGCAGTGATTCATTGAATATCATCGTCTGCAGTGTTTCATCGTCTGCAATCACTGATTTCTGAAAGCGATCAAACCTCCCTGTCTTGCGTTTTGCCTCGTCCTCATGTCCGCCTACTAACATACAGCATTGGTGTTCGTTCCTTGTCTACGCCAGTTGAGCCTAAGGAAAAGGCCAACTCCATCATCAGCGCCTTGCCAGGAAGCAACTTGATCTCCAAAACCAGCATTTTGGCCACGTCCGCCGCCGCTGCCATCTACGGTATCTCCAACGAGTTGGTGATCATCCACGATGAAACCGTTTTGCTTGCCACCTTCAGTGCATTTGTCGCCTTGTGTGCCAAGTTCGTTGCCCCATTGTACACCGAGTGGGCCGACGGCGAGATCAAGAAGGTCAACGACCTCTTGAATGAGTCTAGAAATAAGCACGTTTCGGCCGTCAAGGGAAGAATCGAGTCCGTGTCCCAGTTGAAGGACGTTGTGGCCACCACCAAGCAATTGTTCGAGGTTTCCAGAGAAACTGCCAGATTGGAGGCTGAGAGCTTCGAGTTGAAGCAAAAGCTCGCTGTCGCCCACGAGGCCAAGTCCACCTTGGACTCTTGGGTCAGATACGAGCAACAGCAAAGGCAATTGGAGCAGGAGCAATTGATCAAGTCTGTCTTGGAGAAGGTCAACAAGGAGATTGCCACTCCAAAGTTCCAGGACAGAGTCTTGGCTGAGTCTGTTGCTGAGATCGAGAAGATCTTCGCCAAGGCTTAAACACAAAATCGTTAACGAATATACATAAGGTCAGCTACGGTAGTCTCCTTCAAACACATTGTCTGCAACTCTGCACCCTGCACCCTGCAACTCTGCAATTCATAAGCCTTTAAACTTTCGGAGCAAACCTGATGCGGGACGCCACACATGGAGTGAATTGTCATCGGCCACACTGGCCACCATGAAGTCCTCGTGTAGCGACCAGTCAAAATCATTGACTCCAAGCATGTGTCCGCTGTGGTTGAACAAGAGGAAATCCAGCTCTTCGGAAAGGTCGTGGAGTTTCACCAAGTGGTCAGTGGACGATGAGCCAAGCACGCTTGCATGTCTCGGATGCCACTTCACTTGGGTAATCGAGCCGGAGTGTGGCTTGAAACTGGCAGCACTCTGCAGCAATTCCCGAAGATCCCACACGGCTATTGAGCCCTCCGAGTCGCCCGTAGCCAAGGCGAAATCAGTGTTTGGATTCAACGCAACGCTGTTGAGTGGGTTGCTTGTCTTGGTGGTCTTTTGCGCCACGTGGCCGGTTCGGACATCGTAAACAGAGATCAGGCCCAGGTCGTCGGTGGTGACAAACACAGAGTCGTGCACAGGCACCCACTCCAAATCGTTGATCCCCATTTCGGCGTGCAGCGACCAGAAGGGCAGCAATTTGTTTTCGTCACGTTTCTCGTAATCTCTCCGTATGTCGTAAACACAAATCTGGCCATCCATGGAAGCAGAGGCAATGCGGCCCTCGTTATGCCTGCACCAGTCGAAGGCAAAAATGTCGGTGTGTATTGGAGTGGCCGGATTGCCCAATCGGAGCTGCGGCTCATTGATCTCCAATTCCTGACCAATTTTCTTGATGGTAGAGTGCTTTGTGCGGTTGTACACTAGCAAATCGCCCACATTGTTGGAGCTGGCAACGACATCTGGGTTCTGCGGCATGTACCGCAAGCGGTTGACGTCTCCGTGGTGATTGATCGTTTGTAGCAGGCGAAGCGGAGTTTTTCCAACCGCTGGGAGCTCAAACTCCTGCTTTTCCGGCACATACCGCCATGTTTCAGTATTGATGCACCGGTTTAGGTTGCGGTGGTAGGCAAGCTGCTGGATGTGAATGGCGTCCACTGATTGGCCAAGGGTAAAGGTTCCGAAGAGAAGCCGCTGGTGAGCTATTTGAGTGGAAGCGTCCGCGCCGAGGGGCGTTTGCGTGACATCCAGCACCATATCCAGATCCGCCTCCAAGTCGGGAAAAAGCTGTACCGTTAGAGACGGCCACAAGAGTGAGTGGGTGGAGACATAGTCGTATAGAAAGGGGGTGTTTTTCTTGAACACACGGTAGTTGTCCTGGGCCTCTTTGGTGATGGGGCCGGGGGCGTCTTCTATTAGCTCAGCCATGGACAGTGCACACTGGGAGATTGTGGTGGGTTTCGGACGACAAGAGCTTTTTTTCGGACGAGCTTCTGCGAGTTTCGGACGAGTTTCGGACGAGTTTCGGACGAGTTTCGGACGAGTTTCGGACGAGTTTCGGACGAGCTTCGGACGAGCTTCGGACGAGCTTCGGACGGGTTTCGGACGAGCTTTTCTTTTCGCAAGCTTTTCGTTTTTTCGGGCTTTTCTTTTCGGGCTTTTCTTTTCGGGCTTTTCTTTTCGGGCTTTTCTTTTCGGGCTTTTCTTTTCGGGCTTTTCTTTTCGGAAGCGCTTGTGGTGGCGAGCTTTCACCGTCGATGCCCTCGGATTCAGACGGTTGTTTGGCGCTCAGTGGTGGCCCGCGTGTGGATTTTGACGCGTGCGCGTCCAGCCCGTGGCTTGCCAGTGCGCTCCGATCAACGGAAGCTCCACTTGGCTGGCCCTTTGGAGAAGCTGATGAGGGCGCTTCTGGAATTATTCGCTTTCCATAAGTTGACTCGGTCCCATGGGTTTGGCCTCGTAGGCGGACTGAATTGGCCGGAGGTACTGCATATAGCCCCCGGTATCCATCATCCCGGCAACGGCCCCTCGGTATCACAGCCCCCGGTATCCATCATCCCGGCAACGGCCCCTCGGTATCACAGCCCCCGGTATCACAGCCCCCGGTATCCATCTGCAACAGCCCGGGGCTGCTGGTTTGAACGTCCAGAACCGCGGCTTGCTCTGACCCCGAATTCAAAGAGGCACGTGCCATCAGCCTCTGAGAGCCTTCATGCTGGCAATGGACTCGGCCCCATCCGTGTTCTCACAAAGAGCCTCGACCACAGAGGCAAAGTCCCGATTGAAAACCGCCGCGTCCGACTCCAAGAATGCAGCCAATTCGCCCAAGTATGCATCCACATCCGTGGTGACGGCCGAGCCAAGCGCATCACCGCGCGTCTCGCTGTTGATGTCATTCAACACTTCGTTGAGCTTGATCAAGTCCGAGTAGTTGTCGTATATGATCGACTTTTTCTCCAGGTCGTGGTGATTGAGCTTGTTGTTGGCCGTATTGCGAGCTCGGAGAAGCTCGTGCATGCTTGCCGCCTTCAAGCTACCACTGAAAGTATTTTTTCCGGCCAACGCCTGCGCCAATCGGCTCTCCTCCGACTGGCCCGCGCCGCTGTCCGCGAGGGTTCCCACTCCAGAGCCCGTCGCCTTCTCTGCCTCTGTCTCTGCAAATTCTGCCTTTGCCCCGCCTGCCTCTGCCCCTGTCAATTCTGCCTTTGCCCCTGTCAATTCTGCCTTTGCCCCGCCTGCCTCCGCCCCGCCTGCCTCCGCCCCGCCTGCCTCCGCTCCCGCCTGCAACTTGTAGTAGTCTTGGAGCGCCTTTCGCCTGGACAGGATCTTGCGTGTGCCAGGTGTCAGCAAACGAGGAGAAGCTTCATTTTTGACGGACGCTTCCGTCAAACGTGAATCTTCCGTCAAACGTGAGTCTTCCGTCAAACGTGAAGTTTCCGTCAAACGTGAAGTTTCCGTCAAACGTGATTTGACGGAAGTGTCCGCCAAACGTGAAGCTTCACGCTTGACGGAAGCTTCTGCACCGGCCTCGCCTGCACCCGTGCCGCCGCCCGGCCGGCCTCTCGCCCGCTTCTTATACGAAATCGCCGATGCCGTTACTGTTGTGTGGCCGTCGTTCATGCCCTGGGGTAGGGGTTTTCAGTCGCGCAGCTTCGCACCGCACCCAATCTCCATTGCTCTGCATACTCCCCAGCCCACTGCTCTGCATATCTCCAGCTCTCCTGGCATCACTCCGTGCATGAGTGACATCAGATTGAACGACTCCCAGTTGGGGTCTCAGCAGTAGTATGTGCTTTTGCGTTGTAGCCGGCCGCGCTCTACTAACCGCAGCTGGAATGACTTCTACAAGCGGGAAATCGATAACTTCCAAGCCAATGACAACGACACCGGCGAGTGCTGGTTCGACGACTCCAATGCGGAGGGCAAGGTGGTGGATTTCTACGCGCGCTTGGTGGACGAGGATGCCGCGTTTGCCCAGGCCACGGTGTTGGACTTGGGCACCGGAAACGGGCATTTCCTCTTTGAGCTCTATGACCAGCTCCTGGACGAGGCGCCCGCCGCCGACTTGCTGTATCACGGCATCGACTACTCGCCGGAATCGGTGGAGTTTGCCTCGCAAATCGCCCGCAAAAGGTACCCCGCCCAGACCTTCAGCTTCCACACCGTGGACTTCTTGGCCCGTGACTGTCCGTACTTGGCCGAACACACGGGCAAATTCGATGTGCTTTTTGATAAGGGCACGCTCGACGCCATAGCCTTGAACAACGATCCGGTGCCGGGTTTTGCCGGCAAGATTGGCTCTCAGGTGTACCCGGGCCAGGTGTCCCGGATCATGCACGACCGGTCGCTATTGATCATCACTTCGTGCAACTTCACTGAGGACGAGCTCGTACGGGTGGTCACGGAAAACAACACGAACTGCTTGAGGGTGTGGCGCAAGATCCCGTACCCGTCGTTCCAGTTTGGCGGCGCCAAGGGCTCCACCATATGTAGTATAGCATTCATTAAAAATACATGATATTATCCATCGCAGACTTTCTGGGCAAACACCGGTCTGCGCAGACCAGACCTCAGCGTAAGAGTCCCAGACCAGACCCACCCTCAGGCCGTAAGAGTCCCACCGTAAGAGTCCCACCGTAAGAGTCCCCAGACAAGACCTCAGGCCTCAGACCGCAAGAGTCCCAGACCGTAAGAGTCCCAGACCGCAAGAGTCCCAGACCGTAAAAGTCCCACCGTAAGAGTCCCACCGTAAGAGTCCCCAGACAAGACCTCAGGCCTCAGACCGCAAGAGTCCCAGGCCGTAAGAGTCCCCAGACCAGTCCCCAGATCCTCAGAGTCCACCTTTAGAGACCGTTCACTGATGATCATTTTCCATCGACAGACCGTCCAAGCTAACGTTCCTGGTCCTCATGGCTCTTTTTCTCGCCCTCAATATCATCACTGTGCACCAGCCTCGGAATCAATGAAGCGGAATCCGGTCTCGGATGCTGTTTTGGGCGCTTCTGTTGTTTTGGCGCCTGCTTTGGCGGCTTTGGCGTCGGCTTTGGCGTCGGACTTGGAGACCCCCGCCTCGAGTGCTTCCGCTTTGAGTTCCGCCTTCAACTGCTCCACCTTATCATAAAGCTCGTTTCTCAACTCCTCGTTTCCGAACTTGAGCAAGTACTGCACGGGCTGGCCTTCCAGAACAGCGTTCATGCGTATAAACTTGCCGGGAGACAAACTGGCCTCCAAGCCCTTTAAAAGCACAGTATTTGGGTTGATGGCGTAGTTCAAGATCACTCGCAACAAACCCTTGGCCCTCATGACAAGCCGGGCCTGCGCCTTTCCGCCCAAAGCTTTGTTCAAATGTAGAGGGCCCACGCCTCGTTCCTTCCAGCCCTCGGAGAGCTTGGAAAAGTGTAATTCGAACAACTTGGTGTTGGCGGTGAAGATGGACTTCTCATCCTCTTCTCCGGTGGTCACGGTGATTTCCTTCAAATCCACCTGCTTATACTGCTGAGTGGCTTGAGGGCTGGGCGTCTCGGAGGGCTTAGCTTCCGCGTCCGGGCCGTCAAGAAAAGACTTCTTCTGAGTTGCTTTCTGGAGGGCGTTGGAGAAGACGGAATTGGCGCCAAACGACCCGCCAAAACTGCCAAAAGAAGAGCTTGACGATGCCTGTGAATCTGGACCTGCATTGCTGCGAGCTTGGGGGGTGGCCACGGATGAGTCCAACGATGCCGCAGGCTTGCTGGCGCCCTTGTCGGCCGCCTTTTCTGCAGCACTGCCACCCGCTGTTTCTTTAGCACTGCCACCCGCTGTTTCTTTAGCACTGCCACCCGCTGGCGCCATATCAAACACGTTGGTTTTATTCTTCATTTTCTCGAAAATAGACGCACTTCCGAACGCACTGGCGGCGCCGAACACAGGCTTTGGGGATGCGTGCGGTGGCTTCTTCTCGGTCGGCTCGCTGGCTTCTTGAGTGGCGTGTTTTGGAGCAGAAACGTCGTTCTTTTCATCTAAGCCATTGGCTTCCGCCTTTTCTCCGGCGCCGTCGGCAGAAGTGCTGGCGGAGGTAGCTTCAGGGTCTTCGACCGCCAGCGAAGAGACCTGGGACAACGCCTGGGGAGACGCGCCCGGAAGCGCCGATTTGGGGACATTCACATCATTGGATAGCTTTCTTCTCTTGGGCCCAGAGCTCACAGAGTAGTAGTCTGTGTTTGGCGTGGACTCGGTGCTCATAGGGATGCGGCCGACTGGAGCAGTGGTGCTCGCTTGGTATAGCGCGGTGGTGTACGGGTGTGCTGCTCCGTCCGCTTGTGCCAAAAGACCACTCCAGGGCTTTGGGGCCGGTGGCACGGGGCCGCGGCTTGGGCGGTCCGTCGTATCTGGGGACGCCAGCTGGAGCTGCAAGTGTGGCCTGGCCGGACCAAACATGGGTCCTGCATAGACCCCCGCCGCTCTCGGCCTCCTGCCCGGAAGTCGCAGGTGCCAGAACACCCGTGCACCAGGCTACCCCAAGACCCCAATGCAAGTGGTCCAATGTGGCCTCGGATTGGCTGAAAAAAGGCAGCCGTGGTGCGGGGACTCTTCCGGATGGGGCGCCAAGTTTTGAAGCTCGGAAGTGCAGTCGTAGTTTGGCGACTGCTCCTTGTTTGCCTTCAGTTCCGAGGGCACCCCAGTTCCGGCCCCTGGCTGCATGTTGGTACTGCACACAAGCCGCCTGGCAGAAGCACCAGCAATAGAACAGCCCCATCGGCCAAAAAAGCTCCGAACCTCGCTGGTGACAGGGTGGTGGTATGAGTCCTGCATCCAACTCCTCCAGGCAGGCCAGAGTAGGAAATGAAGGCCAAAGTCCTAGAGTAGGAAATGAAGGCCAAAGTCCTAGAGTAGCATATGAAGGCCTAGCCGAAACTTACATATAAAGGCCTAGCCGAAGGTAGAGAGCAAAGTCGAAACTTACATACAAAGGCCAAAAGCCGGAAACCCAACAGGAAAAAAGACCCAGTAGGGCGTCCTGCATCCAACGCGCGGCCTCCAGCGTACCGGTAGTCAACCACACACCACAAGCTCCTCCCACATCGAATGCCAGAGGTACGCATGCCAGCCGTAGGTTGCCGTAAGTTGCTAACCCTGCAGGAACAAAACACCAACGCCGAAGTGGCCAGTCTCCAGAAGCTCCGCGCCACGCTTGAGATGGTCCGCCAAACAACAGAAAAACTCCACACCGATCTCGAGAGTGCTCATCGAAACCAGAAGGCCATTGCTGTCGAGCTGGAGAAGGCGCTTGCGGTGTTCAAGCAGCTTTAGAGGCAGGGCTCCAAATCACGGAACAGGCCATTTTCGAAACACTTACATCCAGCAAGTCCGCAAGCCGGAAGTCAGCAAGCCGGAAGTCAGCAAGTCGGAAGTCAGCAAGTCGGAAGTCAGCAAGTCGGAAGTCAGCAAGAACCGACCACAAGCAAGAAATCACCCCCTTGCTCAATCGCCATGAAAGGCGCTGAGCAGGTGGTGTATGTTCCTGCATGCAAGGCGCGCACTATTTCCCATTCGCGTACGTTTGGCACTGAGCATTACCTGGAGAACCGGCATTTGATGGCATTTTAAAATTCGCCCATTGTGAGTATCCGACGTCCTGCATATCGGATCACCCCAAGCCAGCTATTTGGATCCCATTCGGGCTGTTCCCACACTCCATAACATCCAGTACCGGACACCATCGCATCAAACACCCGAACGTCACCCGAACATCAAACACCCGAACATCCGAACGTCAAACCCCGAACATCGCGCCAAACACCCGAACATCAAACCCCGAACATCGCACCAAACACCCGAACATCGCGTCAAACACTTCTCTGCTGATGACAATCTCGTACGACAGCAGGAAAGTGTGGCAGGACATAGACACAGCGCTCAAAGATGAGCTCATCCTCAATCTCGTCTCCAACATGGAATGTCTGATTTGCTCCGAGATCATGCACGTGCCGTTTTTGGCCTCGTGTGGCCACTCGTTCTGTTACGGATGTCTTGACGCATGGTTCGAGACCAAAGTCAATTGTCCCACCTGCCGAACGGAAATGGACGAACCCCCCATTCTCAATATCGAGTTGCAGAAGGCCAGCAAGGCGGTGACGGACTTGATCATCGACACCCGGCAGAAGGAGAAACACAAGGTCGACTTGAGCGTGCGCCGAGCGCAGCTTGTCGGCGACTACGAAACGGCCAGCCGTTCCAAAAAACTATTTGGAGACGCCTTTGCTTTGGCGCCCACCCTTGTGGACATCTCGGACGGAGTGCCTCGGTGTGGTAACTGCCACTGGGAAGCGCACGGCTCGGTGTGTCTCAATTGTGGCGTGAGCTTCCGGCATCCCCGGAGCGACCTGCACTACGACTCCGAAGACGGCGACGCGTACAACGAAGACGACGAAGAGGTGGAGCTTTATGGCGTTGCGGGCGAGGACGCTTACGATAGCGCAGATAGTTTTGTGGACGACGGCTGGCCCGGGGCAGAAGATGACCTCAGTGCGCCAGAGGACTTGGGCGAGGACGACGGCTGGCCCGGGGCAGAAGATGACCTCAGTGCGCCAGAGGACTTGGGCGAGGACGACGGCTGGCCCGGGGCAGAAGATGACTACAGTGCGCCAGAGAACTTGAGCGGGAACGGCTGGCCCGGGGGAAATGATGTTCACAGTGCGCCAGAGAACTTGCGCGAGGAAGACGGCTGGGCATCCTCCGTTCTGCACAGTCCATGGAGCGGGCTCTCCGACGACGGGGAAGAGCGGCACCACGCCCTTCTTGACGAACTACACGAGCGGCATGAAAGCGACGTGCAGAGATACTACACTACGGACAGGCGGAGAAGGCGCAGGGCTGCGCAGGTGATCAGCCTGGACTCCGAATAGGCGCAATGTTCAGACGACATCTGAAGGGAGAGGTGCATTGCATGCAGGCGCGGCAGCAGCACGCCCCAAGTCGGTGGCCTGAGCGGAGTGCGTGGTACGCGGGCGTGCGCGGCCCAAACAAACAAGGTGGGTCTCATTGGATGAGAAAAAGTGCACCTCCCCAGCACTCAGCAAGACACCACCATGGACCCACAAAGAATCATCCAGTTGCAAAAGTTGTACCAGAACTCCAACAAGGAGTTGTGGATGAGAGGCCCTCGCGCCAAGCTTTTGGTGTACCCCTTCTACGCCATGTTCGCCTTCTCCACTGCCGCCAGTTTGTACTACACCGGGAGGGCTATTGCTGGTATCAAGGACGAGTAAGCCAGTATATAATGAATGCATCGAATACGGGTTACATGTAGACGACCGGCACGGTCAACCGGCACGGTCAGTTCGGGTTAGATACGGGGTGAAGGATAGGACACGTTCTAATCTTCTAATACAAATACTTCTATCTTCTAATACAAATACTTCTATCTTCTAATACAAATACTTCTATCTTCTAATACAAATACTTCTATCTTCTAATACTTCTTATACTAACACTTCTAATACTAACACTTCTAATACTAACACTTCTAATACTAATAATTCTAATATTAACACTTCTAATACTAACACTTCTAATACTAATACTTCTAATACTAACACTTCTAATACTAATACTTCTAATACTAACACTTCTAATACTAATACTTCTAATACTAATACTTCTAATACTAACACTTCTAATACTAATACTTCTAATACTAACACTTCTAATACTAACACTTCTAATACTAACACTTCTAATACTAACACTTCTAATACTAACACTTCTAATACCTCTAATACACCTTCCGTCCTGAATACCTAGGGTCTCGGCAATTGACCGGTCTCGGCCTGACCAATTCTGAGATCACTCCACCGCCCCAACAGTGCGGACTGGAGAGGCACATGCAGGACGGCGACCTCACACCCAGCTGGGCCCAAAAGCCGCCTGCACCATTTGCCGCCATTCTTCTCCTCGCAATGGCCTCGCTTGCAGAGCTTCCGCCAACCGTGCTCTCCTGCATCTTGCTGTGGCTACCGCAGCACCTGCTCCTCAACCTCGCCCTCACCAACTACGCCTTCTACCAGCCGTGTTTGAAGCAGCTCTACCGGCGAATCAATGTGCAAGAGGCGTCTATTTTGCGCAATCGCGACGGCGCCGAACCCCGGCTGGGGCTCGATTTCTTGGAGCTGTCCGTGACCACCATCTGCGGGTTTCGGGATGTTTCTCTCGGCAAAAAGGCCCATTGTCGACTAGTGGCTGCAAAAGTGCAGACTCTCTGCCGCTCGCTTCGTGTGAATCCGCAGCTTGCGTGCTACATCCACGAAATCCGGGTGTTGGGCGTGTTGGACGAAAACGTGCGTGTGGAGCTCGACGCTCTCTTGAAGGTGCTCTCCCTCACGCAGCACTCGGTGAAAAAAGTGTACATTTCGGATCTGAACCTACGGAGTGGCTTGCGGGAGTCGTGCGCCTGTTTTCCGACGAATTCTGTGGTCATTGACGACAAATTACCGCTCGCCGCATTGCTGGCGTGCATGCCAGAGGAGCTTGTGGTGGCCGCTTTCCCTGCGGATGTCCCGGTGGATGCGGGCATGGTGCCTCTTTTGGAGAATCTCCGCTCCTTGAAGATCCGGGATGATCCAGGCGTCTACGCCCGCTTTTCGGCCCACCTCTTGCGGCTCCACCAGACGAAGCCCTTTGTGATGAAGAACCTCAGGACTTTTACCATGGTGTTGGGCCACCAACCCTGCCCGTTGCCGTTCTTGGAAACTCGCCGCTTGGAAAACTTCCAGGTCTCTCTTGGCTGTATGGATGCCCTGTGCAGCATGCAGTGCTTGACCTCGGTCTTGCACACTCTCCAGTTCCTGAAGTTGAAACGCCTATCGATCATTGAATGCGCCCATGCTGGCGCTCCCAGCCACCGTGCATCCGAACACTGGGACCTTGTCGTATTTGGCTTCATCAAATCCGTGGTGCAGTGCTGTCCCTCTCTCCTCTACTTGAGCATCCGCCACAACGTGCCCACGGATGGCATTATCGACGATGGCTACGAGGGAAACTACCTCCGCAAAGTGAAACTCTACACCAATGTGCTCCCCAATCTCCTCGGCAAAATCCAGGGCCATGTTGTCAACTTGGTGCTCCCCCACTTTGTCTCTGTTCTCGCGTGCTATGAGCAGGCCATGAACACTTTCCTCTGGAACGGGTGCCGGTGCCAGCACTGCAGCTTGATTCTCGATAAGCTAGATGATTACTTGCTCCATCACCGCTACTACAGCCTCGACAAACATGTCTTCAAGGACATGCAGACGGTGCAAATGGTGCGGACTATCGGAGAGGTGTTGAGTGAGCGTCTCAGTCACGACAAAAATGTGGGCGATCTCTTTCTACTCGGAACGCCGTTGAAGAATGTGACGTGGGACTTTCACTCCAACAAGAT
Source organism: Metschnikowia proteae (assembly GCA_002370515.1). Classification (NCBI taxonomy): domain Eukaryota; kingdom Fungi; phylum Ascomycota; class Pichiomycetes; order Serinales; family Metschnikowiaceae; genus Metschnikowia; species Metschnikowia proteae. Next base: position 166,319 of record NKYY01000015.1, on the reverse strand, counting down.
CTCGCTTCCGTTCCAATGTTTGCCCGTGAAAACGTACGATATGGCGGAAATGGAAGACGACACTGCAGAGGAGCCATTCTTCGATGCTGAGGACAGGGACAACGACTGCAAGTTCCTCCGCCGCGAGACGTTCATGCCCAACTACCCCATAGTGGTTTCCCACTTCCTCGACGACTTGATTCGGCGTATGATCAACTTGAATCGTGGCGATGCCGAGGACGCAGACATAAACCGCGTGAGCTACGAGAACGACGGTTTCACCAATCTCCGCATAAACAAGATGGTGATCAACGGGCTCGACTTCAATTTCGACCACGAGCCAAACGGCACCATCTTCTTTACAAACTCCTACGACCAGGTATGTGCGGAGTGCATATAGCAGGCGTCTCTCTCAGGGTGCGCTCCATGATTCCTCGGCATGGAGTGTTTCTCTTTCTCAGAGTGCGCTCCATGATTCCTCGGCATGGAGTGTTTCTCTTTCTCAGAGGTATGTGCAGAAAATAGGAAGCCGGAGCATGGTGAGGTTCCGGAATTAGATGAGGTTCTAACAATAGCTTGTTGAGATCCCGAAATCGTCTCTTCAGTTCTGGCACGGCCAGCAGGTGCACCTTGAAAACCAGTACGGGGTATTTGTGTTTCAAGACATCAGCGAGAAGATGCAGTTCTACCAAGACCTACAGAAAGGCGTATTTAACAAGCCTCTAGGGGACACGGAGGTCGGGGCACCACAGCCGGAAAGCGCCATGTCAGGCATCTTAGACGCATGTGCGAAACCGTGTATCATTGTCATGGAGTGTGGTCTGAACAGCATGGAGAGTTACACGGCAGCGAGCGCGAGTGACTCCATGGCATTCAGCAATTGTGGCACGCCCGCCGCTCTTCTTGATGGGCTCCGTGGCATTCTCGAAAACAACAGCAAATTCATCGAGAGAAACCTCAACACGCTAGTGATCGAAAACATCTCCGCGTTCTATTGGGACCAAAAGCTGGCAAACTCGCGTGAATTGTACAAGGAGGTAAGCAAGCTCATTGGCGAGATGATGAGGCGCTACGCATGCAATGTGATGGTCACCATGTGGAGTCAGGCGTTTGAGCGTGGGTTCAACTCACACAGCATAGACCATGGTGCACGGGTGTTGTCCCAAGCCACATTCACACCACAGGAGCTCTTCAAAAACGTGCAGATGGCGTTCTTCCAGAAACGGCGGCTCGATATCTAATGGTGCCTACAATGATCCGTTTGCTTCGTATATGATGATGTGTCTAAGACAATAGGGTTTACATAACACTCAAGTCACCGAACTTCTCCTTGTAGCCAGGAACCTCCCACTTACCGTTCTTGACCATGTAGGTGACCTTCTCGTCCAAGTCCGGTCTGGCCTTGGCAACGTCGTCAACAGTCAATTGGTCAAATGGTCTGGCGTTTTCGATGTCCTTCAAAGTGGCGTTCAACTGCTCGATTTCCTGCAAGACAGACTTCTCGGTCAACTTGGCGTTCTCCACAGCCTTTTGCTCGAAGATGTCCACGGTCTTGATGGTCTTGGAGACGTCGTAGGAGACCGGCTTGAAGTCTGCGACGGCCTTCTGGATCTCCTCGATGACTTTCTGGTTGTTCAACACGCTTCTGTAGTGGTCGAAGTCGACGTCGGCGGACTGGCTGGTCAAAGCCTGGTGCTCCTTCTTGGCCTCGTCGTTTCTCTTCTTGAAAGCGGTCAACGACGAAGCGGTGGAGCCGGTCAAGCCCAAGGACTTGATCACCTGGGCCCAGTTCAACTTGGTGGCGGTGGTCTTGGCAACGGCGGACATGTTTGGTGGGTGAGCCTGCGACGGAGAGCGAAAATCGCTTGGGAGGAGAGCGTGCGCGCACCGAAACACTGCGAAAGTCTCCAATTGGCCAATGTGTCCGACTCGCGAGCAGTGAGACGAGAACATGCGGAAGTGCAACAGATTTCAATTTGTTTAATTTAGATTGAATTTTTGATTTTGATTTAGATTGAATTTTTGATTTGGATTTAGTTTAGTTTTAGTTATAGTTTTAGTTTTAGATTTAGATTTAGATTTCAATTTTTGATTTAGTTTTTAGATTGTTTCATTTTTTGATTTGCAACTTCCAGATTGCAAGCTACTCTGTTCCTGTTCCTCTTCCTCTGTTCAATCGTTGCTCTTCTCTGCAGTACTTAACACTGTGCCTGGTCTTACTGTTCGCAGCCACAGCTCTATTAATTGCCGTCGGTGTCCACTCAACACATCACTCCAGATCTTTCCGAAACTGGTGTGTCCAGTACTGGGTCTGCAGTTTATCCCAGTGTCGCACAGTGTGAGCAATTGTCGAGCGCCAAAGTGAATGCGGACCACACCATGCGCAGCGTTGGCCAGCGCCATAAATCGCCAGCTTCGTAGATCGCAGAAGTAACCCCCGCGTGCGGTCGACGGTGGCGTCGGCAACCGCCCGTCCAGCCCCGAACGGATTCTGAGCCGAACGATGCCGGAGACCGGCCACGGCGGGGCGTCTTGTGTGCAGTGCGCCCGGTGCAACCAGCCGGTCTGTGCAGTACGGTCGACCAGCGAATTTAGCGAGTTTCAGCGACTGCAGTCTCATGAGTTACTGCCGACCCTTTTCATACGACAATCAGATATAACATTTCCAGAAATAGAAAATTGTATATATCCATGAAACTAGAAGAATGAGTTCAAATATAAAATAATAAATTGTCAACAAACTTATATAAAATGGTGTCATCAAACAAAGCTTGAAAATGGAACTGCGTTAAACGAGTTATTAAGCTTGGAGCATTGAATTTCTAACAAGAACCAGAAAGCTATTCGTCCTGATGTCAAAAGAAAGCCGCAGTATTTCTGTAGATAAAGAGGTCGCCAACTAGAGGTATATATTCGCACCAGTGTGATAAATGTTGGCCACATGTCTAAAGAGAAAGAAAATAGGGCTGAAAGGGTCGAGAATAATGAAACTCGGTATGGTGGTAATTTCTATAAGATAATGGAATAATAATGTCTCTGTAAGTAATATTGTTGTCTCTGTAAGTAATATTGTTGTCTCTGTAAGTAATATTGTTGTCTCTGTAAGTAATATTGTTGTCTCTGTAAGTAATATTGTTGTCTCTGTAAGTAATATTGTTGTCTCTGTAAGTAATATTGTTGTCTCTGTAAGTAATATTGTTGTCTCTGTAAGTAATATTGTTGTCTCTGTAAGTAATATTGTTGTCTCTGTAAGTAATATTGTTGTCTCTGTAAGTAATATTGTTGTCTCTGTAAGTAATATTGTTGTCTCTGTAAGTAATATTGTTGTCTCTGTAAGTAATATTGTTGTCTCTGTAAGTAATATTGTTGTCTCTGTAAGTAATATTGTTGTCTCTGTAAGTAATATTGTTGTCTCTGTAAGTAATATTGTTGTCTCTGTAAGTAATATTGTTGTCTCTGTAAGTAATATTGTTGTCTCTGTAAGTAATATTGTTGTCTCTGTAAGTAATATTGTTGTCTCTGTAAGTAATATTGTTGTCTCTGTAAGTAATATTGTTGTCTCTGTAAGTAATATTGTTGTCTCTGTAAGTAATATTGTTGTCTCTGTAAGTAATATTGTTGTCTCTGTAAGTAATATTGTTGTCTCTGTAAGTAATATTGTTGTCTCTGTAAGTAATATTGTTGTCACTGTGAAAAATATTGTTGTCTCTGTAAGTAATATTGTTGTCTCTGTAAGTAATATTGTTGTCACTGTAAGTAATATTGTTGTCTCTGTAAAAAATATTGTTGTCTCTGTAAGTAATATTGTTGTCTCTGTAAGTAATATTGTTGGTATAAATAATAATTGCTGAAGAATATACAATCAATGTGTCAAATGAGAAATCCTAATTTTACTAACTATGGCTGGTTACACAGCGTGAAACGCGTAATTTAGATAGATTAGATATGCCAAACGAAATCTCCGTATTTCAATTCCATGATTGAATGCCCTATAGCGCCATGAGAGTACAAGCATTCAACATCTCCATGATTTTTGGTCTAGAAGCCAAAAGATGTTTAAGCGGATGATTAAGAGCAAGATTGGGTTGACGACTTCGTGCCTTGTTGTATCCTTCCCTCTGCAATCGGGACTCTTCAAGAGGATGTACGGGCAGGGGCTGCATACACTCCCGCAGTGCTCTACAGCAGTGGCTAGTGCCAAATGGTCCGCTGGTTTTCGAGGCAGCCATTGAACCATCCGATTGGTTTCCAGAACCAAGAATTGCATATGCCGGCAAGCGGAAACGAAGGTTGCAAACAAAAGTAGGTAGAAGAAAATACAGACTACAGGCAGAAAGCGAGCATTGTCAAGATCAAACTGACCGAAATCGTTAATCACAAAATTGCAATCAATCCCAATCCGCTAGGCTTTCGTGCCAGACGGTTGCACAGTGAGCAGAATCTTGTTAGAACTGGTTATATTCTACATAGGTCAGTTTCCCGCGACTGGCCCAGTGGTCAAGTCCAATGGCCTGGATGGAGCGCGACTCCATCGCGGCACCTTCTTCACCACCACCCTCATGGATTCCGACCTCTACGATGAGTTCGGCAACTTCATAGGCAATGCCAGCGACTCCGATGCAGAGTCTCTCGACGACAAAACCGCAAACGCCACTGTGGCCGACGTCGCCGGCGCTGACTACCCGGCCGCCAACAGACCCACCATGGCCCTAGGACACAGCTCGTTGGGCAACTCGTTGGACAACAGATCGCTGGAAAACAACTCATTGGAATACAACTCGTTGGAAAACAACTCGTTGGCGCACGTGGAGACGGTGGTCATCGACCCCACGCAAGAAGGGATCGACCAACCGGTGATCAGGCCCCTCTCTCAAACCCTCCTCGAATCCGCTCCCCAACACGTTTTGCCCGAAACAACCTACTCCAAGGACTACTTGAAGCAGATCGCCAACACAATGCCTCTGCGCATCCGTAATGTGGCCGTGTGTGGCGCCCTACACTCCGGAAAGTCCAGCTTGGTCGATGAGCTTCTCGAAGAGACCCATCCCGGCCTTCACAAGAAGCGTGTGGACGACCGCCCCATGCGCTACTTGGACTCCCACAAACTCGAGCGTGAGCGGGGCATCACAATCTCGACTTCCACGGCCTCTTTGCTCCTACAAGACTTGAAATACCGCAGCTACTTGTGTCATCTCTTGGACACACCAGGGCACCCCGACTTCCACGAGGAGCGTGCTGCGCTGCTTCTGATAGCTGACGGCGTGGTGTTCGTGTTGGACGTCTTGGAGGGCCTCACGTTCTCCGCCAAAAGAATCCTCACCGAAGCCGTCCGCGCCAATCTTCCCATCGTGGTGGTGCTCAACAAAATCGACCGCTTGGTGCTTGAGCTCCGCCTCCCGCCTCGGGAGTTCCATGCCAAAATCCGCTCCGTTCTCGCCGAGCTCAACGCCCACGTTTATCATAACGAGTACGCTTCTTGCTACTCCCACGAATCGCTCTTCAGTCCTCTCAAAGATAACGTTGTGTTTGCGCTGACAGTGTTTGGCTTTCCCTTTTCGCTACGCACATGGGCTGCTTTATACGCCCAGAAGTTCGCCATGGATAGCGAGAAGTTGGCACTTCTTCTCTGGGGCGACGTTAGCTTTGCCAACGGCCGCTTCTCGAAGCTGGCGAATGGCACCACTTTCGAGCAGTTTGTCGTGGATCCGCTCTACAAGCTAGTCACCCACAGTCTTCTTTTCGATTCGCCCAAGCGACTTCTCGCTACTCTTCTATGGGACGAGTTCCGTGTCTCTCTTCCAAAGCATGCTCACACGCTTGACCCGCGGATGCTTCTACGCACTGTGTTTGGAGCACTCTTCCAAGGCCTGCGAGACTTGGTGAATCTGATTGCTCTTGCCATTCAGGAACCCAGCCATCTGGCTCTGCCAAGCCTAGTGGCAGAAGTCGCCAAGTTGCACTCTCCGGCCAGTGCCTCAGCCGAATTCTCGGGCTTGGTCCGTATCCGCGAGGGCCACTTGAGGGTTGGCGACAAAGTTTGTGTTTTAGCAGACAATTCGGACGGCTCTGCTTTTAAAATCGAGACGATACTGTCCATAACCATTCCGGTTGGCAGGTACAACATTGCATGTGACGAGGCGCATGAGGGCCAGATAGTGCTAGTCACCGGGCTTGAGTCCATTGGAAAATGCGCCACTCTTCTATCTCCGGTAGCTCAACACAGAGTGCCCGTTCACAGGCTGCAAATCGCCACGAAGTCGGTATATAAGGTGGCCGTGGAGCCAGAAATACCCTCGGATTTGCCTCGAATGGTCAGAGGCCTCCAGCACCTATCAAAATGCTACATTTCTGCCGTCATCAAGCTCGAAGAAAGCGGAGAGCACGTGATCTTGGCACCGGGAGAACTATATTTGGACTGCTTTCTCCATGATCTTCGTCACTTTGAATCTGACTACTTATCCATCAAGGTCAGCGATCCCATGGTGCGCTTTGCTGAGTCTTGCGTGGAGACATCTGCCACTAGAATTCCAATTCAAACACCAAATGGGAAGTCCGAGGTGTCCATCATAGCTGAGCCCATCACAGACAAAAAACTCCTTTCTGCAATCGAAGAGGGCAAACTCAAATCCTCACAGCCTCCCAAAGTGATGGCAAAAATTCTCAAGGACGACTTCAATTGGGATGCATTGGCCGCCAGATCGGTGTGGACCTTTGGCCCCTCAGATTTGCAGAACCCATCTGTTCTTTTGGACGAGTCTCTCGAAGAAGAGACCGACAAAAGTGCATTGCGTCACGTCAAGGATTCCATCGTGGCCGGATTTCTTATGGGGACTAACGAGGGACCCCTTTGCGATGAACCCATCAGACGCACAAAGTTCAAGATCCTAGATGCCGTGCTTGACGGCGCCCTCGTGAAAAGTGCAGGCCAAGTGATTCCCATGACGCGAAATGCCGTGCATTGTGGTCTTATGACCGCTGCCCCAAGACTCTTGGAGCCGATGTACAAGGTCTATGTCACGTGCACATACAACACAATCTCTGCCGTGCACACGATGCTTGAAAAGAGACGAGGATGGGTGATTTTTGAAAAGGAAGTACCGGCCACACGGCTTTTTGAGGTGGAGGGTATTGTGCCCGTGATCGACTCGCCCGGGCTCGACACGGACATGCGGTTAAACACACAAGGCCAGGCGTTCTGCACTTTGGAGTTTTCCAAATGGAATGTTGTTCCAGGCGACCCGCTCGACGCCGACTGCCATTTGCCGGCCATGCAGCCCGTTCCACGGTCCTCGTTGGCCCGTGATTTTGTGTTGAAAACAAGAAAGCGGAAAGGCCTAAGCGGCGAGCCCACGTTGCAGAAATATGTGGGCCAGGACTTGTATTTGCAGATGAAGCAGAGCGGAATCATTAATTAGAATTGGAGGGTAATTAGGAGAACTTTCTTTTTTTCAACGGAGCATCGGCATAGTGTAAGTTCGAGTCGCCAGAGTATCTTCCCGTGTGGAGGTCGCCTAGAGACTTCCCTGAATCCCTATACTGGGACGCGAGCCTGAACTGGGAAATAAACCGCTTCTGCATGGTGAGGTTTAGTGTTATGGCCGTGGATTCGGCTCGTCGAAGCTGGTTGAACGTCTCGATGAGCTCCAATAACTTGATGTCTCGCGTGTGGATGTTATCCTCCGTGAAGGAGAGGCTCATTTGAGGAACATCGATGCGTAACTCGTCCTCGGCATCGAAACTGTATGCGTCTATTAGATCACCACTTCGAAGCAACTGGAACACTTCGTAGAGTGAGCAAGATGCGACCTCATCCACACTGAAAAGAGAGATCATTTCCTTGACAGAAGGGTCCTTGAAGTGGGGAATGAGGAGCAATTTGTCGCCTGTGATGCTGATGACAATGGGAGTTTCGAGCCAGAAGTCGGGCTTGAACCCCGCGCCCGTGTGCGGTTCGTCTGTATCCATAGGCTCAGTCATGGAGCCCTCAAGTGGCGTCTTCTCCTGTTCGTCATCCGAGTCAAGGCCGGGAAGATCCGACTCGACATCCGAGTCAAGGCCGTGGTCCGTGTGCCCGTTCAGGGCCAGTCCCGGACGCAGGCCGTCGAGAATGTCCAGAGCTTCGATATCCTGCAGGCCATTGCTCATGGCGTTTTCAGCAAAGTCGAAAGATTGTTCGAAGTCACCGTCTGAAGTGGCCTCCTCCAAGTTCTCGATTTCATCCTCGCTGTCTAACTCAATCACCTGCAAGCCGTCCGACTCGGGCGTTTGAGATAGAACAAACTCGGGCTTGTGGGCTGTGCCTTCGCCGGCATTGCGCTGGTTTTCTGCCTCCAGGTCAACGTCCAGGTTTCCGACAATTTGTGCTTCTTCGGGGTCCAGATTTCCGACAATTTGTGCGTCTTCGGGGTCCAGATTTCCGAGAACTTGTGCTTCTTCAGGGTCCAGATTTGCAAGAGCATCAGCATTTTCGAGGTCCAGATTTGCAAGAGCCTCACCATTTTCGAGGTCCGAGTTCTCCGCAATCTCTGCGTCTTCTTGAGACTTTCCGAGGTTTTCAAAATCGTCGGGGCCCAGGTTTCCCAATTCGTCGTGATCTTCCCCCTGCGATTCTCCGCCGTGGGCCTCTCCGTCGCTGTCACTGGTAAAAACATCTAGCGGGTATTCTTTCGGGCTTTGCTCTGCTCCAGGGACTTGTTGGAGCGATTCCTGATTTGGGGTGTGCTTCACACCGTTCGGCTCTCCGTCTGCCTCGTTCTCTGCGTCGTTATCGCTGCTGAGTTCCTCGAAGTGCTGCAGCGGATGTGTGCCAATTGGCTCGTCATCGCTGAGCTGACTGTGGATACTTGTGCCACTGTATCTATCGTCCGCCTCCATACTTGAGCGTCCGTGCTTGAAGGCGTGGGGCATGTGGTTCATGCCATTCGCATGTGAGCGGGCGTCCTGCATAGAGCCCCTCGAGTCTCTGGGGTGGGTTACTGGTCCTACTTTACTGCATGAATGGATGCTTTTGTTGAATTGTATAGGCTCGCGTGACGGAAACTGCAGCCGGGTGTCCAGTTCCCACCCAGCTGCTTGCAAGCCCTGATGTTCATTATGAGTGGGCATGCGCATCTCCTTCAAGGAGCCCACACCTTGAAATTCTGAGGCTCCACCACCGAAATCGGCCTCTTCGCGTTCTCGTCGTTAGCCTCTTCGTCACTGGCGACTGCGGGTGCCTCTGCGGCCTTTGCTTCGTCCTCGGCGTTGAGAGATGCATTGATAGGTCTAGTTAGCAAAAGCTCAATGTCCTCGAGAATGCTGCTGATATTCTTCGCCTGCGGGCTATCCTCTTCCTTCTCCTTGGCCTCCCTGAGCAAGTTTATGGCCTCCTTCAATTTCTTGGTGATACCAATCGTAGACTTAGTCAACTCCAACCGGTCGATGAAAACGGCACTCTGCTGCTGCGCAAGGTTGCGCCTTTCTCGCTGGTACGCTTTTTCGAGCTCGTTAATCTTCTCGACCTTCACTTCAAATTTCTTGAGGTTTTGGTTGAGGATTGTATTGGAAAGGGCTAGCATTTCTCTTTCTTCGTAGTTGGCAAAAAGATGACTTCTGGCGCCCACACTTCCAAGGATTGCCGTCGATGCTTCCTGGATTGTCTCTGCTGGATGTTTAGCCTTGTCATCAAAGTCTTCAAAAAGCGACTTCTCCGTATCCTCGTCGTTTTTCTCACCTTCGTCCTCTTTCTGGCCATTCGGTTTCGGTAGAGCCTCTTCTTGCTTTTCAAGACGTTTGATGACAGACTCGTCGATAACTTTGGATGCCTTCAAAGTGGCTGCTTTAATCACTTCGGGGTCAACAAGATTGGTCATGAAGATCAAATTGCTGATCACGGGGTTGTCCACACCCATGACGGGAAAGTTCGAGGCATACTTGAGGACTCCTGCATCGCGATCGTCTAGCTGACTGTATTCATCCTCAATCGGCAATTGAAGGAATTTGAGAATACACTCCTGGGGGGTTCTGTTGTTCCCCACGGCTTTTGCTATCGCGTACCAGTCGTTTTTGTGGGTCTTCATCGCTGTCAACAAACTCAAAAGTTCCTTCCTAGCCCAACCCGACGCATCATTCCTCTGAGAGGCACTCTGCTCTGGGGTTTCTATTGTTTTTTGCCGTTTTGACAGAGGCTCTTGCTCTTGCAGAGCCCTCTTGCTCTCGCCAGGAGAGCCAACCAACTGTTTCAACTTTTCGATATTGACCACCAGCTCCGATGGCTTATAGGTATTGAACGGAAAAAGCCCCCTAGGAGTGTCGTACAGCACGTGGAAATCGCCACAGTATGGCAAGCCAACTTGGGAACCGTTCGGGAGCTTCTCTAACGCATAAGCGGGCTTGAACAGCGGACTTACCTGGTAATTGATGAGGCCCCATTTGTTTAAGAACCTGTGCACCCGCATTAATGTGCCCACGTCACCCACCAAAGTTCTTCGGCACGAGGTCAAGGTCAAGAACTCGTTTGGGTTGAGCCTGTATGCGTTTATCATGAAGTTCCTGTAGTTTGCATAGATTTTTGGAGACTTTGAGGGGTGTGAAGACTTGAAGAATTCAGGCAAAGACTCGCGCTCAATCAGGTGAATTTTCTTCATGTTGAACCAGCTGGCGTAGGAGGGAATCACAATGGCATGGGACTGGCGTATTCGCGTGTTGTCATCGGCATCCAAATCTATGGGGGCCAGATCGTCCATGGGCTCCTCTTTGACAGCAGAATCCTCGAATTGCTCAGAAAAGGGCTCCTGTTTCACCACAGCGTCAGGTTTCTCTTGAGGTTGGTTGGGGGTGTCGATTTCGGAGTCCTTTCCGTAGTTTTCGGAGTCCTTTCCGTAGTTTTCGGAGTCCTTTCCGTAGCTTTCGGGATCGTCATGCGAGGGCGTTTGGGCAGAATTTCTTCTGTCGGATTTGTCTGTAAGAATCTCACTTCCCCCTTCATTTGATGCATTGTGATCATACATCTCCGCATCTCCATTCGCATCTGGGGAATTCGAAGAGTTCCCGTTGGCGCCAGGAGAATGCTTGGAGTAGGAACCACGGCTGGCCGGGTCGGAAAAGAGCCTATCGTCGTTTTCCGGGCTGTTGGCGTAATTTACGCGATCGTCGTGCTCTGCGGAATGGGAGAAGCCAAGATCTGGGTCGAATAGCCCCGGGTCAATCTCACTGTTGCTGTCGGCAGCATCCGATATCCCAAAGGGCCGGACCGAGTCGGAGGGCTGCTTGGAATGGAGCACATGGCCGTTGTGAGCGGTGTTCTCAGGCTCATTTGTCAGGGTCTCGACGCCGTGGTTCTGCAATGCCAAATCTATATTATGCATGGCGATGTCGCCGGCCTGAGCGTCTTCAGGGTGGTCAAGCATCATGTCAAGCGCATCGTCTTGGTTGCTTTGGTGCTGTGGCGATAGCAATTCGGAGTCAGACATCGGCGTACGCGTGGAAGGGAAACACGTCTATTTTAGCCGAGAAGGGGGGCAGGTGCTGGTTTTCCCCTGGGCTGCTTCGATATAAGGGCGCGTGCAATTGGTGACAGCGGGCAATTGCAGCAAATGAGTGACACTCAGGCAATTGAGGTTGCACTGGGGATTGTAGCAGTGGGGCCAGCAAAAGAAGAGGCGGGCTGATGTGCGCTGGGGGCCTGCGTATACCAGAGGATTAGAATACCGGTCTGCTGTGCGGTATTGTGGGGGGTGTGGATTGGTGTGATAAGGTTGGGCCTGGAGGTGTGTTGATAGCGTATTCACGGTTGAAGTTTTGAGTGCGCGGGTCGTGCCGCGCCCAAGAAGTTCCGGCGGCTGGGGTGGCCGGAATCCCGAGCACGCGCGTGGCGGTGGGAGTGCGAGCGGGAGTGCGAGCGGGAGTAATGCCGGTGCACGCGTGCCGGTGCACGGGGGTGCCCGGGATGCACGGGTCTGGACGGCCGGTGCACGGATCTCCTCGTGGTGCACGGGTGCACTCCACCCGCGCGCGCCGGCGCCGGAGTCATCGCCCTGCCCGGCGCGCGGCCCACAGTACACCAGGTGCACGGGTGCGCACGCCGCCGATTCCAACCCGCCACATCAGCGTTGGGCGGGGTCGTGTGGGAACCATCTCCACCCCTCCGCAGCACACAAAAAACACGCCGGCCCCTCGCAGCACAGCGGGCACCAGCGGCGCGCACCAGCGGCGGTCACCCGAGGCGGCCACAAGCAGAGGCCGGCGGAGGCGGTCACGTGCGCGCAGTCAGGGCTGAGACCTAAGCCGGCTGCAGTACCCGCAGCGCGCCCTCTGCACGCGCGAAAGTAAAAAATTTCCTTTTTCCCTCAGGTAAATTCTTCCTACAAACTACATAGTCACAATGGTTCGTTACGCTGCTACCCCAGTTAACCCAGCTAAGTCTGCTTCCGCTCGTGGTGCGTACTTGAGAGTTTCTTTCAAGAACACCAGAGAAACCGCCCAGGCCGTCAACGGATGGAACTTGGAGAAGGCCCAGGCTTACTTGGCCGACGTCTTGGACCACAAGAGAGCCATTCCTTTCAGAAGATTCGCTCACTCCATCGGTAGAACCGCCCAGGGTAAGGAGTGGGGTGTCCAAAAAGCCAGATGGCCTGCCAAGTCTGTCAACTACGTGCAAGACTTGTTGAAGAACGCTCAATCCAACGCCGAGGCTAAGGGTTTGGATGTGTCCAAGTTGAAGATCACCCACATCCAGGTCAACCAGGCCCCAAAGCAAAGAAGAAGAACCTACAGAGCCCACGGTAGAGTCAACGCTTACCAATCTTCTCCATCTCACATTGAGCTCATTGTGACTGAGGAGGGTGAGGAAGTTCCTGCTGCTGAGGAGGAGCCAAAGAGGTACAAATTGACCAACCAACAGAAGGGTAAGTTGGCCTACCAAAAGCGTATTGGCGCTTAATTCATATATCTAATACATTATGTGAAAGGACCAGGCTATTATGCGGGCACACGTAACGTTGCTACCACTGCATATCCATACTCTAATATGATCATCTATCTGCTGTATGACTTGACCTAGACTGTTCACTTTTGGGGTATCATGTATGACCACTATTATCATTCTCTGCCTCGCTTTACTTGCACCCCTGTGCGTACCTGCACCTGTGCCCAACTCGTACCACTAGCAGACGTCGGCCATGTTGAGATAGAACTCGGCGGACGAGACTCTCGTGGTCAGCAGAGCGGACATCGTCGGAAAGGCGTTAAAGCGACGTGCTGTTAGGTAGTTGATCTAGCTGCGCCGTCAAAGCAAAGGTAATTCTTTCATAACAAGTCAGATTGCTTATCAGCAGTGGAATGATATGTCAGATCACTTATCAGCAGTGGAATGATATGTCAGATCAGAGCTTCCCCACTAGAGAATATGGTCTGCTGCATCAGAAGCAGGGCTCTATCAAAAGAATGGGTGGTGGTCATTCATGCAGCGTTTTTCTGCACATGGAAAGCCACTGACCAGAAACCTGATCTCCAACTCCATCCTCAATCTGCAAACAGCCCCTGCTCTACGGCGACCATTTGCAAATCGATGCACAACGACCATTTCAGAAGGCACTCCAACTCATCACTTGCAGGCGCCGTGCCTATTAGTCATACTTCGTAGTAGTCAGCATGCCCGCTGGAACCCTGGACACCTTGGCAAAAACAATCACGTCCGTGGAAAAGAGGCAACTTGGAGAAAGAGGAGAAAGATGCTTTCGGGCAGGCTGATTAGTTGATGTTGCCGTTTTGGAGCACATGGTACATGGCCACAGCTTCAGTTCGGGATTGCTCAAGACGGTCTAACCAAAAGCGGTAGTGAGTTTTTGCACGCAGCAAGAACTTGTAGGCACGGCAAAAAGTGATTTTGAGGGCAGAGGCCAATTGCTGTGCAAGTGACATGGGTGCAAATCTGTAGTCCAAGAGCGCGTACACATGCCGGAGGGTCTGAGTGCACGGGCCTCGAGTTCTGTGGCCGTTGACGGGGACCTGCATGCACTCCAAGGCTCGTCAAGGCCACTGCAGGTGGCTCAGGGGCTAATTTGGCGCAAGGAGCCAGTCTGGGGCCGCCACTAAAAACAGCCACACATATCAATACAGCACACCCCACACAGAGTCACAGCAGTCAGCATCGTTTATAGCAATAGTCGGTCATTAAATTGCAATATGAAGTCTCTCAAGTTGGCCTCCAGATATGGCCGGCATTTTTTGCAATAGCCAGTCTTTGGCCTCAAGTGTCGGTCCTTTAGCTTCCCATAGTCGTTTGAATCGAGATGCCAACACTGGGGGTGGCAAAGGCGGTAAAGGCGGCAAAGGCGGCAAAGGGGTGGCAGGGGCGGCAAAGGCGGCAGAGGTGGCAGGGGTGGCAGAGGTGGCAGAGGTGGCAGAGGTGGCAGAGGTGGCAAAGGTGGCAGAGGTGGCAGAGGTGGCTGTAAAGGAGGCAGGTGCCTGCACCGCCGCACCAGCGAATGCTCCCACGATTCATGCACACTGGCACGGTTGAGAGCGCGCCAAACGACCAGAGTCTGACCCATCTAACCACCACGCACCGCAATCTGTGCGTCGTCCGCGCTTCACTGTGGGCCTCAAGACCGGAGGAGTTGCGTGAGTGCAGGAACAGCACGTTTCAAGATAAGACTTGCCGACAAGGAATTTAAGGACCAAAAGAATTCAAGGGGTGAAGAGAAATTTAAGACTGAAACAAATGCATACAAGAAAGCATTCAATGAGCAGTCAAAGGTGAAGCCGAAAATAATTGAATGGCAATCTGAAATGACGGCGAGACTGCCTGGCGGCCAGTCTCACAGCAACTGAGCGCGCGCGTAACTGCAAGCACAGCACCTGGCCAATGGCCGGCAGCGCTTTTCGCAAATAATGTCACGGAAAAAACACCTCCACTACTTCTTCATCAACACACAATGGGAGGAACCGGGCCAAAAACTTACATGGGATGGTGGGGCGCCATGGGCGGCCCTGCGCAGAAAAACGTGGCCGTCTACACGGTATCTCCATACGCCACCAAGCCTTTGAAAGGAAACTTGCACAATGCGTTTTTCAACACCTTCAGAAGAACCAAGAACCAGATCGCCTACATTGTTCTTCCCGGATTACTTGTGTGGAACATCTGGGCCAAGGCTAGAGACTACAACGAATACTTGTACACAAAAGCCGGCAGAGAGGATTTGGAGAAGGCAAACGCCTAGGCGCCCGCTTAGCATATAGTAATAAAGAGCATCCGAGTCATGTGTAGAGTTGGGCCAAGCAAAGACACGGCGCCGGCCGTTGGCTGGAGCACGAGACATTGGCCTAAGGCCTCAGGAATCAAGTGGTCAGAGGTTGGCCTAAGAAATCAAGCAGGTCAGGGCCTAAGAAATCAGGGCCTAAGGCCTCAAAATCAGGTTGGAGGCCTAGTCGGCAAGTCTTAATCAATTACTTACTTGGATCTCTTGTAGACCTTGGCCAAGAACGAAGACAATACCTCCTTCTTCAAACCACGAGACTCGTCAATCAGATCGATCTTCTTCCTCAAGTCCACAACAGTGTCCTCCTCATACTGGTGGTAGATGGCGGGAATGTCCAACTCAGCAAACAAGTCCTTGACTCTCAGCTCAGCGACGTCGTCCTTCTGGCCGTAGTTGTCCTCCAAGAGCTGGCGCTGGTCGGCATTCACCTTCAACAACGCCTGGTTGACGACCCACGAGCACTTGTTGTCCTTGATGTCGGTGCCGATCTTGCCGATCTGCTCCGGGGTGCCGAAGCAGTCCAAGAAGTCGTCCTGGATCTGGAAGTACTCGCCCAAAGGAATCAACACGTCCTGGGCCTGCTTCAAGTCCTCCGGGCTGTTGATGCCACACATGTACATGGCCAAGGCCACAGGCAAGTAGAACGAGTAGTATGCGGTCTTGAAGATCACAATGAACGAGTGCTTCTGCAACGAGAACTTGGACAAGTCCACCACATCCTCGTCGGCGGTCACAAGGTCCAACAACTGGCCCAACTCGGTCTGGAAGGTCACCTCGTGGAACAAGTCCAACAAGTCCGCGTAGTACAGGTCCTGGCGGAAGTGCTTCTTCAACAAGACGTAGATGGCGCCCTCCAACATGAACGAGTCGTTGATGGCGATGTTGCCCACGCCCTCGTTCAAGTACCAGCACGGCTGGCCGCGTCTCGTTTTGGACTGGTCCATCATGTCGTCGGCCACCAAGAAGTACGCCTGCAACAACTCGACGGCCCAGCCCAAGAGCGCCACCTTCTTGTACTCGGCGGCGTCCAACGTGTGCAAGGGCTTGTTTTTGAGGATGCAGTAGGTGTCGATCACGGAGAGTCCACGGTTCAACTTTCCGCCGGGCGTGTTGTAGTTCAAGTTCCTGGTGAGCCAGTCGAGCGCCTCCTGCGGCATTTTGTAGTCGGAGCAGATCTGCTGCAACTCGGCCACGATGCTGTCGAACTCGCCGACGAACTTTTGTTTTGCTGCTTCCTTGTCCATTGCTGCGTTGTCCCTGCTGACTTGTGTAGGAGAAGAGCGATGGACGAGCGCGTGGACATCCGCGAGACCCACTCACGCAACTCTCACTGCAGCCTGCCACCAGCCTGCCACAACTCTGACACAACTCTGCCACAACTCTGACACAACTCTGCCACAACTCTGCCACAACTCTGCCACCAACTCTGCCACAACTCTGCCACCAACTCTGACTGCTGGAGGAGGAAGAGATGAATAAAAAGAAGATGAAGAATTAATAAGAATGAAATGAAAATTGTTATGAATAATTATTATGAATAAATGAATGAATAGAATGAAAATTGTTATGAATGAAAATTGTTAAGAATGAAAATTGTTATGAATAATTATTATGAATGAATGAATGAATACTGAGATAGCTAGTTAGTGCACTGTATTTTTGCCTTGAGGATACTGGTGAAGTCTCCTTTAGGAGGTTTGTCGCATCTCTTATTAGTTGAGAGAGTTCGGGTCGGACTCGAGGTCCGAGACGGTGTCCGCCTCGAGTCCGACGCGAACTTAGGGACGGACTCTTGATCTGACTGCAGACTCTTGATCTCTCTGCGATACTAACTTGCTTATGTACCTGTACGACTGTCTTCGTAGGCTTGCTGGTATATTATAGATGATATTTAAAACATACAGATGAGTATGCCCTGTTAGCTTTTCACAATAAAAAACCTTATAAGGTTATATCTGTTACAACTAAAGAAGCTACTCAAAGACTCTTTGCTGATAATTATAATTGCTTGTAAAGAGTCATTAGATGATAATAAATAAAGCTTTTTAAAGAAATAATAAATAAAGCTTTTCAAAGAAATAATAATTAAAGCTTTTTAAAGAAATAATAAATAAAGCTTTTTAAAGAAATAATAAATAAAGCTTTTTAAAAGGCTCGAGTTATCGGGATAAGACAAAAGCATAAGATGAATTTAATAAGAAACCCGATCTCAGGCTCTATGATTGCAATAAAATAATTGAATGGAAGCTGGAAGTTAGCAATATCTGTTTGAAGGTACTCATGTTACCTAGTAGATCTACAGCTACTTGGAGAAAGTAAATCTGTCTAATCCAGATTGAAGATATTTCAATATTTAAAGTTAATAATGGTTGATCTAATTTCCTAAACCATATTCGCCATCACCTAGATTGATTTTTCAGTAAATTCTTAGAAATATAACAAAGCTATCCCGTATGCTAAATATAGATGGTACTCTAAGGAGTGGAACATAAAGTTAACAGAGTTAAAACTGTACAACTTCTAATTAAGGGGATTCACTCTGATACCAGGGTATACCTATGGAAATAATTAGATACCCTCTACACTTAGATGATCTTGAATCTTTAAACAAGACTTTTAGTCTGTAATAAAGATTCAAAATTTGAAATGAAATATCTAATTGATCTTCTCAAGATCAAGGTTTATCGATTGGTGTCACTTGTACGTAATGTATTCGTGGGCTTGCTGGGTGGGTTAGAAACGGACTCGTTAAAGACAGAATGAATACAGAATAGAATAATAGAATACAGAATAGAACAGTAGAATGAATACAACCTTAACCATGTATTGTTAGTAACGGACTCTGTGCTATTCTGAAGCTATGCTTTAAAGCTTTCTATTACACTCTGTATCAGCCAGTACGTGTATTACCTAGGCAGAGGAACTCCCTCGCGACACATCCTGGGGGAAAGCTCCTTATATATTATCCCTGTTACGGATCCTGCACAAACCTTGTTTCAGATCTATTCCATATGCACGTCGTACCTGCCCACATACCTTATCTCGGTTCCTTCCTAGATTCGTTCCTAACAATCTCTTAACACATACCAAGTGGAAAATACTGTTTCCCGTCCGATCAACGTTAGCTTAGGGCCACAGTGAGTAATGCAGTGGGAGACCATGTGAATTGCGGTATTATTTTGCCGCCACTCCAGTTCATAGCTTCTTCCCAAGAATACAGCAACTACCCTCTGCGGACCCTTTCTCGAGCATCTGTCAGTACTGACCCGTTTGGGGAGGCACGGGCCGGAAAGGCGAGTTCCGGGGTCTGTGTGCAGTTCCGACCTATTGACTCAGGTCGTTTGATCCTCCCCCACAAAAAAAAATTCGGGCCTTTGAAGCGGGGCGCGTCTCTGGGCCTACTTCCAGATGCCCAACATTGCGGTTAAAAAGCCATCCTGGGCGCGTGTGGACCGCTATGCCCTTTGCATGTTTGGTCACGTGACCCGCGAGTTCCGAGGGTGCCCGCACGTGACGCAGCAGAAGATTATCCAGAAAGCTTTACCAGGGACGAGTCGAACGCCGGTCCCAAGATTCCAATTCTCCATACAGTCTCGCGCCTTAACCAGCACTTTGTTAGAACGGGATATATTCTAGGGTCCTTTTTGTCAGTTGTATATTCGATACTCAAGGTATAAGATCCTGTTCCAGATTCATTATAGTGGAATCGTTCTTATATATGCCATCTTAGATACGCATATTGAGGTGCGTATGGCGCATATCAGGTGTACCATAATGGGTTACAGTTCCTAATTGGGATGTGAAACTTGGTCTGACGCACGGCGTGTTTCACATCATGTGTGTAGTGCACATCTGTCTGGGGTATCCACATTCAGCTCAATCCATAGTTACTAGTAATATACTCTGGTTTCGTTTCCTAACAATTTCGTGTTAGAAACAAGACTCATGCTATTTTGAAGCTATGCTTTAGAGCTTTCTATTAGACTCTGTATTAGCCAGTACGTGTATTACCTAGGCAGAGGGAACTCCCTCACGGGCCCCATCCTGTGGGAAACTCCCTCGCGGCCACATCCTGGGGGAAAGCTCCTTATATATTATCCCTGTTACGGATCCTGCACAAACCTTGTTTCAGATCTATTCCATCTGCACGTCATACCTGCCTACATACCTTATCTCGGTTCCTTCCTAGATTCGTTCCTAACAATTTCGGTTGCGGGATACCAAGCGGAAAATACTGTTTCCCAATTTGGCAATCGACCCTTTCGAATAGAACACCGATGAAGCTGTGGCTGAAGCTGTGGCGTGGCTGAAGCTGGATCTAAGGCTGGAAGGCTGGTGGTGCATAGAAGCACCTCGTCTCAAGCGCTCGCTCGCTTTGGTGGCTCGCTTTGGCGGCTCGCTTTGGTGGTCTGCTCGGACCCGCTCGGACCCGCTCGGACCCGCTCGGTTTTGGTCGGAGTTTCGGCCTTGCTATGTATTCGGGTGTAGTTCCCACCAATGGCGCTTCTTTTTACTCTACTGGCCTTTGTATATTTTTTAGGTTGCATTTGGTGGATGAGGACGCACTTTCTCTCGGTTTTACCTGAAATGGGAAAGACTGCAAAATTCGGTGTCACCTACTTTCACTCTATGTAATTCTTTCTCAATCAATCAAACTTCTTCAAACTTCTACACCTCTACAAATGTCACTTCGACTTGTGTATAGACTACTTCCGCTTGCTCTTGCCCGGTCTGTACGACTTGCCCTTCCCTTTTTGGCCATACAAGTCTGCAGACGAATCCGCGTCGTTCTTGCGCATGCCTCTCTTCTTACCACCGAACCCGTACTTGGAGTCCTTGGCCAAGCGCTTGCCGTTGGGCTTCTGCCTCTTCTGCGGGCGCTCCTCGGCCGTGGCCTCCTCCAATGCAATCTGGAACTCGGCGTCGTTGTCCATGTCGTTGCCACCTCTCTTTTTCTTCAACGACTTGATTTTATCCAACATGTCTTTCTTCTGCTTGGATCTCTGCTGTAATGTTTCATGCTGTACCTTCTTACCAAACTTCTTCAATTGACGCTGCTTCTTGGCCTCTTCGCTGGCCTTCTGGTCCGCTGCCTCCTTCATCAACTTGCTCTTCAACTTGTCCATGTGCTCATCCGACTTCACCATCTCCGCAAAGTAATCTAGCGGCCGCGAGAACGGCACCTTCAACTTCAAGAGCGTCGACCGGCCCTGCTTGACCGCGTCCAACCCTTGCTTATAGAATGCCAACTCTCTCTCGGTGTCGTCGTAAAGATCTTTGATTCCCTCCTCGGCTCTGACGGCACTCATCACCGATTGGTGCTCCACGAACGAATGCTTTGCCCATGGCAACTGTATTCTGGCAAGCGCGTCTTTCAACGCGGCCACTTTATTGATGGTGAGTTTGCTGTGGGGAACCACGTCGGCATCGGAATCGAATTCGGCATCTGAAAGAGCCACATCCTCCTCTGCCTTTTCCTCGATGTCTTCGCTGTTGTCTTCGCCTTCGCTTTTGTCTTCGCTTTTGTCTTCATCCTCACTGTCCTCGTCCTCACTGTCTTCTAAGTCCAGCTCGCTCTCGCTGGCGGCCAACTTCTCCAAGTCCAAACCCTCGCTTGCGCCGTCATCTTCCGAGCCGCTGCTCTCGCTCTCCTCAGCTTGCTCCATCTGAGCCACCAACTTCTTCATCTGGCGCTTTTCTTTTCTCGATAACGGTTTGTCTTGTGGGGGAATCTGAGCGTTTTGGGAAGACGCTTTGGTGGCTTCAGTTTCCGATGCTGAGTCAGCAAAGCTGGCCTCGGGATCCTGGAGAACGGGCTTCACAGGCTTTTTGTCCACTGCATTCTTCTTGCTCTTCTCCTGGATCTTGTGGTTCTTGAGTGCCACTTTCAATTTGCCTTTGCTCATCGTGTGGGTGCAGATGATGGTAGAAAAATTCCTGACCAGTGCGATGAGCGGGCGCGGGCGTGCGCGGTTCATAAAGTGACTAGAAGCGATAGTCGAACTCATTCAAAAACCTCTTGCCTGCACCGTGCCTCCACCACCGGGCCAAGCAGCTGGGCATTTTCACATCCACTCCCTCGTGCCGGCCCTCCTCATCAAACTGCCGGCAAATACACCGCTTCATGCTCTTCACCTCCAGCGACCCCGGACACGCCATGTACGGCGGGTGGTAGTAGCCAATATCCTCGAAGTGGTGTATGGCATCGCGATCGAGAAGAAGCGCTAGTCCGATGGAGTGCACGGGTGCATCGCCCCACCGCTCGTAGTAGAAGCCGCCTGCAGCGTCCAAGTAGTCGAAGTAGTCGCCGTAGGCCTTGCCCCGAAAAAAGTCCAAGTTGCCGATTTCGAAATTGCTCCAGAAATGGCAGAGGTTGTAGTCTGTCTCGGACTCGACCTGGATCTGGTGGAAGACGTCTGTGTCGTTGGTGGTGAGGAAGTCGAGCGCGTTGTTGGGGTGCAAATGCTCGGGGTGCTTGGCCATGAAGCCCTCCACGGTCTGCCAGAGCGTAGGGATGGTGTTCTCGTACTCCGGGATGGTGATGGTGAAGCCGTACGTCTTGTTGGTGGTGCGTAGAAGCAGGAACGGGTCGTACATGAAGTCACACATGTACTCCACATCCGGCTCCACACGGAAGTACCACTCGTAGTCCAAAAGCCGCTTCTGCCGGTAGAAGTGGCCCAGGTTGAAGTGGCACATATTCCGATACAGCCGCAGAAACCCGTAGATCACGTGCCCCGACTCTTGGATGTTCTGCTCCAACTTGTCCAAGTCGATGTGCGGCGGCGGGTTCCAGTCTTCTTCCGGAATGAGCTCATAGAAGGTTTCGCCGCTGGCCATGGCCGTGGTCTTCTCCATGAACTCCGCCTCAAACGGCACGTCGTTCAAAAAAACCCAGGGGTACCGATACTCCTTGTTGAACCTGTCCTCTAGGGATCTCATGGACAGGAGCGCTCCTGGCAACTCGGAGTTGCGCACCAACATCACGAGGGTGGCGTTTTCGCTTCCGATTTGCAGCCGATTTCGGCCGGAATACAACTCCTGGAAGTACGAGTTGGAGCTGAGTTTCTGCTGCCCGCTGGACGCGGGGTTGTACCCGTATTGGGCGACGATCGGGTCCGCCACGCGTGTCTTGGGCCGGACTTTGAAGACCGCCGGATAAGGGGCCGCCGCCAACTTGTGGGCGGCTTCACGGAGGACATTTCCTAGACGGGAAACTCCAAGGAGTCGTGCCGCTTGGTCGGCCAAGGCTTCGAATCCGGCATGCGCCGAATTGGAAAATGCCCCAGGCGTACTCTGAAACGGCACTTTTGGCTGCTCTGTGCTGCTGCCACGTGCGCCAGAAAGAGAGAGCTCGCTTAGCGCCTCGCTCCGGAAGGCGTAGAGCGGCGCCCGCTCTGCATATAGCAATGCTAGCACCACTAGCGCTACGTAAATGGCGGGGCGGAGAAACATGAGGGCGACCGCTGGTCCTGCTCGAGCTCAAGTGCCACTGCGGCGGATATCACGTGCCGTAAAGCACGTGAGACAATAATCAACACGTGCCGTAAATCACGTGTCATGTATCACGTGAGACAATACCCGGGCACGTGCCGCGCATCACATGAGACAATAAATGGGCACGTGCCGCGCATCACGTGCATAGTCGCACGTGATATGTATCACGTGACACCCCTCCGGACACAATGGCGGTCCAGCGGCAGTCGCTACTGCCCGAAGCCATCCAACAGTCGCCAGCGGTCGCCGATCCAGCAGCTACCGGCTAGCCAAGGAGGCCCTACGGGACCTGCAGGCAGCGCGCCTCGCGGAAATGGCGTAGACCCGTACACCACGACATAGCAAGCGCCGCCCCCGGCGGCAACGCGGGCGCTGGCGTGGCGGCAGCAGCAGCGGCGGAGAAGCCGGCGGCAGCAGCAAAAACAGGGAGCGAAGAAGGCGGGGATGCACGGGTTCCTGCACACAGGCGCGCCGCAGCCAATGGGAGCCGCCCAAAACCCATTACCGTGCGCACCATAAGCAGCACCAAAAAAACCCTTTTCTCGTCACTAGCTCCTACGCCAGCATTACAACCTCGTGTGCCCCAGATCAAACACCCCTGAAACACACCTGAAACATTGTATCCCTGGCCATGCTCCGCAAGTTCACATCCCCGGCCAGGACCCTCAGGCGCTTGGCTACCGCCGCAGACCCGGCAGCAAACCCAAACAGAGTCCATGGCGGCTTGAAAGACCAGGACAGAATCTTCCAGAACGTCTATGGAACGTACGGTCACGACTTGAAGTCGGCCAAGAAAATGGGCGATTGGCACAAAACAAAGGAAATCATCCAGAAAGGTGACAAGTGGATCATCGACGAGATGAAGAAGTCCGGCTTGAGAGGCCGTGGAGGCGCCGGGTTCCCCTCGGGGCTCAAGTGGTCGTTCATGAACCCCCCAGGATGGGAAAAGAACGCCGGTCCCAGATACTTGGTGGTCAATGCCGACGAGGGAGAGCCAGGCACGTGCAAGGACAGAGAAATCATCCGTAAAGACCCCCACAAGTTGGTGGAGGGCTGTTTGTTAGCGGGAAGAGGCATGAACGCCACTGCTGCGTACATCTACATTAGAGGCGAGTTCTACAACGAGACTGTGATTTTGCAGGAGGCCATCAATGAAGCTTACAAGGATGGGCTTTTGGGAAAGAATGCATGTGGATCAGGCTATGATTTCGACATCTACATCCACCGTGGAATGGGTGCGTACATTTGTGGTGAGGAAACCGCATTGATCGAGTCCATTGAAGGAAAGGCCGGAAAGCCAAGATTGAAGCCCCCCTTCCCAGCCGGTGTCGGTCTTTTTGGCCGCCCTACGACGGTGGCCAATGTCGAGACCGTGGCTGTTGCACCTACCATTTTGAGAAGAGGTGGTGAGTGGTTTGCTGGATTCGGCAGAGAGCGCAATGCAGGAACCAAGTTGTTCTGTATCTCTGGTCATGTCAACGAGCCATGCACTGTGGAGGAGGAGATGTCGATTCCTTTGAAGGAGTTGTTGGAGAAGCACTGTGGAGGAGTCAAGGGTGGCTGGGACAACTTGCTTGGAGTTATTCCTGGCGGATGTTCTGTTCCCGTGATGCCCAAGGCCGTGTGTGACAATGTGTTGATGGACTACGACGCATTGAAGGACGAGGGATCTGGTTTGGGAACGGCTGCAGTGATTGTCATGAACAAGCAAACGGATATTGTCAGAGCCATCCAGAGATTCTCAGCATTCTACAAGCACGAGTCCTGTGGACAGTGCACGCCATGCAGAGAGGGTACGACGTGGTTGCAGAACATGATGCAAAGATTTGTCAAGGGCCAAGCCACGGAGAAAGAAATCGACATGATCTTCGAGTTGACCAAGGAAATCGAGGGCCACACCATTTGTGCTTTGGGTGATGCAGCAGCATGGCCTGTGCAGGGCTTGATCAAGTCGTTCAAGCCGGTGATGCTCGAGAGAATCGAACAATTCAAGAAAGAGCACGAGCCTGTTTTGCCTGGAGGCTGGGTCAAGGAGGGCAATGTGAAGGACGGAGTGGTTGTGAAGAACCCTATGCCCGCTGGCCACCACTGAAGAGAGGAATAGAGATTGCATATTAATAAAAGCCTAACGAGAGACGTCCGTGGAAGCCCAGCACTTGCGGGCAAGACGCGGACGCAGTCACGTGGTCCGTCACGTGACGCGGTGCACATCAGCGAGGCGAGCTGCCCGGTAGTCCTTATGGATGCCTCCCTCTTCACACCAGACGACGAGGTGAAGCGCCGGAGGCTCAACGGCCGCGTGTTGGAGGACACGGATGATTGTGTACATCATGTGAACAAGCTACGAGCGGAGATGGCAGAGAGAAGCGCATCCGAAACAAGGGATACGGAAACAATGATTTCAAAGAGAGAGAGCCCAACACTCAATCCAGCAATACATCCTGAAACAATGAAGGGGATGGGCCCAGATACATACCCAAACGGTGCCTATTCAAACGAGCCTGAAACAGACATTTCTGAAACAGGCATGGACAAGTCTGAAACATTTATTTCCGAAACAGGCATGGACAAGTTTGAAACAGGCATTTCTGAAACAGGCATGGATAAGCCTGAAACAGTTATTTCCGAAACAGGCATAGACAAGTCTGAAACAGGCATGGATAAGCCTGAAACAGTTATTTCCGAAACAGGCATAGACAAGTCTGAAACAGGCATTTCTGAAACAGGCATGGATAAACCTGAAACAGTTATTTCCGAAACTGGCATGGACAAGCCTGAAACAGGCATTTCTGAAACTGGCATGAACAAGACTGAAACAGTTATTTCCGAAACTGGCATGGACAAATCTGAAACAGGCATTTCTGAAACAGGCATGGACAAGTCTGAAACATTTATTTCCGAAACTGGCATGGACAAGCCTGAAACTGACATTTCTGAAACTGCCATGGACGACCCTAAAACAGACATCTCCGAAACTGCCATGGACGACCCTAAAACAGACATCTCCGAAACTGGCATGGACAAGCCTGAAACATTTATTTCCGAAACTGGCATGGAACTACGGCCTGAAACAGTTAAGCCTGAAACAGACATATCCGAAACTGGCATGGACGACCCCAAAACAGACATCTCCGAAACTGCCATGGAACTACGGCCTGAGACTGGCAATTCAAAAACGATTCCGACAGACAGCAAATGGGGCGAAGTGCTGGAAACTGTGCATCCCGAAAAGGAAAGTGAACCTAGCGGGAAAGCCGGGAAGGGAGCGCCAGCCAAGAGAGACTGTGCAGAGGCGGCAGAAACCAAAGATCAGCTTCCGTTCACCGTGGACCCAAAGTCGTTCCGCCAATACGACCTCGCCTGCGAGCGTGTCAAAAGCTTCTACCACGAGCAACACCAGAAGCAAACCGTGGCCTACAACCTTCAGGCACGGATCAACTTCAAGTCAAAAACCAGGGCCAAGATGACGATCTGGGAGGGGCTCGAGAAACTCAACAAGCTACTCGATGACAGCGACCCAGACACCCAGCTCCTGCAAATCGACCACGCTCTCCAGACTGCAGAGGCCATACGGCGAGCTGGCCAGCCTCGGTGGATGCAGTTGGTCGGGTTGATCCACGACTTGGGCAAGCTCCTCTACTTCTTCGACCTGCAGGGCCAGTGGGACGTTGTGGGCGACACGTTTCCGGTGGGATGCCGGTTCTCACGGCGAATCATCTTCAGCGAGGCGTTTGCCACCAACCCGGACTACGCCAACCCGCTTTACAACTCCAAGTTCGGCATCTACAGCAAGAACTGCGGCTTGGCGTCGGTGATGCTTTCGTGGGGCCACGACGAGTACATGTATCACGTGGCCAAGTCCAGCCTGACGCTTCCGGACGAGGCGCTAGCGATGATACGCTACCATTCGTTTTACCCGTGGCACCAGGAGAATGCATACAAGTACTTGATGGACGAGAAGGACCACGAGGTGCTCAAGTGGGTGCGCATCTTCAACAAGTTTGACTTGTACTCGAAGGCTGACGACCGGTACAACGTGCAGGAGCTCAAGCCCTACTACTCGGACTTGATTGACGAGTATTTTCCGGAGAAGATTGTTGAATTCTGAGGAGATTTGAGGAGATTTTGGATTGAGCTTTTGAATTGAGCTTTTGAATTGAGATTTTGGATTGAGATTTGAATTGAGATTTTGAATTGAGATTTTGAATTTGAGGAGATCGCTGATTCTTAGGAGGTCGCTGATTCTTAGGAGGTCGCTGTTTCTTAGGAGGTCGCTGATTCTGAGATCGGATCTGAGGAATCGCTGATTCTAGGGGTGTTGATATTAGACTGCAATATTAGGATGAAATGGATAATTAAATACTTTAGTAAAAGATCTATGTAAATGCAAATGGAGTTGATCGCGGCGACGTTTGAAAGTAGTCGGATGTTTGATGGATTAATGACTGACTGGCGGCCCGGTTGTGTTGCGTGGTCATTGGATGACCAGTGGATGACATGAATTAGATGATGAGGTTGATCATTCCAAAGTGCTGTTCGACGTTGTAAATTCCGGGATTCTTCCACAAGTCATCGTATGTGGTCAAGATGGTCACGTCGCCTCCAGTGTACTTCATGATCGATTGGAGGGCGGCCACTTGATTGGCTGCACTTGGCACGTTATTGCCGTTGGTGTTTCCTTTGTGAGGGTAGCCAGTTTCAGCGATGTATGCAGATTTGGAGCAAAGCTTGGCAACCTCGTCTCTTTGCTGGACAACATACTCTCCAGCTTGACTGGCGTACAAGTTGGTGTTGAAGTAACTGTGCGGTTGAACAGCAACAAAGTCAATTTCGGAGTCGGTGCACAATTCAGGTGATTTAATGAAAGTGATGGGAGGTTCGGCCGTAGTCACTTGTCCCGAGTAGCCGGCCGCCTTCAAAGTAGACTTGACACTGGAAATCTTGGAGATCAAATCAGAGACGGAGCAGAAGCCGGAGTAGATTGCCTCGTTACCGATGGTGATGAAATCAAAGATTCCCCAACCATTAGTATCAGCCCAACTGATCAAGTCGGAAACACTGGAGTCAACTGAGTCCACACCTGCATCTGAGATCCAGAATCCCTGGTTCACGGTGATGCCCATTTTCTGGCAAAGGGGGAGAACAGCGGTGAGTGAAAGACAGTCTGTGCTGTACAAGCGGATTTTGTTTATACCCTTAGAATGAATGAGCTCCAAGTCAGTTTGAATAACATCGTAAGTCTTGCATGAGCGGTCATTGGCGTATGGGGAGTAAACGATGGTGCCTGGAGCAGAAATAAAGCCAGAAGCAGCGGCAGTCGAAGTGGTTGAGGTTTTGGAGGTGGTGTATGTGGAAGTTGTAGCTTGAGTTGCGAGGGTTGCAGTTTGCACACTTACCGTGGTGGTTGCAGCAGTAGAGGCGCCTTCGTTTTGGGTTTCCACAGCAGGAGTTTGGGTGGATGTGGTCTCAGGAGCATTTTCTTGGGTTGCAGAGGTGGCTTCAGAGGCAGGAGCAGCTTGAGTAGCAGAAGTAGCTTGAGTAGCAGGAGTAGCTTGAGAAGCAGCATTTGCTTGAGAAGCAACATTTGCTTCAGTAGCAGAAGTAGCTTGAGTAGCAGCATTTGCTTGAGTAGCAGAAGTAGCTTGAGAAGCAGCATTTGCTTGAGTAGCAGAAGTAGCTTGAGAAGCAGCATTTGCTTGAGTAGCAGGAGTAGCTTGAGAAGCAGCATTTGCTTGAGTAGCAGGAGTAGCTTGAGAAGCAGCATTTGCTTGAGTTGCAGAAGTAGCTTGAGTAGCAGCATTTGCTTGAGAAGCAGAATTTGCTTGAGAAGCAACATTTGCTTCAGTAGCAGAAGTAGCTTGAGTAGCAGCATTTGCTTCAGTAGCAGAAGTAGCTTGAGTAGGAGCGTTTGCATTTGTGGTCTCAGTAGTAGCAGGTGTCGGAGTGGCTGCAGCAACACTAGCCGGAGTCTGTGTAGTCAAAGCGGCGGCCTCTTGGATCTCAGCGGTTGACGTAGCCTCGGATTGTCCAGCATCCGTGGCGGTGGGCGTAACATAAGTGGAGGTGTTGATAATCTGCGTGGTAGCCCATTGGCCGTCGGTAAGTGTGTATGTATAGGTGACCCCATTGGAGATGAAGATTTCAATTGGAGGCAACCAAATGGTGGTTGTTCCAGTGACGTAAGTAGACGTGGAAGTCACTGCTGGCGCCGTGTGAATCCTGGTGATCAATCTTGGAATCGGAATGGCAAGAATTCCCTGAAGAAGGAAAAGCAACGGAAGGAGAAAAAGCATGTCAATTTGGTTTGTTGGTGGTTGCTAAAATAAGTCTCTTGAAATTCACTTGAGTGTTCTATTTCTTGAGCTCTGCAGATCTATAGATGCTTGGGTGATAGAGTTTAAGGGGCGAGGATTAGGGGAGTTGAGTGCGGAAATCTTGGGGGGCAAAGCCAGGTATTTATATTGCAGGGGGAGGTAATCCGAGGGCAGCTTGAAAGGGGCAGCCAGAAACCGAGGATGTTGGTGCAGCCAAATCAATGCAGCAGGCCAGCGGCTCTGGCGCGGGTTGGCTGCGAAATCGTGCCGGATTAGGCAGGTGGCGTGGCGGCATGCAGTACTGACTTGTGCGCGCGCCCGATCCGGATGAAAGCTAACCACTAGGGGGCACCTGGCTGGTCCATAATCGGCCTCGCATTCCTGCAGGCTACTCTATATCGAGGGTAGCTTGGGGATCCAATCCCCAGCAAAAGCCGGGTCCCCTGCAGATGGCGGGGTTGCGCAGCAAACTTCTTTGCCAGCGTATGTATGCACCCGTACCAGCCGCCTCGAATGCTGCTGGTTTATCGTATATCTGCATTGAGAGTGAAACGCCTAAAACGATGCGAAACGTCAAAATCATCCATCTGATCCGAAACACGGCACTGCATATACCGACATTCTTCCCCTATAATCGGCTGATCGCTAGCGCCGCATTTAAGGGATATACTTGCTGCACTTGGGAAGATAAATCCTGGATTGCCTACGATATCACAGTAGAGATGACGCGATGATCTAGCAGTGATTAAGCAGTGTTTCAGCAGTGTTTCAGCAGTGTTTCAGCAGTGTTTCAGCGGTGTTTCAGCATTGATTCAGCGATGATTCAGCAATGTTTTGACCGTTCGACCGTTCGACCGTTCGACCGTTCGGCCGTCAAATTCATACATTCGTGGTTGTTTTCTTGCCAAGGCTCTTCTCACGCATGCTTGCAGGCGGAATCCTGCAATGACTTTTTTTCTGGGGAACCGCTGATGAGACATGCATGCATGCACGCACACTTGCATGCGCGAGCGTCGCAGGACTTGAAGAGAGGGCGCCCGGGAATAAAGGACATTTATTAAACGAAAACACAGCGAACTCTGGGCTCAAAACAAGTGATTAACTTGCGTTGGAGAAATGGCAGAATGAAGCGGCATTGGCCGTGTTCGTCACCAGTCTACCAAACGGTCTTCCACCAGCCCCAACAGACTCGGGAGCCACGGAAAGACCTTTATATATATATATATGCAGCAGCATCCGTCCGCTTTTAACCTAAAAGTTCAAACACAGCCTCCAACTTCTCCTGCTCAAGCACACCGCTATTCTCGAGGTACTTCAAAAGCGCCTTCACCAACTGCAAAATCTGCTCATTGGTCAAATGGAACACCGCCATCTGCAAAACACTGCTCAAGTTGATGTTGCTGGACGCAATGAATGTCTGGTAGTACAAGTAGGAAAACGAGCCCATCAAAAACTGGCAGTCGAAGCGGTCGGTCATGCCGCCGTGCCCCGGGATAGTGTCGCCGAAATCCTTGATTCCAAAGGCCCTCTTGAGGCCCGAGGCAAAGAAGCCGCCAAAGGGCGCAATCAAAGACGCAAACGTAGCCAAAACCGCCGCATGGAAGTACAACGGCTTGAAAAACAACACCTTGGTGCCCAACAACTCGGCCAAATTGTCAGGAAGCTGGTACATCTGCTGAACGAACACGGGGTTGGGCTCACAGTGGGGGTAGTTCCAGAGCGTGGTGGACAAGTTCGTGGCCGGGCAGATGGTGTAGTCGATGTTGGAGAAAACGTCACTGATGAGCACCGCAGCAACACTGGTACACACCCAGGCACCCACAAAGCCCTCCACGGTCTTCTTGGGCGAAATGGCAATCAATTGCGTGCGTCCAAAGGCGATTCCGCAGAGGTAGGCGAAAATGTCGTTGACTATCACCAAGGAGCTGGGCAAAATCAACCAAATGATGCCGTTGAAGATGTTGTCGATGATCAAGTGACTCTGGAACACCACCACAAGCAACGTCATGTGCGTAGCGCACAACTGGGCAAACTGGAACTTGTAGAAGCCCTTTTTGAGCGTCCACACGAAGAAAATGAACCCGGCCAAGTACATGGTGTAGGCCACGAGCTTGTGGTTCTTGTACCAGAAAATCAACAAGTCATTGGCGTAAATGCCCTTCAAAAAGGCAAAGATGGACTCTCCATCCAAGTAGTACACGGTGGTGACCAAAAAGTACCAGTTCAACGCCTTGTTGAAGGGCAAATTTTTGTCTTTGGCGGGCTCCGACATCAAGGCGATGATTTCCTTGAAGATGAGGATCTGGCACAAGATCACAAACAAGATGATGGGCAAATGGCCCAGGGTGATGAGCGCCAAGAACCCGCCGATCATCACAAGCGACCAGATGGTGCGGGTGATGAAGGCCTGTTTTTTCTCCAGTCTCTGGGAGGAGGTGGGCGAAGACTGGGGCGATTTCAAGTCCTTTTCAGCGGCTGGGGCCGATAGATGCTTGTCAGCGACATTGTCGTGCAGGGGGGTTTCCGGATGCGGAGCGGCGGCTTCGGCTCCGTGCGGCTGCGGGGAGACCAGAGACATTGTCGGGGGAAAAGGGAGACCAAAGTCGTGCTGTTCTGAATCGGCCGGGGTGGTGGAGAAGGCGGATGTAAAGTCTAAAGAATGTTATGGTGGTAGCGTGGGAAGGCGTTGAGCGCGGACACGGGAGTGCGTATTGCCGGCAGCGACATGCACCGGGCCTGCGACATATGGCGACAATGTCGCCATATCCCTGCGACATTCGGCTGTCTCGGATCTTACTCTACGGGGGAGGCCCGCTTGCCACGGTTCCCGCCGCCTGCGGCTCGGACTCCCGGCGTGTGCCGTGTTGCGAATATCACATGCGGGCGCAAAAGTTGGGCCGCACACACGCACTACCTACACCCGTACACCAACACACACCCGTACACCAAACACCGTACACCAACACCGTGCACCAACACCGTGCACCAACACCGTGCACCAACACCCGGTTTCCGACCCTGTGGTGCATTTAGCAGGCCCGTAAGCACTGCACCCATGTGGTCGTCCACTTCTACGGCGGCTTGTATGCGTGGCTGAGCGGCTAGGTCAGCGGCGCCGTCGTGAACGGCATCCAAAAACAGCCGTACATCAAATCTCTATTGTACATTATAAGTCGTATGTGCCCGAGGAACTGTGGCGATGCACCAGTGCGTGGGATTAAAATTTGAGGGTCTTCTTGTTACGGCCCTTCCCCTTTTTGCCCTTGTTCTTCTTGCCCCAACCGGAAGTCTTGAGCTTCTTGGCTGGCGCATCTTCCGCAGCATCAGCCATGGCGTCCGCAGCATCAGTCATGGCGTCCGCAGCGTCAGTCATGGCGTCCGTGGCATTGTCCGTGGCCTGTGCGGCTTCAGCGGCCTTTTCCTCCTTTTGTCTCTGCAAGTGCTCCAAATTTCTCTGGGCCAAGCGGGCGTTTCTGTCGTCCACAAACTTGGTGAACTCGCCCTTTCTCTTGATGCTTTTGGCCCGCAATTTGGGCTTGGATCTTAATGATTTACCCATTTGGTGAAGAAATGTAGTAATGCATTGCGAAAATCTGCGCGCGCTGCACTCATCTCATCGCGAGCAATGAGGCACCACTAGCGCGGGTATGAGCCGCGCACGACCCAACAACCCCAGCTGTAAAACTGCGCAAAACTTGCAACCACTCATCTGTGAGTAATCCCACCGGCTGCACTGGAGCGAGAACAATTGCTTGCAGCAGGCCCGCCGAGTTTGAGCCATGGCGGCTCTTCCATTGCCTATGGCTGCTCTTCCAAGAAACACCACTAGAAACTGGTTAGTGGTGAGAGATGCCGTTTGATCAATCGACCTAAGATACACCTCAGGCTCAAACGAACCACGAAAGAGCGGCAATTTGTTCACACACTAATAATTTCTTTCATTTCAGGCGCGGAATCCCTGGCTTTAAATACTATCGGGAAATGCATGTGCATTTGCTTTGTACAGTCGCGGCTGCAAAGAATGCATTTGTGACCAGCTCGTGTTTCATATCCGAGACAGAAATCGGCCAGCTGCAAATATATAAAGCCTCGTCCGCGCCCCAACTGGAATATTTGAATAACACCTCAACGAACAGTTGCTGTATCGGAAAGCAAAGTAACGACGAGCCATGTATCACTGCGAGCTTTCAAACTGAACTTTGTTCCATTTTTTTGGCGAAGCTAGAGAGCAGTGGGGCTACATTGATAATTGCTGCAGGCCGGGCGACAGTGATAAAGGGCCGGCTTCTAAACATGGCTATATTCTTGGGTGCGTGTTCACATTACGATGAATGGACTTGCCGTTTTGGACCCCTTCAACATCCCTGAGCATAAGGCGGAGTTGGATGATGCCACGTGCATCCCTAAATATGTGCACCACTGGGGTCCAAAAGAGTTTCGGCATGGCTTAAGCTCATTCAGCCCCCTCAAATCATTGACGCTGTTCCCTTGCGGCTATGCCCTGAACCGGATGCAGTCTTGCCGCAGATTGTGACAAATGTCGCGCGTGCAATGTCGCAAACCATCACCCCTAACATTTCCCGTTTCGCAATGTCCTAATATGTCGCACAAGCCTCAGAGATTTAATTCTTTTTTTCCGCGTGTTCCCTGCCCCTACCACAAACTACTTCTGTTTATTGACGTATCTATCCGTTTATGTCTACTATCCAAAACTTAACTTCATTTGGTATGTCAACACGCATTTTGAACCGCCCTTCCACCTGCACATGATCCTGCTGCCCTTCAGAGAAATTTCCTCCACTGAGCCACATCAATAGCCTTCATATCCAAGTCACAAACCAACCCCAGCTAGAAGCCACACAATCTCTGGGATTCCGTCAAAACAAGAGGATTCTACTAAGAAATGAAATGTCTTAGATGAGCAATATCGGCCTCTGCTGGAGCTTATAAGTCACAGAAAGGCACATGAATGCGGAGAGTTCGACCAGAGCAGTACCGTTTTCATTGTCGAATGGTCTGACTGACGTTCTCACTTCCTCCTATCTCAAAGCAACAGAACAATCCAAAGCCCCGCTAATACCCTTACCCTCAGCTGGCAAAGAACCAGAAGGCATCACGTCTAACCGGCGAGAGGTCAACATTACTTTGTAC
Organism: Metschnikowia proteae; assembly: GCA_002370515.1. Lineage (NCBI taxonomy): Eukaryota > Fungi > Ascomycota > Pichiomycetes > Serinales > Metschnikowiaceae > Metschnikowia > Metschnikowia proteae. The sequence continues at coordinate 132,139 of NKYY01000015.1, read as the reverse complement.
TAACAACAGATCCATTCGCCGATACTGGTGATTCTGACGCTCAGAACACCAACTACATCCATATCCGTATCCAGCAGCGGAACGGTCGTAAGACCTTGACCACCGTGCAGGGCCTTCCAAGCGAGTATGATTTGAAGAAAATCTTGAAAGTGTTGAAGAAGGACTTTGCCTGCAACGGTAACATTGTCAAGGACGACGAGATGGGAGAGGTGATTCAGATGCAAGGAGATCAAAGGGTTAAGGTGTCGGAGTTTTTGGTCAACAAGATCATGATGCCCAAGAAGAACATCAAGATCCACGGTTTCTGATCCTGTCCCGGGCTGCTGTATATTGTAAGCCTTGACCAATTCAGTAGCGAAGCTACAAGTGTAGACTAGGGGGGACCGCGCACGTGACCGCGCACATCACAAGACACGCAAAGTAAGCTTCAGCAACCCCTCACCAAATGCCTGGCGACCTCAACCTCAAGAAGTCATGGAACCCTGCGTTGCTCAAGAACCAGAAGAAGGTCTGGGAGCGTGAGCAGGAGGCGCTCAAGGAGTACCAGGCGATCAAGCAGAAGGCCAAGGAAATCGCCCTGGAACGGGAGAAGGAGGAGATGATTCGCCTCCAGTACGGGAACGACCCGGCGCTTTTACCCCTGAAACACAAACTCGAGCTCAACAAGCTCGGCTGGATGTACGACGGCCCCAAAGACCAGCCCAAAGAGGACGAGTCGGGGTTTCGGGAAGTCGAGGAGGATTTCTTGGCGAATACGAAGGAAATGGAGCTGTTGATGCACGGGTCTCGGGCTGCAAAAAATACGCCCAGTCGGTTTGACCACGTGGCCTCTGTTGGGGCCGCCAAACCGGCTCCTTCGGTGCTCAAGGATGATCCTTTGTTGGCGATACGAAAACATAGATTTGGGGGAAAACAGGAGAGGAAGGGATCTGATAGGGAAGGACATGGCGAGAGGTATAGGTCTGATAGGGAAGGACATGGCGAGAGGCATAGGTCTGATAGGGAAGGACATGGCGAGAGGCAGAGATCCGATAGGGAAGGACATGGCGAGAGACACAGGTCCGATAGGGAAAGACATGGCGAGAGACACAGGTCTGATAGGGAAAGACATGGTGAGAGACACAGATCCGATAGGGAAAGACATGGCGAGAGACACAGGTCTGATAGGGAGAGACATGGCGAGAGACACAGGTCCGAGAGGGAAAGACATGGCGAGAGACACAGGTCTGATAGGGACAGTGACACACATCAAAACAGCAGGGACAGAAGTGGTCACCATGGGCGGCGCCTGCAGAGAGACCGGTCGCCGGAGTCCAGGGCCGGAGAGAAGTACAGGGAGCAAACTAACTACTGATTCTCTGGAGGAAGTTGCTTTGGGGGGTGTCTAGTTTTGGTGGTGCTTCAGAGATGTCAGAGATGATCCATGAATCATTCCCTGCATCACTCTGGGCCATCACTCTGGGCCATCACTCTAGGCCATCACTCTGGGCCATCACTCTGGGCCATCACTCTGGGCCATCACTCTGGGCCATCACTCTAGGCCATCACTCTGGGCCATCACTCTGGGCCATCACTCTAGGCCTATCTTGGAGGTCTCGTACGGTACGCCGTTCACGGTGTATTCGTACCAAAGACAGTGCGTACTGCATCTACGCACGTCCACCGTTACCGGGTATTCCACCTCCTTCATGGGAAACAACATCGGAAACCACGACAGACAGAACTCTCCTGCATGCATCCCTGGGAGAATGCCGATCTTATACGGACCGTATAACGTCGCCAGAAAATACCCACAGAGCGCGTTGGCAGACAAGCCCGACTCTCCCGGAAAGCACACGGACTTTCTCTGATTCAAGTCAGTTGGCCCCGGGAAACTGAACTCAAAGGTCTCCTCGGGATCACACACAGAATACGCCGAGTTGAGTTTCGCCAAGTACAACGGCGCTGGAAACGGCCCGCGCCCAGCATCCCCGAACAGCCTGGACTCGCTTGCAAGGACATCCGAGTATATCGGGTGCATGAACGCTGAAAAACTCTCCGGAATGAACACCGCGTCCGACTGAAAACTTAGAATCTCGGGACAAGCCTCGTTGCAGCCAAAGGACCCTAGGAGCTCCGATACAACCAAGTCATAGGAGCTCAAGTCGGCCTGTTGTCTGCAGTCTGCGTGGCGAAGCGAAACGGCGGGGTTTTTCTTGCAGATTTCCCGAAGAAAGGGAAGACACGCCAGGTTCTTCTCCACCACGGTGATACGGTCGTGCACCGAAGCGTGGCGTATAGCCATCTCCAACAACGGCCCCCGGCCCGGCCCCACAACAAGGACTCGCAAGCTTTTTCCTCGCTTCCGGAGATCACCTAGTGCCATTGCAATGGCCCGTTGGTACTGCAGGTACTTGACGGTGTCCTTTTCAAACTCCTCATACACCGAAACAGGCAAGTCCTGCACCAACGGCTGAAGCGGAGTGATGAGAAGATCGGAAAACGGCGGAATGTGCACGGCCGCTAGCTGTTGCCATTCGTGCGGCTCGTCGACAAGATGCTGGAACGTGATCAAGTTGGGTTTGCTGCTTTTGGCCAATAGCAGTGAAACCTGCACCTTGTCCACCAGACAGAGCGTTTCGTCGACCAAAACAGCGCTATACTGAAGGCACTTGAACTGCTCCAAGAGCATTGGCCTCACCGGGAGGCTATACCGAAGCACTAGGGGAAGTTGCAGATCCTTGAGCTGAGAGAAGAGATCCGGGTCATCTTCAACCGGGGCCACCACGGCAATTTTTGGCGGCTGGGTAGCAGCCAACTTCATGGACGCTAGAAACGTCGAAACGGGGCGCTGCAACTCAATAAGCACGACTTTGTCGGAGGTCCGGACAATTTCGGCGACTTTGGGCGCCGGAGCCGATCCAAGGTACACATGCGAAGCCAGCAAATTCTGCAAATTCTGCAAATTCTGCAGATCCGATGGGATATAGAAGTTGGCCTGTTTCGCCGGTACTTCGCCATCGAAGATGATCCCGAAGGGCATGACGTCTGCTTCGGGGCGGCGTGGATTGGGTGGGTGCTGCACACAGCGCGATGCCTATCTATTCAGCTAGTGTCAGTGGAGACGCGGCCACGACAGCGGGCGCCGGAAGTTGGGCCGCGCACGACCACATACCGGCCAATCCACAGCGGCCCCGGCTGGCCCCTTCATCGATTCCGAGGGCCAAGCTGGCAGAAGATTCCGAGGGCCAAGCTGACAGAAGATTCCGAGGGCCAAGCTGGCAGAAGATTCCGAGGGCCAAGCTGGCAGAAGATTCCGAGGGCCAAGCTGGCAGAAGATTCCGAGGGCCAAGCTGGCTGAGGCAGAGAAGGTATCGCCACTTGGAAGACGGCGAGAGGGCTGTATGCCGGACACCACGGTTCGCAGTCGTGTGGGGTCCTAAAACAGGAGCGCGAAAACAACTAAGCGGGCTCCTACTTCTACTCCATCACAACCGGCCGAACTGTGGAGAGACATTTGAGGACATTTGGAGTTTCAGGGCATCCAAAGATTCATTCAGACATTCGGCACCATCTGTCACGTCCTCGACAAGCACCCAAGCCATGAGCAGACCAAGATACCTAACCGACAGCGAGCGGGCCAAAATCCTCGAGTTTCTGGACATGATCCACTACTCGCCCCGGTACAGTGACGACAGCCACGAGTACCGGCATGTGATGCTTCCGAAAAACATGTTGAAGGCCATCCCACAGGACTACTTCAACCCAGAGACAGGCACGTTGCGGATCTTATTAGAGGAGGAATGGCGGGGCTTAGGCATCACGCAATCACTCGGATGGGCCCACTACGAGACACATGCGCCGGAGCCTCACATTCTATTGTTCAAGCGAGCCATCAATTTCGAGCCGTGAATAAGGTGCAGCGGAACGGCGTCAGTTCCGAGACGGGCATATGAACACCAGAGTCTGGTGGACAGAAATCAGGTGCCAAGCCACGTCACTCGGCCATTGGGTCAGGTGGACAGAAGTCAGGTGACCAAGTTAGACGGTCAGCGATAATACAGTCGGGTGGTTTATAGACGGCCAGTGGCAGTCAGTGGCCACAGACGGCGCCACCACACGGCGGCTTGCACCGCCGAGTAGTAATTCAGCTAATAGAAGCGAGTAGGCCCAGGCATGTCCAAACGGGTGTGGTGTGGTGCACGGGTGTGGTGTGGTGTACGGGTGTCCGGGGACGCGCCTACATCGCAAGCAGAAAGCCACGTCTGGCGCCATGATTTCGGGCCCAGAGCTCGAGCAGTTCCTCCAGGACGTCAACCGGAACATCGCGGACGATGACGCCACCGACTTCAAGAAGGTCACGCTCTACCTCTTCGCCTTCGCCCACGCGCGGCTCCAAACCCTAGCGGCGGCGCCGGACGCCGAGTCCAGCGGCTTCGTCCCCCAGCTTTTCGCCACCATCGAGGCCGTTTTGGCCCGGAAAAAGCACCTCTTGAACACCGCCGTGCCCCCGCAAGAGCTCGACGCCGTTTTCGGCGAAAAAAACCCGCATTTCGGCCCCGCCCCGCTCTTCTACCAGTGGCTGCTCCTCTTTGCCCTCCACTGGCTAGCGCAGTTCCCCACGGATCTCCAGCTCACCAACGCCATCAAGTCGTTTCTCTTGGAGCTCATCAACATCGTCGCTGTCCACTTGCTTGGCCACAAACACAAGACTACACTCCGCCAAATGCTCCTCGATTCCGTGACCAACGGCGCCAACGGCTTGGTGGCGCACGTGACGGCGGCTCCCGACCCGTGTCTCGACGGCCTGGCCGCCCTGTTGCTTGCGGGCACGTGCCACTTGTTCACTGTGGTCAATGACTACGACATTGCGGGCAAACTCCGAGTCCGCTCGGCGCCGGGCCGCGTGCAGCTCGACATGTTGGCCAAGCGGCTTTTTTTTGTGCTAGCTGCGGTGGAGACGCTGTCCAACGAGACGCTGCTCGCCATAGTGGACACGTGCAAGTCGGTGATGTTGCTAAACTTGGCCAGCAACGTGTACTTGGACGCCAACGTGCGCTGGACCGCCGTGCAGTTTGTGTTGAAGCTTGTGCACGGCCATTTTTCGTCTTTGGCGGCGTCGGCGGGGTCTGCGCCTGGTCAGTTCACCAAGGCGAGTCAGTTCACCAAGGCGAGTCAGTTCACCAAGGCGAGTCAGTTCACCAAGGCGAGTCAGTTCACCAAGGCGAGTCAGTTCACCAAGGCGAGTCAGTTCACCAAGGCGAGTCAGTTCACCAAGGCGAGTCAGTTCACCAAGGCGAGTCAGTTCACCAAGGCGAGTCAGTTCACCAAGGCGAGTCAGTTCACCAAGGCGAGTCAGTTCACCAAGGCGAGTCAGTTCACCAAGGCGAGTCAGTTCACCAAGGCGAGTCAGTTCACCAAGGCGAGTCAGTTCACCAAGGCGAGTCAGTTCACCAAGGCGAGTCAGTTCACCAAGGCGAGTCAGTTCACCAAGGCGAGTCAGTTCACCAAGGCGAGTCAGTTCACCAAGGCGAGTCAGTTCACCAAGGCGAGTCAGTTCACCAAGGCGAGTCAGTTCACCAAGGCGAGTCAGTTCACCAAGGCGAGTCAGTTCACCAAGGCGAGTCAGTTCACCAAGGCGAGTCAGTTCACCAAGGCGAGTCAGTTCACCAAGGCGAGTCAGTTCACCAAGGCGAGTCAGTTCACCAAGGCGAGTCAGTTCACCAAGGCGAGTCAGTTCACCAAGGCGAGTCAGTTCACCAAGGCGAGTCAGTTCACCAAGGCGAGTCAGTTCACCAAGGCGAGTCAGTTCACCAAGGCGAGTCAGTTCACCAAGGCGAGCCAGTTCACCAAGGCTGCGTGCCGGAGCATTTTGCGGCTCTTTCTCTTCTGCAGGGAGAAGCGGGTGCTTGAGAACTTCTACAACTCGTTTCCGACGAGCGACTTTGAAGACGCCGCTTTTCCGCCCGACGTGGCGCACGTGGTGCAGCTCTTGCGTCGGGACGGGCCGCTGGCAGTCGGTGGGTTTCTGGGGCCGCTGGCAGTTGCTGGGTTTCTGGGGCCGCTGGCAGTTGCTGGGTTTCGGGATGTGCAGTTGAACGATCTCCACGTGCAGATCACGGCGGCCGCTCCGTCCGGCCTCGTTGCCGAGCTCCGCTTCTGCATCGACCCCTCCCGCTCCTTCCAGACATACCTCTCCACGCACAACTTGCTCCCGGACATGAAGACCTGGCTCGACTACGTGCGGGGCTTGGCGGCGGCGGATTTCCTCGCCAGCAAGGCGACGTGCCATACGTTCCTCTCCGTGTTGCGCATCGCCCCGTGCATCATCGCCGGCGACTACGACTTTGCCGCCCACCAGTGCTCGGCCTGCTCGGCCGCCGGCTCCAAAAACATCTACAAGGGCATCTCCGCCCTGCGGCGCCACGTGACAAGCTCCAGCGACAGCAGCTCGCTCTACTCGGCGGTCTTCGGCGGGCTTCTTCTCGGAACGCTCCGCGACCGGCTCCTGGCCAATCCCCTCTTGGCCGCCAACTTCTTGCTTGCGCTCTACAACCTCTTGGCCACGTTCCGGCTTCCCGAGAAAGACTGCGGCGCCACCAACGCATGCTTCCAGTTTGTCATGGCGTGCCTCAAGACCCATGCCAACCGAGAAGTACGCATTCTCGCCGCCAGGGCGCTTCCGCTCTTCCTCATCCGCCAGAACGACAAAACCCTGGACGTCCTCTTCAAGTACATGTTCCAGACTGTGTCCAGCATCAACTACAACGCCACGGAGATCCACTTGGCCGAGTCCACGCTCCTTGCGCTCGCCGAGCTCGCCGTGGTGTGCGAGGGCGAGTGGCTCTGCGTGCTCTTCATCAAGATGATCGACTGCTTGGGCGAGGCGAACGAACAGCACGTCAATCTCGCCTACAACTCGCTCCTCTACGTGGCGCTGGCCAAGGCGCTCACGCCCTACAAGATGCTCTCGCCGTACTTGCCCAGCATTGCAGAGCGCATCGTCAAGAACCCCAGGATGTTCACGCGGCTCACCGAGCTCCTCGGCATCACCAAGAAGTTCTTCTTGAGCAACACAAAGGAGTACACCACGCCGCGGTTTCTAGAGTACTACAAGCGGGACTTTGTCCTGGAAATCGCCGACGCCTGCAACATGCCCAAGTTGAAGTTGATCGCCAAAACGCTCCCGAGGATCATGGCGCTTTACCTCTGCAAAGACGAGCTGATCGACGCCAAGTACATCGTCAATGTGTTGACCAACGCCAGCCCCCACTACAAGAAGGTGACCATCTCGGACTTGGTGCCCAACGTGGGCGAGGTGCTCTGGTTCATCTTGCTCCAGATGCAGATGGACGACGACGGCCGGCTCCAGAATGAGCCCAAGATCTTCAACGCCATGGTGTACGTGGGCAAAATCAGCTGGATGAAGCGCCCGGAAAACGGCCACGCCCAGCCGCCGCTGGAAGCGGACTTCGACTACATCCAGGACATCCTTCAGGAGCACGTGTTGGAGCTAGCGCAGCGGTTCAGCGAAAACGTCCACCAGATCAAGGGCATCCGGCCGTACCTCGAGAAAGTGAGCTCCATCAAGGCCATCCAGTTCCTCATCGCCAAGAACACCACCGCGGCGTCGTGGGCGTTGGGCCAGATCTCCACGTGTCTCCAGGCCGCCATGGACTCGCCGTCGTTGGAGACCCACGCGTTGAGCTGCTGGAATGTGTTGGTGCAGCGGCTAGACCTGGCCCGCCTCGTGTCGTTGTTCGACATCACCATTTCGTTGATTTTCCAGAAGTTCGAGGCGTTCTCCCACCGCTCCAAGCTCATCGCTGCCGACATTCTCCGCAAACTATTCTCGGTGATCAAGGAGAAATACATCAAGTACGGGCCCTACTACTACTCATACCCCTACATCAAAGACTTGGACCTCTACTACGTGCCGGACGCGTCGCTGTCCATTTTGCTGAAGCTCAAGAGCAACATCTCGTTCTTTCCCGAGCTAACTCGCCGCTTGCAGACCGGCAACCGCATCGTCATCCACCAGGCTCTCGATGACCTCATCAACTCTGCCAATGCACACCAGAAGGCTTGGCAGAGCGAGACGCTCCGCGACAACAACAGCGTCAAAGAGATCTCCGACTTGGTCCGCAGTGTGCTTGACATCTCCGTGCAGTTCCGCAGCAAAGACCCGTCAATCTCCACCAAGAGCGCCAAGGTGTTGGCCAGCCTTGGCTCGTTGGACGCCAACCGCTTCAACTTCAAGAGCGTCAAGCTCCAGACCATCCTCCTCCACGACTTCCACGACTACAGGGAAAACGCCCGGTTCCTCGTGGACTTTATACAAACCAAGGTGATCAAGAATTTCTGGGCCTCCAACGATCCGATCCGCCAGCTCTTCTCGGTGTACGCCATGCAGAGTTTCCTCTCCATTCTCGGCTTGGACCAGTCCATCTTGGACGCCGACACCCAGGGCGTGCTCGGCGAGGTATGGAACGAGTTTTCCGAAATCGACAAGTCCACGTTGACGCCGCTCTTGAGCTCGCGCTACTTCGCCCAGACGCCACGGTACGAGCCTTTGGAGTACCCGCACTTTGTCTTGGGCATGCGCCACGACAAATGGCTTGTGGACATCACCACCAACTTGTTCCGGCGGCCGATCTCGCAAGCCAGCTCGCTACCGTCGCAGAAGTCGTCCAAAGGTAAGAGTGCCAAGAGCGCCATCTTCCAGACCTGTTCCATGTTGATCCGCGACGAGGAGGTGTCCATCTCGCAGTATCTCTTGAAATACGTGGCCTTGAGCCACATCGTCAACGGCGACGAGGAGGCCCGCAGCGACATTCTCAGCGAGTTCCTAGCCATTCTCCACACAGACTTCCAGGGCCAAGGTGCCACGGAGCGCGTGGAGAACCTCAAGTTGTGCTACCAGAGCGTGTTCGAGGTGTTGGACTACTTCAACGAGTGGATCTCGGCGGCCACGCAGAGGCTCAGCGACGCGGCGCTCCCCAAGGCCGACGCGGCGGTGTTGACCAAGCGGCGACTGTACGTGGCGTCCATCTTGAAGGAGATCCCCACGGAGCTTATTGCGCAGACGTCGTCGCAATGTGACTCGTTTGAGCGCACCATCTTGTATCTCGAGAAGTGCCACCGGAACAAGGCCTCCAGCGCCAGCGGCCTTGCGTCGTTGAACATCGCGTCCACGCTCCAGACGGTGTACTCGAACATCGACGACTACGACGCCTTGAACGGTGTTCTCAAGAAGTTCTCCACCAGCAACCTCTCGGAGAAGTTGCACACGTTCCAGTTCAACGAGAACTGGTCGATTGCACAGGAGTCGTTCCACGTTTTGAGCCACGCCGGCTCCGAGGCGTCCCGCGTGGATTACACCACCAAGCTTCTCAAGTCCTTCGCCGACCACGCCCTCTACGACAAGGTGTTGGCGTCGCTCGACTCCACCATGTGGAGGGAAAACTACACCGACTTGCCCATGGCGTGGGCCGTGGCGGGCGTGCTGGCGTCCGTGCAGTCCGGCAGCATCCAGGAAATCGACAAGTGGAGCAAGATCCTGGGGATCTTGGGCCGCCCCCGGGACGTGGAGGCTCTGATCACGTCGCGGTTCGCCGACAGCATCCTCCAAATCCAGAGCCATGGGCCGCAGCGGTTTGCGCTGCTCATCGACGGCATCTACGCCATCGTGGGCCAGTCGCTCGCCCTGTCCATATCGTCGTCGTTCTCCCGAAACACCCACTTGATGCGCCAGCTACACATGATGTTCGACGCCAATCTCATCGTCAGCAACAACTCGCTGCAGACAGACATGCCCAGCATCCTCCACGACCGCATGAAAAACACCGACCTCGAGTTTGACAGCCAGTGGAAGATCTTGGCGGTGCACCGCTTGTGCTACCTCTTGACGGGCCGAGAAAGCCAGATCAGCGACATCCACCTCCGGTGTCTGAAGATTGCTCGGCGAGACCAACGGCTCGATATAGCCACCAAGTGCATCATGAACGCCATGGTGACAAACAACGAAAACGCCAACGTCGAGTACGCCCATTTGCTCTGGGAGCAGGGCAAGCAGACCGAGGCCATCAAAACGCTCTCCGAGAGCTTGGCGGCGCCGGACGCCGAGCCCAAGGCCAAGGCCCGGCGCCAGCTCCAGTATGCGCTCTGGCTCGACGAATCCAGCCACAGCTCGCAGGCCACCATCGTGGATGAGTACACCAAGGCGTACCGGCTCGACAAGGAGTGGGAGAAGCCGTTCTTTGACTTGGGCAAGTACTACTGCAAGATCATGGACACGCAGACCGAGAAGTCCGGGCTATACGAGCGGCACATCATCCGCTACTACCTCCACGCGTTGAAGCTCGGCACCAAGTACATCTTCGAGGCGCTACCCAAGTTGATCTCGGTGTGGTTGGACTTTGCGCAAAAGACCCACAAGACCAGGGACGCCGCCCGCCGCTTGGATGCCATGGTGGCCGAGATCTTCAAGCAGAAAGACGACGTGCCGTCGTATGTTTGGTACACGTCCATCACACAGTTGCTCCTGCGGATCACCCACTCCCACGGGCCCAGCGTGGACGCTATTCTCGCCATCTTGGCCAACCTCGTCACCACATACCCGAAGCACAGCCTCTGGTACGTGTTGTCGCATGTCAAGTCCAAGGACGCCAAGCGCAAGCAGCGGGTGGAGCAGATCTTGGACAGCGTCCGTGCCACGCTCGGCGTGGCGGTGGTCAACGCCAAGGAGCTCTTCGAGATCTTGGAGAGTCTCGCCGGCCAGAAGGTCAAGAAATCGGCCAGAAAACGGTGGACGCTTACCGACGACTTCCACGTGCGGGACACCAAGAAGCCGTACGACTCGCTCGTGGTGCCCGTCAAGGCGAATCTTGAGATCAAGATCCCGGCCTCGCACCCCCACCGCCTGGGCGAGGCGTTCCACGCGTTCCCCAAGGCGCCTGTGACCTTCGACGGCTTCGACGAGGACGTGACCATCTTCCTGTCGCTCCAAATGCCCAAGCAGATCACCATCCGGGGCACCGACAACAACGCGTACCGGCTTATGGTCAAGCGGGACGATACCCGCAAGGACGCCAAGGTGTTTGAGTTCACCAACATGATCAACCGCTTGCTTTCGGCAAGCGTGGACGCCCGCAAGCGCAACCTTGCCATTGAAAACTACTCGGTGATCCCGTTGGCTGAGGACATGGGCGTCATTGAGTTCGTGGCCAACGTGCAGACGATGAAGGCAGTCATCCAGCTGCAGCAGAAAAAGTCGGGCATCTTCCTCAACGAACGGAAGGTGTTCCACAAGTTGGACGAGGCCCAGAAGGTGCTCAAGGCAAACCCGTGCACCAGCACGAAGGACGACTTGGCGTCTTTGTTCGACACGGTCTGCAGGGAGGTGACTCCGGTGCTCCACCAGTGGTTCATTGAGCAGTTTTCTGATCCGGCCATTTGGTATGTGGCCCGCAAGACGTACATCCGGACCTCCGCGGTGATGTGTATTGTGGGGTATGTCATTGGCTTGGGCGACCGCCATTGCGAGAATATTCTTTTCTTGAAGGAGAACGGCGCCTCGCTCCACATCGACTTCGACTGCCTCTTTGAGAAGGGCAAGACCTTGCCCACGCCCGAGATTGTGCCCTTCCGCTTGACCCAGAACATGGTGGACGCCATGGGCATCACGGGCATTGAGGGGCCCTTCCGCATCACGTGCGAGGTCACGGGCGCCTTGGTCCGGGCCAACGAGGCGTCGCTCATGAATATTTTGGAGACGTTGATCTATGATCCGTTGTTGGACTGGCGGACGCTGGAGAAGCCGCAGGAGCACCTCAAGCGGGTGCGCCATAAGATCCGAGGCTTGCTTGATGAGAAGGAGGGCATGCCTATGAATGTGCATGGCCAGGTGGATGTGTTGATACAACAGGCGACGTCCACCGCCAACCTCAGTCAGATGTACGCCGGTTGGGCGCCGTACATCTAGACGCGTGGATCCCCTAAAGAACGCTAGTAATAGGATTTGCGTATGGATTTGGTAATTGCGGCGGTCTGGACTCGCGTATGGATTTGGTAATAGCGGCGGTCTGGACTCGCGTATGGATTTGGTAATAGCGGCGGTCTGGATCCCGTCTGGAGGGGGCTGGTGACCCGGCTCACGGAGAGTCCGGCGGCGGTTTCCGGTGTTTTTTCTCGAGCGGCGGCTCGGCAGACTGCACGTCGATAGTCTTAGAAATGCGTTCTTCAGGAAACAACTTGGAGCCGAAATCGTAGCCTGAGATCTCGGGGCGCTCGATGCGCTCGGGGTCCGAGTTAAGCGTCGCCAGCGACTGTTTCCGCGGCCGACGGTTCGAGATCATCTCCGGAGCAACGTAGCCTGCACCCAGTGGGGACGACGGCAGCTTCGTTGGCTTCGTGTACCAGCTGCCGATCTTCCGAATGGAGCCGGTGTATGAAGGCTCGGTCAGATCGGAGGCCAGCTGAACCTCCGAGCCGTCAGACAAAATGCTCGTCTCGTCCACCTCGAGCGTCGAGACAGACTTGGGCTTTCTCAACCGCTTGGAGAGATCGTTGAGCGTGGATGAAATTCGGACTTTTGAGCGTACAGGCGTGGCACTGGTGACCGGCACGGCTTCGTCGCTTCCGGTGGTGCAGACAGACGTGACGTCCTCCAGCTTTTCGCTCTCATCTGCGGTTTCCTTATCGGTTTCCTTATCGTCCGCGTCGCTTTCGTTGACATCGTTGGTTGATTGAGCGCTCTTGTCCCAGAGCCCGCCTCTGTATACCTCATCCTTGGCATGGTAGAACACAATGTCGTCCCAGTGTGGAAACACCAACGACTCCTTGATGGCATCCTTGAACTTTTTCTCGATGGTGTTAGTGATAACGCCATACGACATCAGCCGCGAGCTGATGACGGGCTCGATTTTGATGGCCATCTGCGGCTCGCTCTCGAAAGTGTACCATAGTCTGGTGGATGGCGGCGGCTTCATGCGGAGAAGCATCGGGCCGCTGAGCTTCTCAAGCGTCACGGAGAGCAACACGTCAACATCTCTGGTCTTGAAGCGGGATCCGAGGTTGATGTTGACCTTGGTGGCTAGCTGCATGGAGAGGCCTCCTGTGTAGTGCACGTCGAACGACACCAAGAGGTTGCCCTCCGGGTTGATTTCCTTCAACGCAGGGTAGCTGATGAGTGGAGCGGCGGAGCCGGCATCGACGCGGATGATTTGGAACTTGTCCAAGAAACCGGGAGTTTTGATTTTGTTCAACTTCTTCTCGATCTTCAAAACGAGGTAGTTCTGCATCATGTCCGTCTGCAGCAACGAGAGAAAGAGCCGGCCCAAAATGGAGTTGATCCACTTCGTCTGCAACTGACCCTCGGAGCTGTAGAGAGCCAGGATCAACTTCATGCTGTCGGCAGTGGGGAAGTGGAGCGTCTCTGCATAGAGCGCCGGGTCCAACGCCGGGGCGGCGTAGTTGGCGATTTTGGTGGCGCGAATGAGCGCAAAGTACCAGTCCTCCTTGTCCACGTTGTAGTCGGTGTAGATGAAGATGGCACCGGGAGGCGCCGGAAGCCCGCTGGCCTGGTCTAGAACATCTTGCGTAGTGACCCTCCCGGAGAGCCACTCGCCGCCCGCGTCGCGGCGGTGCTCCGAGAGCCGCCGGGCCCGGCCCCAGTCGGCCTTGAGCAACGCGATCAGCGAGTACTTGGTGAAAAGCGATGCTTCCGGTAAGTTGCGGGGCCAAAGCAGGACAACGTGGTTTTGCAACACGATCACGTGCTTGACGTCCTGCATCTTCTCATTTTTGTAGAGGAACAAGTTGCCGTGCTTCAACACGGCGTAGTATCGGTGCTTTTTGGACGGCGCGGATGCGGGCGCCGCGCTTCCGCTCGGCATTGGGGTGTCGTCTGCCACGTCGGGCGTCGGCCGACCCGCTTCTCGGGCGCCGTTGTCGGCATGCTGCAACGAGCCCGCGTCCTCTGCTTCCGCCTGCGCTTTTCTAACACTCGCCCCGTGTTCGCTCGGCTTCTCCTTCCCAGCACTCGCCCCTTGTTCGCTCGCCTTCTCCTTCCCAGCACTCGCCCCTTGTTCGCTCGCCTTCTCCTTCCCAGCACTCGCCCCTTGTTCGCTCGCCTTCGCCTTCCCCGCGTCCGTTTTCTCCGCACGAACCGCCACTTTTGTGTTGGTCACCAACTTGTAAAGCGACGAGTAAGCGGACTTGGCATTTGGCGTATCGCCCACGGCCTCGGCCCGCCCGGAGAGGTCATCCTGCGACTCCAATTCCTCGTGGGTCACCACGATCCAGCCTTGCTTGAAGGCGGTGAGGCCGGTGTCGCGGGCCTCCTCGATTTGGGCTGCTTTGAGTGGCGGCGGGCTGTCTTGGGCCGGTATTTTCGGGTGGAGGTATATGAAGACCGCAATTGCCACCGGGATGAACGTCACGCCGCCCACGAGATAAGCGTAGACGAGATGGAGCAACGTCATGGCGTCTGCGGTGAGGTGCTCCCTGTACGGGCGTGCGGGCTGCTGTAAGGCGGTGGTGCGCGGCTCTGGTGTACGGGTCTTCTGGTGTACGGGTGCGCGGGTGGTGTACGGGTGCGAGTGTTTGGGGTACGGGTGTGCGGGTGCGAGTGTTTGGTGTACGGGTGCGCGGGTGGTGTACGATTGACGGAACAATATATTAAAGAACACTGCCGTGGACCAGGGCCAGGCAGGAGAATTAAACATGCTTCTCAGCATTAAAAAAAAAAGTCGCTGACCAAGAAGTTGGGCGTGCCAATCATCTCGCTGGCTCTGCCCGTGATGACCGACCGTTTGTTGAGGAACTTGAACGCATCGTTCGGCCCGTCCCTCTTTTCGCCGGTCAAGGAGAAGTTGAAGTTGTCGTTCTGGCGGTAGTGAAACGACATCTTGGCCGACAACGGCGCCGGGTCCGTGGGCTTCAGGTTCATTACTGCATCCGTGGGAGAGCACAGGTCCTCCTCGGTGTCGGTATGCAAAGGCTCGCTGTCAGTGGTCAATGGATCATCGTTCTCGTCGTCGTCATCGTAGTGTATGTAGTCCTCGACCTTGTATCCGAAGGTGGGGCTGGAGTTGAAGTTGACGTTCTTGAAAAACGGGATCTGCGGAGCATGGGCCCGCGTCACGTGGCGCTTGGGCGCGTGCACCTGCGGCTTGGTCAAGATCAGAAACGACGAGTTGTCATTGTGGATCTCCATCTGCGAGCGGCGGAGCTTGGAGTAGTGTCTCCGGAGATTGTCATTCATGAGCTTGCTCAAGTTGTAGGAGATGTTGGGGTGCGGAGTCGGGTCCGCGGAGGCGGGGGCCGAGGCCGAGGACGACTCGTTTTTCTGCGATTCGCTCTCGTTCAATTGCACGAGGAGGTCGTTGTTTGTGCACGTCAAGCTCAAGAGCTTCTCCACGGGGTCCATTTGGTCCGAGGCCTCTGCTTCGCAGGAAAGCCTTCTTTTTTTGGTGGCGTTTTCGGAGCAAGGTAGCATGGAGTGGAAACGGCAGAAGTGAACGGACGGCGAAGTGAACGGACGGCGAAGTGAAACGGACGGCGGAAGTAAAAAGGATGGGAAAAACTGGCACAAGAAGTGAACAACGGCGGAAGAATAAACGGGAATAAAGGAGGATGGAAATTCAGGAGTTTGGGGCCTTTAAGAATAAAACCCGGGATTTCATGCATGAAAAAAAAAACACCGGAAAGAAAAAATATTGCCGCAACGTGCAGCACCGCGCCTGGTGGAACACCGCATGGGAAGGAAAAAACAGAAATCATGGTGCACGCACTGCACACACCCGTGCGGGTGCGGTGCTCTATGCAGGCCCGCTTACGGCCTCTTGCCTCCCTATATTTCCTCCCCAAGGTCAGTAGGGGGTACAATGGACGGCTGGCCGGCGGCTTCCATAAAACAGGCGTATTCCGGTGGCGAGAGCGGCTTTTTCGGGCCCGGCTGCGTTGCCTTCCCCGCTCTGGCTATCACCGCCCAACGGAGCACTGCTTTCCGCCTTTCTTTTGCAGCACCCCCTTCTGGGGGCAGACGTGATCGTCCAGCCCACCAACAGCCCACCAACAGCCCATTATTGCCGCCACCAACAGCCCATTATTGCCGCCACCAACAGTCCATTATTCCCGCCACCATTCTCCACACATAAGCTGCGTTCTGCCCGGCCCCTATTACTGCCTCCGAGTTTCCTGCCTCCTCCAATTGGGTGTGCTGCTGGCGGTAAGATGGTGTACGGCGGCAGAGTAGGGGCACGGAGCGTGCGCCAATTCCCACGCACCATGTTTTGCCACTTAGCGCAGCCAAAGCGCATAAATTCCCAGGCCACCTGGAATGTTGCACTTGTGCAGCGGAGATTTCAGGAATTCAGGAATTCGAAATTCGGGAATTCGAATTCAGGAATGCAGGAATTAGAATTCAGGAATTCAGGAATGCAGAAATTCGAATTCAGAAATTCAGGAATTCAGAGAATCTTCAGAGCATTGAGTTACAGCCTAGGGAATTGAGGGATGAATATGGATGAATAGGATGGATATGGATGAATATGGATGAATATGGAGAATATTCGAGGTCGAGGATTTCATGCACATGGATTTAGCGGCCCAACTGATAGCTGTTCTGTGACGTTCAGAGATTCGTCACATGACGAGTTCCTTACATGAAGGATCATGTTTCCGGAGCAAGTGAAGGGAAGCAGCGCCCCGCTGGCGGTCCAATGTCCAGGCCTGGCAAAATGAGCATTGGGGCATGCTGTGATTGTGACGCTGTGACGCTGTGATTGTGCCGCTGTGACGCTGTGTTCTGCAATGCTTTAATGCTGTGATTACGCTGGGACTCTAATGCTGTGATTACGCTGGGCTCTAATGCTGCGATTACCCTGGGGCTCTAATGCTATTCGGCGTTAAGCATACATACCAGCGGTCGTTGACAATCTGTGGGTCCATCGACTCGGCCAGATTGAATGTGACGTCAATCGCAGTTTGCCGAGATCCGAATGAGAATTTCGAATCATCTGGATCTCCCGCGAGCATGACGTTTGCTGTTCCGAAAGGGAGCGTTGAAAGGCTCGTGACGGTGCGAGACTTTTTGGTTCCTTTTTATGGCACTGTGTGCACGCAGACGGGAAACAATCAGCGTCGACTATTCTGGCCGGAAACAACGATGCCATGCATGTGCATTGACTCGACCGGAACACTGCCCGAGAAATGACGCCAACTGAGGGTTGGCCTGAGGGTCCAGCTCACCAGACGCTGGACCATGGTTTGGCACTTGATCTTTCAATGCATATGCATATGTGTGCCGTAGCTGCTCCTACAGGAGCGGCAGCTATCGAATGGGAGCGCGCGAAATCCTCATGACTTTGTTTCTTTTCCGGCTCTGTATGCAGGCTCTACAGCCCGCATGCGCGCATGCACGCACGCAGCGAAATACGGCTTTTTTACACACTCCCCGACCGAGCCTTGGCTTCGGTTGTCGGTCCCAGCAACTGAGCAAACATGCCTTTTTCTTGTCGAGTGTGCAGTGCACTGCGGGGCATGGCCTGCATTCAAAAAAGCTTGTTCTTAGCTTACCGGATGCCACAAGCTCACCGCATCTGATGTGCAGCTGGAGCCGACTCGAGAAACACCGAGCGTGAGCATGCCCAGACCTGCGTATGCACATCCGAGATCCACGCCTCAATGGCATTTTGCAGATCCCTCTACTTATACCGCCGGGCCTTTTGAAAACCTTGAGTTTGATTTTCATGCAGCCGAGCTTCTGAAACCGGATGCCGAGCCGGAAAAAGGCGCCCGAGTCAGGGTCCACTGCACGTGACTGGTCACGTGGTCTCTCACGTGGTCTCTCACGTGTCTGTTCACGTGGACGGTCACATGCACAATCACGTGAAGTGCGCCCTTTTCACCCCCAAGACACGTCTGAAGCCGCCATGAGAAAGCAAGTCCTTTTCCTCTCCCTACTATGCGGTGCTCTCTCTTCCACAGGCGACCAGCTCCCAGAGTTCGCTGACTGCTGCCTAGAGTGTGAGCGGGTCCTTTGCCCCCGAGATATCCATGTGCAAAACGACTCCCCAAACAGCGTGTCGTTTGGCCCAATTGCCGCCAAAGTCGACGCCATTGACGACTTGATTGCGCTCTACTCCAAGAACTCCATCAACCCCGTGGCAGAGCTCCTTTTCCACTGGGACTGTGCCCTGGACTGCAACTACAAATGCCAACAAATTGTCCATTCCCGCCGCAAACAAATGGGTCTTCCGTCAGTCAAGTTCTACGGGAAATGGCCGTTTCGCCGCGTGGCGGGGGCAACCGAGTTCCTCTCGGTGGTGTTTTCCATGGCCAATTTCTATGTGAACTACATCAACTACCGCAAAATGGCCGGCTATTATTCCGCCAACGCACCCCTCAACGCAGCCAAGAGCTCCATGGCGCTCCAGTACTGTATATTGCTAGGGCTTCTGATGCTAGGGTGGTTTTTCAGTGCCATTTTCCATGTTCGGGATACCAAAGTCTCGGAAACAATGGACTACCTTGGCGCCGGCTCGATCGTGGTGGCCAATTTCAACGCTATAGCCGTGCGGTACTTCAATTTGCACGAGAAACGCACGCCAAGGCGTCTCTTTCAGGGCTTGATGCTTCTAATGCTTCTTGGCCACTACGCACGACTCTATCACAACTGGGACTATGATTACAACATGAAGTTCAGCATTTACTTGGGCGTTTCCTCACTCACGCTATGGGTCTTGCACGCTCTCCGCATGAACCGAGTATTCAAGGCTAGTTCTCGCGTATACACCGATCCCTACGAGCGACGCATTCTCCAAAAAACCCGGTTTCTTGGAGTCAAGTCGCCGAGAGTGGTGCCGTTTATTCCAATTGTGTTGAACGTGTATCTCCTATGCTCGCTCTACTTTGAGGTGCATGATTTCGAGCCTTGGTTTGGCTTGCTCGACTCTCACTCGGTATGGCACATCTGCACGATATTTCCGCCTTTGATCTGGTACGATTGGAACATCTGGGACTTGGAGTTGTCGGAGCGTGTGAGCAAGTAGGGATGCGAGGGTTGGTATTAAAGCACAGGATACGGTAACAGAGCACGCCAGCGTGCAACCGTGAGATATATCGGAGTGGAATAGTCGGCAGTTAAAGCAGTGACGCCGTGCTGATATGCAAAGTAATCTGATCGTGGTCATAGAATTAGAACCTGACACAAGCGAACTCGGTACAAATAGAACCTGACACAAGCGAACTCGGTACAAATAGAACCTGACTTTGACGTAGAGCGACGTATTAAGGCTTGAGGAATTCAAGGCGGAGTTTCCAAGAGGATCCCACAAAGATCTCAAAACCACGATCAAGCTCGGCCTGTAGAAACTCTTTGGCACCATTGACTGATTCTGTTCATACATCAAATTGAGAAACCGGGATGGGCCTGGACTTTTTCCACCTAGAATATAGCATCAGGCCTATTTTGGAGAAAACGCCAACGGCGGTAACACCCGCAATGGCAACCACCCACAGCAGGAATTGACCTTTTGACGAAGCTAAGGAGGCGTAAAACGCATGTTCGTTCATAATGAATGGGTCTAAAGAAGCCTCTGGAAGCATGGGATGTGGGAGGGAGAAGACTAAAAATATCGGCGGCGCCGGATCTTAAATATCTTGAGTTGCAATTTCACAAAGCGCCAGGCTATTAATAGTAAACTGCGAAATATGCGCATAAAATGCAGGTGTGGAGCTAAAATTTTGTCCAATGACACGCATCTTCTCCGTCAAACTAAAAGTTTAGTCCGTAGAATGAAAGGTTGCGTCTGTAGAGTTCACCAGCTAAAAGAGGCTGTCTCTGAACAGATTGAGTTCTGTAAAATTGAGTTCTGTAAAATAGTTCTGTAAAATTGAGTTCTGTAAAATAGTTCTGTAAAATTGAGTTCTGTAAAATTGAGTTTGTAAAATTAAGTTCTTCTGTTAAATTCTTCGGTTAGGGAACGAATTCTTTCTTGAATGGCTTTCATTATAAGCGTCCCGCTTTTTCGAGTACAATCAACGCTCAACGCGTATTGCATGCACTCCAGTGGGGAACGTGCAGGTGCGAAACGGGCTTTCGCATCCTCAACACCTCAATACAAATTTCTTGGAATCGGCGTTTCTAAGCGCCACTGCAACCCGTCACTGCATCGGCCACTTTTCGCAGAGTATGATGCAGCGAGCCAAAGAAATATGCGCCCTGGTAGACGGCCAGTTATTTGCCCCTTTGATTTACCAAGAAGACGCCCGGGATCTCAACTTTTGCAAGGACAACAAGAAACCAGCAGGCGGGAATGATATGAAAGCGTGTGAAATAGTGGTATATGGAAAGTATGTAAAAAGGGTGGAAAAAGTGAAAAGAAGCAAAATGCGGATAGGCCACTTATATAGCCCGGTGGCTGCAAATGCATTGGGTTTCAGGATTCGCACTCCATGCATGCGCATGTCGTAGCTGCAAGTTTGGAAAAGCATAAAAGGCCTGCAATCCCCCCTCTGAGGATTCGTAGAGAATTGGAAGGATTCGCAGGGATTCGCAGAGATTCGCAGAGATTCGCAGAGATTCGCAGGGATTCGCAGAGAATTCAAAGCTTTCGTGTCCAGGACTTTCACTACCGTGCTTTACACAAATACCGGGAGGCCGCAGTGAGTGATGGAGGAAATCCGCTTGTCAAAAGCGTAATTTCATGGTCCTATTGCAATCGTCTGAAGCGGGGGGCTAATTCTTGAGAGAGTTTCTGATTTTCCGGAAAAACCCGGTGCACTTCTTGTTTTTCTTGTGCCTGGAAGTTTCTGATTCCGACAGCGCTGTGTGGGTAGCAGGGAGTTCTTCGTTCATGTTCGACGCATCAAGCAGCGAGGGATTTGCGGAAGTCTGCAGTTGCTTTCCATTGGAGCCATCCCATCCAGCCAAAACA
This sequence comes from Metschnikowia proteae, assembly GCA_002370515.1. Taxonomy (NCBI): domain Eukaryota; kingdom Fungi; phylum Ascomycota; class Pichiomycetes; order Serinales; family Metschnikowiaceae; genus Metschnikowia; species Metschnikowia proteae. The sequence goes on along the minus strand of NKYY01000015.1, from coordinate 111,218 downwards.
ACCTCGATGCACACGCTGGTGAAATCCTCAAGCAAAAGAATGATCTCGTCCGAATCGACTACTCCATAGAATTGCAACCGGAGATTGTCGCACACACTTGCAGTCACCGCAAGTAAGACCTCGCTCATGAGGTCACGGGTGACATTGGTAACAAACGCTCTCGCTTGTTGGAGGAAATGGAGGTCCAAAAACAGTTGGAAGTGGGCGATTTCGGCGTGGTCGGTTGCGTCGAGGTAGCAGAAGAAGTTCCTGCTGAGCTCGTGCATTTCGTCGAGGTTGAGGGTCTCACGGTCGGAGTCGGAGATCTCGCAGCCAATTATCTGAAAGCGGAGGAGGAAAAAGTCCAACATTTCTATGAAGAGGGCCCGGGCCATATCATCTGATGGAAGGTAGGCGAGGAAGTGCCTCTTCAGGGTGTCTGTCCGAATGTCCTGGTAGACGTCTTGCCAGAAGCTTGTCTGCAGGATGTACGATCTGAGCGCTGACAGTGCCTGCGACGGGTTGTGCTTGTGCACGTGCGAGTTCATCTCGGCGAGTCCTTTCTGGATAGAGAGGCTGCAGCCAGGCAGCTCCGGAGCCGCTTTGGATGCCTTTTTGGAGGAGCGCTTTTGCGTATACTCCTGCACGATGTCCTCGTACTTGCGCTCGACGGGCACATGCTTCAGAAACAGAAACCACTTCGTCTCCAAGGAGTATTGCACATAGTGTGCTTTTGGCTCGAACTCCACGAGGTAATTATAACGCAACATCTGGATGTTGGTCCGCAGAAGGATGCGCTCCTGCAAAGAGGCGCCTTTGCCAAGGGTGCGCGTGCGAAAGTGCTCATTTGCGGCACCATACACCCACGGCGCCGTGAGGGAGTCCTGCACGATCAAAGCCTTTTGGTGAAACTCATACAACTTGCGCTCGAAAAGCCCAAGCGTGAAGCGGTGCTCCACGTACTGCAGGGTGTGGGCACAATAGACCTTCTTGTGGGCGGTGATTTCAGTGGTGTGGCTGGACGTGTGCACACCGTCCCCCAAGGAGGCCAGGGACGTGGACAGCATGCTCGTGTGACCCGAGTTCCCTATGGACCGCGCATTATTTGAAGCCGCACCAGCCCCGTTTGCCAATCCGTGTGCAGGCCCATCGAGATGTGCATGGGGCCCTGATGTGCACACACTGGCCCCGCCTAAACTGCCGTTTTTTGAGCTGCCGGCACCAGAAATCTTGAAACTTTTGCGAGAGAAGTTATGGGAACTGGAAGTTGAATTTCTGCCGCTCGCGCTGATGCTGTCTCTGGCAAATAGACGAGAGTGGATAGAATTGTTGTTCAACGAAGTCAGACTAGAGTCTTGAGTTTGTGGGGGCTTCCGCAAGAGATTCTGCGAGTGCTTCAGCAGATGAGAGCTCTTCTTCCCGGAGGAAGCAGCTCCTGAAGATTTGGATTCGGCGACAGAAGGCGTTGACAGTTTGGAGCTACGGCTGCTTCGAATGGGCTGTCTTTTCACCACCGGCGCATTTTGCAATAAGATGAACGCCGACATTTAAGCTTTCGGTGACGGAAAGGTTAAGGCAATTAAGATTTTGGCGAACGTCTGGCGTCAAAGATTAATTGGTCAGTATGAGGGACGTGATGCAGTGGGTGACAGTGGGATAATAGAAGCTGCCCGATTCGGAAGCGTGCTGAGGATCTGGGATAATCAAAAAGGGCTCGTTGGAAAACAGGCCAAGCAGGCCACATATAAGTGGTGCAGGGTTTTCAGGACCGCAAGTGGAGAGCGTGCATGGGCTCGCTCAGCGCGCATGATGTACCTGCATGGCGCACCGTGAATTAATTGAGCTGAGCCGCAGGAAAGGCGTGTTTTTTATGGAGCTTAGCCACACAAATCCGCTACAAGCATTGTGAGATGCCGGAAAAAATGTCTCAATAGTCACAGAGGTGCAACTCATACGCAAGCCATGATCCATGCATTGATAGTGGTCGCGACAGAAATAGGCAGCATGAAAAGAAGGCGGCGTCGGAAGCCGCCTCAAACACTGCAACCCGCCTCAAACACTGCAACCCGCCTCAAACATGCAGCCCTGAAAGCCGCACTCAAACACAAGAAAAAAGAAACTCCGATACCGGGAATCGAACCCGGATCTGCTCGGTGAGAGCGAACTGTGATAGCCATTACACTATATCGGAAGGAAAAGTGCTAAGAATTAGCTTAGAAGAGAAGCTCCGATACCGGGAATCGAACCCGGATCTGCTCGGTGAGAGCGAACTGTGATAGCCATTACACTATATCGGAAGGAAAGGTGCTAAGAATTAGCTGAGAGAAACTCCGATACCGGGAATCGAACCCGGATCTGCTCGGTGAGAGCGAACTGTGATAGCCATTACACTATATCGGAATTTGTTGAAATTAGAATATGTCCGATTGCCAGGCATTCAAAAACATTGCGGTTCCGGCATGCTTTCGAAAGGTCTCGACTGGATCGCCAAGAACTCCGGCATTGGATCTCGACCCTGTGCACCGTGGCCGGCACGTGCTCGCATCAGATACAGGCGCTCCTGCATGCGCGGCCGTGGAGGGCTCGCTCGAAGTTAATATCTTCTACTTTAAGCGAAACCCACGTACCTGGAAGCTTACATGCACTACAAGCAGCAAAGCACCTAAGCGAAAAGTCATTTTAGGCGAGTCCTCGCCAATTATATGCAGCTAGACCAGCCGTGAAAGCTGAGGATACATACAGTGGAGGCTCTGATTCGTTTCCGGATGTTGCTGATGGTAGCGACGTCCCTCGGTCCCGGTCTTCACTTCTCAGTTTGCTTTCGTCTTTCGTCTTGTGTCTTTCCTCTTCCTCTTCCTCTTCCTCTTCCTCTTCCTCTTCCTCTTCCTCTTCCTCCTCCTCTTCCTCCTCCTCTTCCTCTTCCTCTTCCTCTTCCTCTTCCTCTTTCGTCACTCCGGCCTCCAGCACCGCTGGCATTATGGGTGCTTGTATGCAGACACCTTCCGAATTCCAAGCAAATCATCACTATGGGGCCACGTTTCACAGCACTGCCCTCGTGTCCAGTATTGGATCACTCCCGGCAGATGCACGTCTTTTGAAAGCGGCCGATGCCTTTGTTTCAACGGAAAAATTGCTCTGGTGAACAAGTCTGCACGTGTCGCCATTGTCACAATTCCCACAGGCAAAGGGATGGCATGAATGGCTTGGCCAAAGGTTGTAGCAGTTCTGCAGGAGCGAAATAAGCAGCTATTTCCCGTTCCGTTGCATTTGCAAACCCGCATGTCCACCGTCCTTTGACTCTACCCTTCATATCCTGATTTCAGTCTCCTGGTTGGAAGTTGGCCATAATTTGCAGGTGCACGCTGGTGCAGTTCAATGAAGAACAATGGGAATCATGAATGAACATGAAACAATGGAAATTATGAGTAATCATAAAACAGTGGGAATTATGACTAAGTTATAAATCAGTGGAATTCTGAGCAATTCTGAAACAGTGGGAATTAGGACATCATAAAACAGTGGGTATCATGACTGAATCCTGAAACAGTGTGAATCATGAGTGATCATAAAACGGTGGGAATCATGGTCTTATCATAAAACAGTGGGAATTATGGGTAATTCTGAACAGTGGGAATTATAAGAAATTCTGAAACAGTGGGAATCAGGTCATCATAAATCAGTGGGAATCATGGCCATATCATAAATCAGGGGAATTATGACATGATAAAACAGTGGGAATTATGGCATCATAAAACAGTGGGAATTATGACATCATAAATCGGTGGGAATCACAAAATCATAAATCGGTGGGAATTATGACTGAATGCTGAACAGTGGGAATCATGACATCATAAATCAACGGTATAATGACATTATAAATCATTGGGAATTATGAGTATTTCTGAAACAGTTGGAATTTTGACCAAGTCATAAATCAGTGGGTATAATGACTGAATCCTGAAACAGGGGAAATAATGACTAGGTCATAAATCGGTGGGTATTATGACTGAATCCTGGAACAGTGGGTCATGAGGAAATCGTAAATCGGTGGGAATCATGACGTCATAAAAATTATGACCATATCATAAATCGGTGGGAATCATGGAAATCATAAAACAGGGGAATCATGGAAATCATAAATCACTGGTATCATGAGGAAATCATAGTTCAGTGGGAATCACGAGTATTCCTGAAACAGTTGGAATTTGGACCAAGTCATAAATCAGTGGGAATCATGACCATATTATAAATCACTGGTATCATGAGTTATCCTGAAACAGTGGGAATCATGGCCATATCATAAAGCAATGGGAATTATGGCCATATCATAAAACGGTGGAAATCATGGCATCATAAAACAGTGGTATCATGACCTCATTAAACAGTGGGAATCATGAGTGATCCCGAAACAGTGGGAATTAGGACATCATAAATCGGTGGGAATTATGACCACATCACAAATCAGTGGGAATTATGACTGAATCCTGAACCAGTGGAAATAATGACTAAGTCATAAATCAGTGGGAATTAGGACATCATAAAACAGGGGAATCATGGGAAATCATAAAGCAGGGGAATCATGGGAAATCATAAAACAGGGGAATCATGAGTGAATCCTGAAACAGTGGTATCATGACCATATCATGAATCACTGGTATCATGCATCTAAATCACTGGTATCATGCATCTAAATCACTGGTATCATGCATCTAAATCACTGGTATCATGCATCTAAATCACTGGTATCATGCATCTAAATCACTGGTATCATGCATCTAAATCACTGGTATCATGCATCTAAATCACTGGTATCATGCATCTAAATCACTGGTATCATGCATCTAAATCACTGGTATCATGCATCTAAATCACTGGTATCATGCATCTAAATCACTGGTATCATGCATCTAAATCACTGGTATCATGCATCTAAATCACTGGTATCATGCATCTAAATCACTGGTATCATGCATCTAAATCACTGGTATCATGCATCTAAATCACTGGTATCATGCATCTAAATCACTGGTATCATGCATCTAAATCACTGGTATCATGCATCTAAATCACTGGTATCATGCATCTAAATCACTGGTATCATGCATCTAAATCACTGGTATCATGCATCTAAATCACTGGTATCATGCATCTAAATCACTGGTATCATGCATCTAAATCACTGGTATCATGCATCTAAATCACTGGTATCATGCATCTAAATCACTGGTATCATGCATCTAAATCACTGGTATCATGCATCTAAATCACTGGTATCATGCATCTAAATCACTGGTATCATGCATCTAAATCACTGGTATCATGCATCTAAATCACTGGTATCATGCATCTAAATCACTGGTATCATGAGTACTCCTGAAACAGGAATCTTGGACCCATGCCAGGATGCTGCAAAAATCGAAAACTCTTCGACGGCTGTGGCATTCTTGCGTCATTTCCAAGCCTTCTACCCATTATGGCCATGGGATTGGGTCTTGGTTTGTGGCCACGGATTGGGTCTTGGTTTCTGGCCACGGATTGGGTCTTGGTTTCTGGCCACGGATTGGGTCTTGGTTTCTGGCCACGGATTGGGTCTTGGTTTGTCTCCTGGGCCTGATTGCTCAACGGCGCCGGAGCAACGCCGGCAAAGTCTCGGCGGCATTTCCCCGAAACCCCCAGGTCCGGGGCACTTCGCCCCGCATCACCTCCGGCCCGATGTCGGTGTTGAACACCGCCACACTGCCGCCACGCAACCGCACCAACTCCACATAGCTATTGGCGGGGTATACTGTGCATGAGGTGCCGACCACGAGAATCAAGTCCACGCCTTTTTCGAGAAACTCATCGATCTCGTCAAGAACCCGGAGCGCTAGCGGCTCACCGAACCACACCACCCCGGGCCGCATGAGCGTGCCACAGACCTCACATTGGGGAAGCTGCTCGACTCCAAGTGCCTGCACCGAGGTCTCCTGGTCCGAAGCCTCCTGCACCGAGGTCTTCTGCACCGAGGACTCCCGGTCCAAAACCTCCTGCACCGAGGTCTCCTGCACCGAGGTTTCCCGGTCCAAAACCTCCCGGTCCGAAGCCTCCTGCACCGAAGCCTCCCGGTCCGAAACCTCCTGCACCGAGGTCTCCTGCACCGAGGTCTCCCGGTCCAAAACCTCCCGGTCCGAAGCCTCCTGCACCGAAGCCTCCCGGTCCGAAACCTCCCGGGCCCCCCGGTCCGAAGCCATCTCCTGGCCCGGGGCGTGCTCGACAGCATCCTCTAAAGCCACTGTCAACCGGCCATTTCTCTCGGTATACGTACAAGTGAACGACGTGCACTTGACCTCAAAAATAGACCCCTGGATCTCATGGAGGCCGCCCGGATCATGGCCCGCCCGCTGGTGGAGCCCGTCGTCATTCTGCGTGATGGTGAGAAACTCATAGCGTTCATCCCGGGAAAGCTCTGCCAAGGCGTAGTGGCCTTCGTTGGGCTGCACCTGCATGGCCTGCTGCCGCTTCCAGGCATAGTACTGCCACACGAGCCCGGGGTCGATATAGAAAGCATCCGGGGTGGCTAGGTCTATCATGTTGAAGTTCTTCCAGAGCGGCTGCGAGCCCCGGAACATGGGGATGCCGCTTGCGGCGGAGAGCCCTGCCCCGACGAGCGCCACCACACGCTTGGCTGAGCCAAGACACTGCTGGAATTGCTGCTCTGGAGTCATGTGGGTGAGCTGATGCTGTCGGCGCCTGGTGATGCTGTCGGCGCTTGGTGGTGGACGCAGGCGCTGTGGACGCTTGCGTAGAGGATCGACGCTGGCTGCAGGACCTCGCGGGCCCGCGCCAGCGGCTTGAGCTAATGTACATTACTATATCACATTGTCTATAGCCTGGCGGCGGCTCCACATCACGCGCTCCTCCTGCTTGCCTTGAGCTTCCACGCCAAGTACTTCACCGAATGGGATACTGGCGTGATCGTCTTTTGGTTCACCACGGCGGGCGGCGACCGGAACCACACAACGTGCCCGTCGGAGTTGATCAACAGCGCACTGAGCTCGTTGGCCTTCACGTCCGCTGCGGTGTCGGAATCAACGTATGAAACAACTCCTCCGGGGAACACATTGGAGTAGACGGATGTGGAGTTGAACGTGCCTGTGAGCACGTGATGGCTGGGGGAGTTTTCTCGGCCGCCCACGAAGAGATCGCTTTTATGCTTGCTGAGTGCCGAGTACCCGTATGCAGAGTCATGCTGTGGAGTGTCCTGCGGACTGTCGTAACCTGGCGTGTCTGCTCCGCCGGGAATGTAGTTGGCGTTGACGTGTCTTGTGCCGGACGACGAGTACACCCCCGACCCCGTCACGGAGGTTTTCAACTGGGACACCGGCGTGAAGATGTACGCCTTGCGCCCGGACTCTAGGTCGTCGTACTCCGGAAGCGGCGTGACGTTGGGCGACGTGGAGCACTGGCCCAACTCATCGTTGATGTAAGGCGGTTTCTGGAAGACGGCTCCCATCAATGGAGGTCCGTTTTCGTTGGGGCCCTCCACGGGGGCCACCTTCAATGCATCGTCGGGCGAGTCGTACGTCAAGAGTCCTTTGAGCGGCGAGTCGTATTTGATCAACTTTCTGGGCTCGTTGATGGGCACAATGGGCTGGTCCACGTGGCGGATCTCGTCGGGGAGACACGCCTTCCACGTGCGGATGCGGTTGAACGCGTAGGTGTTGGCGTTATATCTGAACTCACAGATGAACCACTCGGCGCCCGGCGGAAGCAAGTTGGGTGGAATGTCCCCCTTCTGGTAGTGAGTGACGAAAATCACGTAGCACGGAGCCACGATGTCCGCGGCGCGGTGGTCCGAGTACTCGCCGGTCTTGCACACCTCATTCATGTAGAAGAGACGGTCGGCACGGTGGCACGTCTGCTCGGGGCGAATGTACCAGCACACGTTGGTGTAGTCGATGCCGTCCGCGTTCCAGAGCCGGAAGATCTGTCCACAGATGGGCTTCTGCGCATCGTTGGGGTTGCGGATGAGCACCCAGTCTCCGACCGAGTAGCGCTGATTGTTCACGGACACCGAGTCCAAGGGCGTTTTGTGGCGCTCGGTGCCGGAACTGGTGGCCAAGATGTAGTCCGCGTCGGGTTTCTGCATCTCCGTCTGGATGATGGCATCGGCCTGCTGCTCAAACAAATGGATGTCGTTGGACATGCCCGGGTCCGCAGAGTAGTAGACCTTGGCGTTGCTGAGCATGAGCGCCAAGTCGTCCAAGAACTGCTGCACGGTGGTGTACTTCCTGCTGCGCACCTTGGTACGGATCTCGTGCAAGGAAATCGGGTTGGCCACCGTCTGGTAGTAGTCGTCGTGGCTCTTGTCGGGCAAACGCTCGAAGTGGTGGGTCAAGATGTGGTTTTCGTCGTCCGGGTGACGCACTCGTTTGAACAGCTTGATGATGGCCTTGATGCGGGACTCGTACGGCTTGTCGATGATGGGAGGCCGGCCACGGCGCACAGCCCCGGAGTTGCGGCTGCCAAAGTGGCTGCGCCGGGGCACCAGCATCAGCTCGTCGTCGTCGTAGTCTTCGTTCTTAACATACGGACTGGCGGAGTTTGCGTCGTCCTCGAGCCGCGTCACGTGACCGTAGTCTTCCAACGGCCCCAAGTCGGGGTACGCCAACAGCAGCGCGTTCGGGACCTTGGAGTCCGCGGCAAGCTTGGGAATGGCCACTTCTCGGATGTACTTGTCCACCACAAGGGCGTTTTCGTAGATTTCCAGGCCGGGCTCGTTGAAGTGGCGGGCGTTCCACGTGATCTGCGCCAAGTCGTCGATGAAGGTCTGGGCGTCTTTGTACGCGTGGCGCTTGACGTTGCGTCCGATTGTGTGGAGGGAGATTGGGCGGGTGATGAACTTGTAGTACTCAGTGCCGGTTCTGGGCGGGAGTTTCTGGAAGTCGGGGTACACCGCGAGGCCTGCTCTGTTTGTGAGCGAGTAGATGGGCTCGAACACGTGCGTGAGCCGGGCCACGAGCTTCTTTGCTTCTCTGTCGGACATCGCTTCGTGGCGGGCGAGGGTGGTTGTTTGGTGTTTTTGGTGCGGTGGTGTGTGGTTCGCGCACGCCGGCGCGGCCCGCCGCTGTGTGCAGGCGTAGTCTGTTTTCCGCGGCCAAAAAGATTGCAGCACCACAATTTCACACATGGTCTCCCACTGCATTACTCACTGTGGCCCTAAGTGGCTTGACTAACGTTGATCGGACGGGAAACAGTATTTTCCACTTGGTATGGCCGCAACCGAAAGTAAAATTTTTGGGATGCTTATTCTCTAGCTTCAAGGGAGTTTCATTGAAGATGACTTTCTCGCGGTGAACATCCCGAAGCTTTCTCGTGGCGAGGTAGAGTTACAAAGGCTCTGATTCTAATCGACCCTGATTCACGTATTGTACATTGCTCTATTCAAAGCCAACTCTTCATGCACTGGTCATGTGCTTGGGTCACGCTGCTCACGCTGCCTCATGCTGGCTGAAGCTGGCTCACACTGGCTCATACTGCCTCACGCTGCTCACACTGCCTCACGCTGCTCACGCTGCTCACTATGCGCTTGGGTCGCCGTATATCCCCCAGTGTTGCTCCACATTCCACGACCCCGGCGACTTCCAGTAGTCATTATACGTGGTGAACATCAACACCTGATTGCCCAAGGCATTGGCAATGCCCTTGATTGCCAACAACTGGTTTGCCACCGACGGCACAGCGCTTCCCTCAGTGTTGCCTTGCGTGGGCCAGCCACTCTCCGTGATGAGGATCTTCTTCCCGTTCCCGCAGCGGCTCAGCAAGCTCTGCACCTGGCTCTTCAACCACGAGCCCGACGTCGACGCCTCAACTCCACTGAAGTACGGATGGCAATTCACCGCAATGTAGTCACCCGTGTCACACATGGACGAGTCCGACATCATAGCCGCCAACGTGTCCACGGCAACAATGTAGCCAGTGTACGAGGAGGCGTTGCTTTTGAACCACGCCCGGGCCGCCAGAACGGCACTAGATACCTGCGCCGCAGTGGCGGTGCCTGCATTGACGACTTCGTTTCCGATGGACACCGTGTGCACGGCGTTCCAGCCACGGCTGGAGGACCCCACCTGCTCAGCCATGCTGGGCAAGTCTGTGCTGAGGGCGGTGATGTCCCAGACTCCAAGGAACAACTTCTGCGAGGACGAAATGGCTGCAAGCACGTTTTTGACGCCGGAGCAATCGACGGAGTAGAGCCGGATCAAGGGGTATGCTTTGAGAAGCGCAATGTCCAGAGCCACTTGGCTGGCCGTCTTGCACTGGCCGTCTTTGGTGTATGGGGAGTAGGAGATACCGCCGCCTTGCTCGGCGTAGGCGGCCACTTTGGAGATGTCCAGATCCAGGGCGCTTTCGGAGCTGGAGGACGACCCCGAGCTGGAGCCCAGCGACTGGCCATTTCCTGCACCCTGCACGGTTACCAAGCCGGTGAAACCTGGCGACTCGTCCGACTCTGTGCTAGATGCAGTGGATGCAGTCGTAGTGCCAGCGGTAGACACAGTGCCAGCGGTAGACACAGTGCCAGCGGTAGACACAGTGCCAGCAGCCGTGGCGGAATATGCTATGGCAGTAGATGCAGTGGAGCCGGCGGTCTGTGCAGCGGTGGTGCTGGAGCCGGAGTCCCCGAAAATGCCGAGTAGCGAGGAGAGCCATCCACCGGAGGAGGCGCTGGACCGGGAACCGGTTGCAGTGGTCGGTGCGGAACTGGACCCGGAACTGGACCCGGTGGACCCGGTGGACCCGGTGGACCCGGTGGACCCGGTGGACCCGGTGGACTCGGAACTGGAGCCCCCGAAAAGGGAAAGAAGCAGCGAGAGAAATCCTCCCGAGGACTTGCCTGCCGTAGCAGTTGCGGCCGCGGCCGCAACAGGAGTCGTCGCAGCAGCAGCAACAGGAGTCGCAACAGGAGTCGCCGCCGCAGTGGTGGTGGCTGCACCAAAAAGAGCCGCCCAGCCAATATTTTGAGTGGTGGTAATGACCACTTCATCTTCACGTGCCCTGAGCTGAACAGGCAACGCCAATGTCATGGCCAATAGAAAAAGGATTCGGAGGACAAACATCGGATGGCCTTATTTAGCAGGAGGCCAGTTGGTCAGGCCGAGACACGAGAAGGTTTGGGCTGAAAATGACGCTTCAGCCGTTGGGGCGTTCAGGGGTTCACTGTCGAAGTGTTCGAAGATGTTACACTTGATGTCCGAGGTCAATATGTCCGAGGTCAATGTGTCCGAGGTCAATGTGTCCGAGGTCAATATGATGTTAAGTTTAAGCGACTCTATCGCGTATATTCTGTTAGTCCTGAGGAGATGGACAGTCTTTATAAGCGGCGAGGTGGAGACCAAATGTGCTTCATGACCGTTTTAGGCAAATGGTTTTCGCAGCCATGCGCTATTGCCTGTTTAGGAAATGCTGCGTCCCGCGCGCTACACATGCCTGCCGCACGTTTTCCACTTCTGGCTCTCGCCCAAAGTCTCGCTTCTGCTACTTCCCGTTTGGGAAGTGTAAGCAGTCCTGACACCTGTGTTCCTGCATACACCCGGTCTTCCCGCAGAGACTCCACCCACAACTGTATCATCGGCTACTGGCCGGTACGCGATACCCGCCCTGGGCCCGGCGCCGTCATGAGCCGAGACGTCCCTGGGGTGGCCAGGACCGCCGCCTGTGTGCAGGACCGCCCCGGACGGTCTGTGGGGAAGAGGCTTGGCCCGCAACCGTCACGACGTGTGATGACGATAAAAATGGCCACAGGGGGCACTACTGTGGATAGCAACACTGTGGAATGAATGTTAGAGAGCGATGTAGACGCGGGGGAACGAGTGGTTGGGGCGGTTTACTTGGCTCATTCGCTTGCGTTAAATTATTGTAGCACTGGCGACATTCGCATGTCTAAGATGCTTGATAGCCAGTCGAGATGGGCGCCGCCAAGTCCAGCATGCCATAGTAATACCGAAAAAGCAGGTGATAGCGGCCTCTGCCTAGGGTACACTGAGACACCAACTAAACTTCACATGATTGGCTCTGCCATGGAGGAGGCTCATTCAGCAACGAGCCAGTTGTGTCAAATCCAGTTGTGTCAAGTCCAGTTGTAATCCAGTTGTGTCAAATCCAGTTGTGTCAAATCAATGGAAGTACCGGATGATAAAGTAGCACAACACGAAAAACACCACGACCATGCCCCAGAAAAGCCACTTGTCCTCACGTGCCCGGCGTTCAACCCGACGGATGGTGCCCTGGCTGACGCCCAAAGTCATCAAACTCTCCTCAAACTTGGAGCCAAGCTTCTTCAACGTCTCGTTCTGGTCCACCAAGTCCCCCAACGCACTCTGGCCCATCTCGAGAATCATATCAAGCTGCTGGTTTCCTCTGCCAAGCGACTGCTTCTCGGTGTACAATCCCTCCAGATACGACATGGACGACGGCTGAGCCACGGGGGCCGCAGGATCATACGGATTGTCGGAGGAAACGTTTCGCCGGCCGGTGAGTTGCTGGTGTGACTCGGCCTGCACCAGCGCCTCACGCTGCTGGCGCAAGGAATCGAACTTGGCCTGGAACTGCGCCAAGTCCGCCTGGAACTTTTTCAATCGGCTGTCGTGTTTCTCCTCAACGCTGTCGCATTGGCGCACCAAGTCAGTGTATTCCTTGATTGTCTTTTTGAAGCCTGTGAGGGATGTTATGATCAGACCCTGGAGGGACATGGGCGACGTGGTGACGCTCTTCTCGAACGCCGCAAGGTCGCGCGTTAGACTCTGTGTCTGTTTTAGTCCATGGTTGTAGACAGAGTTCATTGCGGGTGCTAAAGCATGCGTGGTGTTTTGCATTAGAGTGAGGCGCCACCCGTACATCAGTACATCAGTACATCAGTACATCAGTACACCAGTACACCAGTACACCACGGCATGGTCCCCCGCCAATGTCTGCCCAAAGTCTGCCCGGCCAATGTATGCCCGGCCGCCCGGAAAGAGCGGAGCCGCGGGTTCAACGAATTCACCCGAAAAACCGCACAAACGCTAGCATAAGCGCCGCCGTACCGGAACTCACACCAATCAACCACTGCATCACCTGCGTCTTCACGCTCTTGATCTGCATCTGTACATTGGCAATCTCCTCGTCGATGCGTGTGAACGTGTCCTCAATCCTCGCCTCGTGACTGGACGACTCCTCCCGAATGCGGCCCTTTTCCAAGTTCAAATCCAACCGCACACTGGCCAGGTTCTTGGTGATCTCCTCCTTGAGCCTATTCTGGAGATTGGTCAAATTGGTACGGAGCTGCTCCTGCTCCTTCTTCAAGCTGGAGAACTCGGACTTGTCCATGGTCTGCAACTCGCCCTTCAACTTGGCAAAGTCCACTTTTTGCTGGTACGCCACCGAGTTCAACTTGTCCTTGGAGACGAGGTTCTTGGCGATCAAGCTGATACCGTCGTTGACGGCCTTGTTGACGATCTCCACTGCGGTCTCCGCCTGCTGGAGGGAGAACCCGCCTTTTTCTAGCGACTGCACGAACTTCTTGGTGTCGAACTTGGTGTACCCGCTGAGCCATCGTACGCTGCGGGCGGCGCTGTGCGTGGCTGTAATTCCAGGTTTGAGCATCATGGCTGCTTTATTTGGTGTGCGTCGCTTGGTGTGCGTCGCTTGGTATGCGCCCTCGGACTGCAGCCACCGCGCACATCCGCACACCACGCACCGCGCACATCCGCACACCACACACCACGCACTTCCTTGTTCCTGCAGACACCCCCGGCCTGCGCCCGGCCTTGGACCGTCTACGCAGCCTTGGCTCTGCCCCTGAGCCCGGGGTGTCCCTTGCCCGCCGTTTCGGGGTCTTGGTCTCGGCTTGCTGTCCTGTATACGGAGCAGTGGCGTTTTTTCCGTGTTTTGCGCCGGTTTCGAATTTACACCGTTGGCGTCCTTTTCCACTTTTGCCTGTTCCTGGCAAAACAGAACTATTTAAGGGAGGGGGCTCCCGGCGCCACTCAACCACAAAAGCCCGATTTTTTTTCCCATTACCAATTGCATCCCTGTTACCAACCTGCATCCCTGTTACCAACCTGCATCCCTATCCAGACCTGAAGACAAGCCCTTTGTCCGGTTTCCGGGTTGCAAATCCTCGTTTGCTTGAGTTGATCCGGTCCTGCATACACCCCCCCTCATGTCCGTCTCAGCATCGCTCCATCCACCACCATGACTCCCTTTTCCGTCCGTGGTGCACGTCTCGGCGTGACCCGTGGCTTACTTCGTGAAGCCCGCCCGAGGCTTTGCCTTTCCCAATGGAGAAGTCTTGCCGACAAAAACTCCATAGACGAGTTCAACAAGCACAAGAAAGACTTCCATTTCGATTTGGGCCCTCTGCACACTCAGCCGACGTCCAGCGAAGCAAAGTACCACCAGCACCTTCAGCAGCAGAAACTCGCGGAAAACCATCAGCAAGCGAAGGAAAAGTGGGAGTTCTTCCAGCGAGTCAAGGGCCTTGCTATTGGCGGTTTGGCCTTGGTGGCTGTTCTCTCGGGATACCAGATCCTCATGAACTACAAATACATCAAGGCTTATTTCCGTAGCTTGGTGGACTTCAACTTGGATATCAGCAAAGTCAAGGATATGAAGGATCCCAAAGGGAACACCAAGAGCATTGCCAATATGATGGAGCTGATGAACTCGGAAATCGACGCGGCCTTCTTGAGCACCCTCAAGGACCTGGCCTCGAACCCGGGCGTATACCTCTTTGGCGCCATCAATGGAAGGCGTGTGCCTGTCAGAACTCCAGAGTTTGATGGCAAGTATCTACAGGATTTGGTGGTGACGGACAACTACGTGGTGGGAGTCGACGCGAAAGGAAAGGTCTTCGAATATGAGAAGACCAAGGAAGGAAATCTGTTTCGTCAGCTTTCTGTGCCTAAGAGAGTCTCCAAGGCTGTGGCCTGCAACGGTGAATTATACCTCTTGGCCAACGATGCACGCACGTTTTATTCCAAAGCCATTGATCCACATCCCTCCCGCCTAAGTTTCTTTGGCCTTTTCAAAAACCACAGTGTCTCCAAGCTTGCCCTAGATTTGGCTGGCGGAGAAACCGTTACCAAAATCTCCTCGGGAAAACACCATCTTCTCATTTTAACCTCCCACGGGAGATTGTTTGAGATGAACTGCAGCACAAAGCCCGTGAATAAGGGCCAATTTGGGATACCAATGTTTTCTAACCTCTTGAAAATTGTGCAGCAACCCAAGGTCAATGAACCCTTTGAGCTAACCAACTTGAACTATGAGATGGTACTTTCTAAAGGCACCAAGTCAATTAAACGCAGAACCTTCAAGAGTATTTCCTCCACCGATTTCTCTAATGTTGCCGTTGAAGAGAACGGAAACATCTGGACATGGGGAGATAACTCGTCGTGCCAATGTGGAAAAGAAAAGGCCGCCAACGAGGATTTCCAGCCAGTGCCCCGGGTTGTCTTCAATATCAATGATCTCAAAAGCGTCACGAAAACCTACCTTCCGCCGTCGCTCAGAGCTGGCAGATTGTCTGTGGAAAACGTTTACTCCGTGAGCGAGTCCAATTATTTACAAGTTACAGCCACAGACAATGATTTGGCCAACAACCTGTCGCAGAACAAGGCCGAAAAACAAGAGCTTCTTCTCAGTTTCGGAAATGGACTCCAGGGCCAACTAGGCTTATCCAGATACTTGCACATGGTCGCTACTCCTCAGGTGATAAAGAGTCTTCTTGGTATGCAGGAGTACGACGAGTCCGTCAGTTCGCTTAGGAATATTGGCCTCAAGCACATCACCAGTGGAAGCAACCATACGTTTGTGACCTTGGACAACAGGGGAACTCAGAAGGATGTCTTGGTTTTTGGTAGCAATGATTTTGGACAATTTGGCAATGGGAAGATGGTGAAGAGTGCCAATCCTCTTCAACTTCCTAAATTGATTGAGCCACAGGACCTCGAAAGCTCCTCGAAGCTTTTGCTCAAGAAATTCCACGACAGAAGCAAATACCGCTTGGAATTGTTGGACAATGAAGTTTTCGAGCAAGTTATCTCAGCCGGCGAAAATAGCTCTGCAGTTTTCTACCGCAAAAAGTAAGCACCTGAAGCGTATGGCATCAGTGGCAATACGAGTGGAGAAAGGGCCAGCCTAGCGGGATAGATTGGAAGGATCATAAGTCTGAATACATCACCAGGGCCAAAACACCAAACATTGCATCAAGTAGCGCTCAAAGAATGACTCTTGCCTCCTAAACCTTCGATGCGCCAGTACATAACGTCGTGTATCGGACCAGTACGGCAATAAAGGACATTGCGTGAAACTCGTCCTTGAACCAGCCATACCCATTTTCATTTCATTCCCAGTAGTTCCATTCTAGTATTCGAACGTTCTAGTGTGTTTCTCCACGTTTCCTATCACAAGGTGAAACATGCTACTTGGACTTCCGTAAAATCCTTTGCTTCAAAGAGCATATTCGCTTTCCATTTCAAAAGCTCAGGTAGGTTTCATTCGAAGTGACTCAACCTCTCTGCATGACTGGGGCGCAGTGGGAACTTGATACAACTCACAGCTCATCGCCAAACTGGACTTCAGCTTGACTCAAACCCGGTCATAGTTCGGAGACGAGTCCTTTGCTCAAAACCTAGCCTAGTATCTGCGGCGTCAAAGATGCGTAATTATCGATACCAAAGACAGGTGTTGAAAAGGATCCATAATGCCCACTCCCCTCTTTGGAGCATGTGTGTATAATGATTCGGCCGCATCGACAGGACCAAGAGGCGAATATAGAAACACTGGAATTGTAACTCTTGTAGTAATCAATGCGGTTCTAGCAAATGCATCGACCTATACACGTAGTTGATCTAACGCTTGTACATCCAGTTGACCTAACGCTTGTACATCCAGTTGACCTAACGCTTGTACATCCAGTTGATCTAACACTTGTACATCCAGTTGATCTAACACTTGTACATCCAGTTGATCTAACACTTGTACATCCAGGCCATGGTAGAATTGCTCAATTACCCCGGCTCATCCCGAGGCAAAATCCGTTGCCCGCTGAAAATTTACCGGTTTCATCGACAAAAAATACCGACCATCTTTCAAAAAAGATAGTCGTAAACAGGTCGGCAGACTGCCCCTTTATATCCAGACACTGCCCGTTCAAAAATACCCCTTTCTCTCCCTGAGGCAGACACGCTGTTTCAAAGTATGCACACAAATGCAAGATTGATTCTTATTCGATCCTAGTTGGTTGCAAAAGCCGCATATAGTGTTTCAGGAGGCCGGCCTGTCACGCCTGCACACAAACATGCACCCCCTAATGGCAACTTATAAGAAGCACCCCCTGAATTTACAATGTATTTCGTCTAACTTATTATTCTATTTCTTACAAGTCGAACAACTCTTTCAAGATTCTGATGGTGTCGGCAGGCTCATTGACAGCGTGTCCAATGGTTCTAGGGTCGGTGTAGATTTCATAATCGTTTCCGCCCTTGTAGGACTTGTCGCCGAAAAAGTGGATCTCCTTGAAGTGCTCGTCCTCGACGTGTTGCAAAGCATAAGTCTTGTCCCATCCAGTTGGGAAAACATCGAAGGAGATCTGGCCTCCAATGGAGTAGGTCAAGCCATAGTCGGGGAAGTTCTCCCTCAAGGCAGCGACCAACTTTTCTCTGATCTTGTGCTCAAGGTCGAACTTCTCAAATTCGTTACGCTCTTGAGTAGAGGCGTTTCTGCCCACAGGGGATACGTTGATCATACCGTTTCTGAACTCGATGAAGGTACCTCTTCTAACTGGGATGTCAATGTCAGACAAGTATCTCAAGATGAACTTAATCAACTTGTTGTACTTTTCGTCGCCAATCCACGAGATGAAAGACTGAGAGGCCAACTCCTTACCTAACTTGTAAGCTGTCAATCCGTTTTCGGAGAAACAGTAGTCAAAGTCTTGCAAGACGGAATCGCCGAGCTGCTCGACTTGCTTGGGGAGGTCGGAGCCGCCGACGAAGCCAATCACCACCTTCTTTCTCAAGGCCTTCAAAGTTTCTTTCATTTCATCGCTGATGGTTAATCTGGCGGGAGTCAATGTTCCGTCGACATCGAAGAGAACTAAAACGTCAGGTTTTTCTTTGTTGGCAAAGGACATGGTGGGATTGGTGAGGAAAATTTGGTGCAGGGAAAACAACGCTTAAGTATCTTTTTTTCGCGTCGCGGCCTGCAACGTGTTGGTCGTGCTGAGGCCGCACGGCGAAGAACGCGACGATTAGCTCCGTGCACGTACAAGATAGTTAAACTACGATGAACATATTTTTTTAGTGCTGGACTGTATTACAATAATAAACTATAAAGTTTAGACGTCGTATTGGTAGTCTGGGAATTGAGACAAGTTCTCAGCCAACTTACCCTTTCTGGACAAGAACTTAACGTAGGCACCGTCATCCTTGACTTCACCGTTGTTCTTCTTCTTGAGGTATTGGTCTCTGTTAAGAGGAGTGAAACCCCACTTCTTAGAGATAATGATCTTTTGTTGACCTGGGAACTTGTATCTGGCTCTTCTCAAACCCTCAATGACAACGTCCTTGTTGGAGTCCTTGGTTCTGGCAGACATAAGAATTTGACCAATGGCGACTCTGGCAGCCAAACCGTGAGGCTTACCCCAAGCACCTCTCATACCTTGTTGCAATCTATCGGCACCGGCACACGACAACATCTTGTTGATTCTCAAGACGTGGAAAGGGTGAACTCTGACTCTCAAGTGGAAAGAGTCTCTTCCGGAGATCTTGGTGATGTACTTGTTGGCACAGATACGAGCAGCTTCCAAAGCCTCGGAGGACAATTGCTCGAGCTCGTTGGAAACCAAGTGGACACACAATGGGAACTCATCGACAGTGGCCTTCTTTCTACCCAAGTCGTAGATTCTGATCTTGGCGTCTGGGACAGCTCTGTTGTATCTGGATTTTGGGTAAGGCTTGTTCTTACAGTATCTGTAACATCTAGCGGGTCTTCTAGCCATTTTGTCTGAAAATGTTAGTAAAAATGTTCAGGAAGCTGCGAATGCGCTGCTTATATATCGAGTTGATTTCTTGCTTATTAATGAGGAGGAGTGCGCATGCGCGACTTCGGAAAATTTGCAATGGCGCAAATAGTTAAGCATCAGAGGGAATTGTTGGCAAAAGCTGATCTGGCTTGCTTTGACTTCTTACTGGACTGATATTTTGGAGACTAACTTGACCGAGAGATAGGGCGGTATTTTGGAACCCATAATGATTTGAAAATCTCCCTTCTTCACCTCTAATAAAAGATGGGGAGCGGGATATGACGAGGGAGAGGGGTTTCGGTATTTCCTTATGAGCAGCTGGGATTCACAGGAGACATGAGTTTCAAGTTTTGGCGAACATACCTGTTGATTGCTTGAATAGGTAGGAAGAAGGGTTGAGATTTTGCACAAAAATTTTCGGGGAGCGCTCACTGCGCGGGCGGGAAGTGTGCATACAGCCTCACAATCGTGCGCACGCTTCCGCACGTGATGCCAGTGACTGCTGTTTGTAAAACCACTACCAAGGACAAATGAAGGTGTTCATCACGAGAAAGAATCAGTGTGATTCCGGAACTGATTCGAAGATTCAGCTTCTAACTTTGAAAGATCTTCTGTGACTCGTTGTGCTGGTGGTAGGCAGAACTTTGTTCACGCGAAGAACGGCTGCAATAGGATCTGCCATTACTCGACTCAGCACACCATCTCCTTAAATTTCAATCTTTGGTATGTCTTGGAACGGAGCCGTAAAAATAATGAAATTGGGAGGTAATTGCTTGGAAGTATTTTCCAGATCAAACCTTGGTTCGAGTTTTGACGCCTCGGGGGAAATCCCCACAAAAGTCTTAATTATCACCGTCGCGCAACCTGAGGAGTCAAGTAGCACTAAAAAGAGTTGATCACTTCGACAACAGTCACTTAGTTGAGATAATTGAAGTCACAAAACTTCTTCCCTGTAATGCCGTCATTTCGAGTATTCGCCCGGTCGACGGTGTGTCCTTTGAATACGCTTTTTGAACAGGGTCTTCTCTCCTTCTGCGCAAGGATGCGTTTTTTGAAGTCGCCCTTCGATGGCAAGTTGCAAAGAGCAACACAAAATAGAATAACTAAGGGAAGAGCCGCCCTATCCGATCGTACCGGAAATCCATCTTTTTAGATGCATGCTCCATTTCGCTTCATTTCGTAGCCCGGTTTGCTCGAGATCTCCGTTGCTTCGAACCAAATCCAAAATTTGGAACAAAGAAAGAGATAATGAGAATGTGGTGAGGGGAGGATTTAAGGGGTTTATATATCTTTTTGCTTTTGTGGCGTGCGCAATAAGGGGTTATGCAAAGTGGCTGCAAAAACGACGGGCGTCAATATATAAGGGGCAAATCGCGGCTTGATATAAGGCATTTATTGGCAATAATGGCGAGAATGCAACGAGATTACAAGACTAATACGGCGAGAATGCAACGATACTACAAGACTAATACGGCAATAATGCAACGATAATGCGACGGCCATAAGACTTATAGGACACTGTGATTGGAATCAGTCATACCGCTGCATCAAGAATTCTGTGGGGGAAATGTGACGAAAACGACAATTATTGAAATATTGTGACAAATAGAAACGCTTCCTCTTGTTTGAAAACGTCTCCCCAAGGGATGCTTGATCAAGGCCTTCCAAAATTCATCACGGTACAAACAAAGCCGCTTTTTCTTTGCTACTATGGATTCGCTCAATAGAATCGAGGGTGTGGCGGCAAATCTGCCAATTGGTGAAGACTTCTAGTCCCGATTCTAACGCCTGTTGAAACCCACACGAAAAACGACTCAGCGATCAGAAATCAAGCACAAGGGCTCTTCAAGCTTACGGGCTTTTATGCTTAAAACACTCGCAAGACCACTCGCAAGCTAAGATTTGCACGCTGAATCACTCGCAAGCTAAGATTTGACGCTCAAATCAGTCCTTGCAGCAGAGAAGTGAACCCTTAAAGCTTTAAAAACGACGTGTTTCTCATAGCTTAACTACGATGGTATCTCCGAAAGACGCTCCATGCTGGTGATGCTTGAACTCTGGATTGAGAACATCTCACGATTCAGATCAAAATATGGCGCAGCTTCAAAATCTCGCTTTTGACCATGTGTGGTTTTGACGCAGATTGTGGAAGACACTTGTGGCTAGTTCTCCGAGATGCTGATGAAATAATCTGCGGATATGGTGCGCGAAAAAAGCTCATCGCAGAGATACACATTATACACACATCATGGGAAGATACAGTGTCAAACGATACAAGACCAAGAGAAGAACGAGAGACCTCGACTTGGTTTACGATGATCTTTCTAGCAAGGAGAAGATAGTGGCGTTGAAAAACCAGCCGCTTGACGAGACGAAGCCCGGGTTGGGCCAATACTACTGCATCGAGTGCGCTAAGTACTTTGAAAACCAAGATGCTTTGGACCGCCACGTGAAGGGGAGACCGCATAAACGCCGCGTGAAGGAGTTGAAGCAGCGACCTTACACGCCGTTGGAGAGCCAGGCGGCCGCTGGGTATAACGTGGCGCGGTTCTTCGAGTCTGTGGAGAAGTACAAGGCGATCGAGGCGAACAAGAAGGAGAACCAGGAGGAATATGATTCTTTGGTGGGGCAAAGGAAGGATAACTTGGATGCTATTATCACGGGCGTTCCTAGCGAAGAGTTTGGTGGTGTGAAGACTGAAGCTCAGGACACCCAGGAAACTGATGCCATGCAGGTTTAATTGTTCAACCCCAAGACTGATGCTCGGAGGCAAGCCGCTGATGAACAGTGTCTTTGAAAATGATGGTCGAGATGAGGGTTCGAAGAGGGGAGTTCGAAGAGATGAGAAGAGATGAGGGGAGTTCGAAGAGATGGAAGAGATGAGGGGAGTTCGAAGAGATGGAAGAGCTCTGAGGAGTTAAATATAAAGAATGTGCCAAATCTGGACAAGGAACAGGGCGTGACCGCTGCGCAAGAAGCAACGCAATGCGTTTACGGTTGCCGGCTTCTGCGCCACAGGGACGGGTCAACCAGAAGTGTGAATTAGTAATAGGTAGGGTAGGGTGTGAAATACTGGAATGCGTTGGTGTACCGATGTTCTGGTGTACGGGTGCGCCGATGGGACATCGCGATCAAACCTCGCGATGAGTGCGATGAACTCTACACCATGGGCAGAAAGACGTTGGCTGAGCAGATTGCCGAGCTTGCAGAGCCAAAAACTGACTTTGATATTGAGGATAATGAGATCGCGGACCCGTTCTCCAGCGGCTCAGACAAGTCCGACGCTGAAGATGCCACGCAGCATTATGTGCCGGTCACCAAGTCTAAGCTCAGAAAAGAGTCCGCCATTTTGAAGGATAAGAAGTACTCGGGGCAAGTTGCCAGCAGAGACTCAATTTTTGGAGCCGAAAGCGGCGAGCTGAACGAGGAGAACGAGGAGAACGAGCTGAACGAGCTGAACGAGCTGAACGAGCTGAACGAGGAGAACGAGGAGAACGAGCTGAACGAGGAGAACGAGCTGAACGAGGAGAACGAGCTGAACGAGGAGAACGAGCTGAATGAGGAGAACGAGCTGAATGAGCTGAATGAGCTGAATGAGGAGAACGAGCTGAACGAGGAGAACGAGCTGAACGAACTGGAAGACCTGGAAATTCTGGAAAACGAACTGGAGATGCAAGAACGAGAAGAAAACAATCCTATCCGGTCAAAGATCAAGAGCATGATGGCAAACGAAAGAAAACACATCGTTCTGAGGCTCTCAGAGTCGGCGGCAAACGATGCCTCCAAAGGATACGCCATTCTCCAACAGCACAAGGAGTTTGATGCCCTCATTGACTCCCGGTTGAAGATCCAGAAGGCGTTGACCGAGAGTAACATGCTCCCGGCCGGTCCAGCGACGGAATTTTCACTGGAAAAAAGCAGCAAGCACATCCAGACGGCGGTGGAGGCGTGCTTCTCCCTCTTGGACTCGATCCATGGGCTCCGGAGCCGTTTTCTCCAGAGGGACCGCGTGATTGTGGAGGAGACCAAGCCCAAGAAGCGCACGTTGGCCGAGTACTCGCGTGCCAGCTTATCATACGACGCAGCTCTCGAGCAGTACCGAGCCTCTGTGTTGACCAAGTGGCTGGCGAAGATCCAGAACTCGCTGGGTGCCAGCGCCATGAACGCCAACAAATTCAAGGCGTTGAACCAGTCTGCGGAGCAGCAGGTGGTGAACAATCTTCTGGACATGGATCGTTTGGTCAAGCGGACCCGTCTCAACCGCAGGAAAATCACGCCGTTGGGGAGCAGCGTGGCCAGCGACGACACGAGCAGCGGGACCCAGTCACGGGAGCTCAATTTGCAGGAGGTGGCAACGATTTTCGACGATGAGGATTTCTACCGCGTGTTGCTTAATGATCTTGTGGACAAGAAGATCCAGACAAGCAACCCAACGTCGGGGTTGCAGTTTGCGTTGAAGGGTGCAGCTTCCAGCAAGTTGAAGAAGAACGTCGACAACAAGGCATCCAAGGGGCGGCGCTTGCGATACCACGTGCACGAGAAGCTTGCCAACTTCGACACGCCGAAGCCGTGGGTCAAGTGGAATGACGATCAGATCGACGAGTTCTTTGCATCTCTTTTGGGACAGAAGGTCAACATGCAAGAGGACAGTGGTCTGGAGAGTTCTGCCGAGGAGAGCGACGAGCTTGTGGCTTCCGACTCTATTCAATTGTTTGGATGAAAATCAGAAAGGTGATATCAATCGGAAAGACTATTCTCAGGGTCTGACAGTCGGTAAGAGGATCCCAGTCATCGTCAGTAAGAGTGTCAGTTATCGTCAGTAATCGTCAGTAAGAATCGTTGGTAAGAGCCAGTAAAAATCGTTGGTAAGAGTCAGTAAAAATCGTTGGTAAGAGTCAGTAATCGTCAGTAAGCTCAGTCAGTAACAGTAGTACCATTATGGGCCGGTGGAAACTACGTGCCTGACGGCTCGGAAATCTATATATACAAGAACTATTTAGTTAAACTTTCTGTCAAGACGGTTCAACCGCTTGGCCGTGGAGGCGTTGTTGCGGGTTCTCTGGCCACGCACCGGAAGCCCGTTGGCGTGCCTGTTACCAGCGTAGGAGCCAATGTCCTTTTTAAATTGAATATCCTCCAAGATCTTTTGCTTCAAATGGCCCTCGATGGTCAAGTCCGAGAGCTCCTTGTTGATAGCCATCACTTGTGGCTCGGTGAGTTGGTTCATTCTCATCCTTGGGTAAATGCCCACCCGTGCGCAGATTTCTTGCGCGGTCTTCTGGCCAACGCCAAAGATCCGCTTGGCAAGACCGATCCGTACTAGCGAGCTGTGCTTGATGGACTTTCCGAAGATATGGACTCCCATTATGCTAGTGTGAGTCTGAGTAGGTGGTTTTTTCTTCGTTTTCTCGCGCCCATGTGCGCTGCATGCACTCCCTGGGAGGATTCCGATCCACGAAGCGTCTTCTTTGTCACGGGGAATCATTAGAGTTCTTGTGGTTCTTCTTCAAGTCCAGCCGCTTACGCCGTGCTGTTCAATGTCGAGCCGTAGGATCAAGAGCGATCGTAGCAAGCCGATCATAGTGATGAAGCTGGCCATTCCAACCGGCACCACGGCAAAAACCACGATGTTGTAGAAGTCAAAGAACCGTGGCCGGTGCTTTCCTCTGAGGTCGATGTTGGACGTGATGAAGTTCTGGATGATGTACGTGACCGTGAGCGCACAACTGATCAATATCCACGTGTGAAGCGCGTAGTTGTAGCCCTCGGCCGAGAGCGCCGACACCAAATAGCTCTCGATCATCACGATGATAGCAGACATCGTGGCCATGCGCACGATTGAGCCCGTGGTGGTGTAGCTGACGATCCACCTCACCATGAGCCCGTCGAGAACCGAGTACAGAAGGAAGCCAGCCACAATGCACCATATTCCCGTAAGAAAGTGCTCCGAGGTACGAGCGGAGGTGAGGACCGCCGTGGCCGATGTATCTAGCTCGCTGCGGAAGATGAGCCACCATGACTTGGAAAGACCGACCACGCATTGCACAAGCGACAAGTCTCGGCACGCGGCCAAGAGAAAGTGCTGGCGGGCATTGAGGAACTTCAACCCTAGAGTCTTCAACGTCTTCCGGCCGCCCCTCACGGGACTCTGGGTCTGGTCCCGTTCCCGGATGCGAGGCATTTCAAAATCCCGGGCTCGGCTCCCGGAGGAGGAGCCAGCACGGGCCAAGTCTTCTCGCGCCAGCGAGGCATTCAAACCAAGCCCCGCCGGGTCCGGCGCCAGCCGTGTTCGCCCAACTTGCCGTAGGTAGTTCTCCTGCTCCTGGGATGATTCATACGAGGGGATTCTCTCGCCGGGGTCGAAGTAGTCGAGCTGCACCCGCATCCCCACTGCCCGGTCCCGGGGTTCTTGCGGAGACTCGTCGGCGCCGAACGCCAGCGGCTCTCTGTGGGGGCGGCTGACCTCGTAGTCCTCGTCGATAAGGTGTGCCAGAAGATGGCTCAAGGGGGCGCGAGGCTCCATTTAAATAGACCGCAGGTGAGGGGTAAATCGTGATCCGCGTGTTCAGGGGCTCAGGGGCTCAGGGGCTCAGGGGCTCAGGGGCTCAGGGGCTCAGGGGCTGAGGTGAAGGACACGGTGGCCGAGCGTGGGTGGAGGCTGCAGATGAAGGTTTGGCTGTAAATAGTGCGCGTGCGATCACCGCAGTATCAAAGGCTGCAATGCATCAGACCAGGTCGGGACCAGCAAGCAAACAGAGGATAGAGGCTAAAGAGGATAGGGGCTAAAGAGAATAGGGGCTAAAGAGAATAGGGGCTAAAGAGGCTAAAGAGGATAGAGGCTACAGACAAAAAGATTCCCGTCTTTGCCACTACAGTGGAGTGGTGTTGGTATGCCAGCAAGTTGCTTAACGGTGGCGATAGCCATTGGCAAGTTTAGCATGAAAGCCAATGGCGTATGGCTCAGGTATCAATTAACACTCTATGGTGGGGTCCTAGATAGCCTCCAATTGCTGGCTGATTTCGTCCAACTCGGATTTGGCGGCGGCGTACTGGTCGCTTAACTCCTCGTACTTCTTTTCCAACTCGTCTTTCTCGGACTCCAAAGAAGCTACCTTTCTCTCCAATTGCTCGGCCTTGATGTCGGTATCCCTCAACTTGGCGGTGGTCTCCTTCAAGTTCTTGTCGGCCTCCTCCAACTCCTCCTCCAAGACCTGGTTCTTTTTGGTGTAGTTTTCGTTAGAAGTCTTCAATGAGTGGGACTGGTCGGCAGTTTCCTTGATCTCTGTGACGTCGCTCTCCAACTTCTCCACCTGGTCCTCCAAGACCTGGTTTTTTCTGTTCAAGGCCTGGATCTGGTGGTCCTTCTCCAAGTTCTCCTGTTCCAACTCCTTGATTCTGTCGGCTAATTCGTCCGACTTCTCCTGCCACTTTTCGGCGTCCAATTTTAAGCTGTTGAGTTTCTGCAGTTAGTAGCGGTGCTGGGTCAATTGCATTGTTTGTGGGTACTTACATCCTTGAGTTTATCCATAGTGAGTGTGGGTGGGTGGGTGAAAAGGAGCGCAGTGGGGACTTTTTGTACTTTTTTTTGAGGACAACTCGTGTAAACAATCATCACGTGCTGATCCCGCGCAGGACGCTCGCTGCCATGGGCGCAGATCTATGCGCAGCTCGCAAAGCGTCGGTTGCTTGATGGGTTGTGGTGCCGCAATGTCGCCTGCCGCCTGCTGTGTGTTCACCTGCCGCCTGCTGTGTGTTCACCTGCCGCCTGCTGTATTTTCGCCTGCCGCCTGCTGTATGTCGTGCGCCATGCCTGTGGTTCTTCCTTGAGAGCTTGCTGCTTTGCGTCATGCGTTGGTGCGGGCGGGATCTGAAACGAGCGCCCATGCATGTGTTGCAGCTGCAACAACCAGGCACAGTCGCACGCCCCTAGTTCATGTAGCCCTTGCCTTATAAAAGGCCCTCTTCCGGCCAGATAAAGAAGCTGACGGTTTTTGGAACGCGACCATTGGCCCTAAATGCCCTTTCTCCTTGGCTGGTGATTTTCCCTTTGTGTAACCGTTCTTTGCTGGGGATTGAATCGTAGCTCTAACTGCGGTACAAAGAATTGTGATCCATTGTACAGTTCTTGGAAGCGGCAAGACTGCCAGTCAAAGTTATTGTACCGATTCGGGCCTTGGCCTTGATCAAGGCGGTGCAACTCTTGCGGATTTGGGTTTCGCACGCCCGCTCATTTTTACAACTTCACATCAAACGTTCACGCCCACAATAATGTCCGACGTCAAAACTGACCCAACCAAATTCTTGAGCTCCATCATAGGCAGTGCCGTGACAGTGAAGCTTCATAACGGCGTTGAATATGAAGGCGATTTGCAAAGCATCGATGGTTATATGAATGTGGTCTTGCAATCTGCCAAAGAGTTTGTGGAGAAAACTGAGATTAAGACCTACGGCGATGTTTTTATAAGGGGAAATAATGGTATGTTCTACATTTCAAGTCTTGGCACCCATCTCGAACTCTGCTCTGGGGGAAGGGCTTCTGTGGCTCGACATACGGTGAAACACCCCTTTCTGAAATACTAACCACCAGTGTTGTACATAAGCGAGTCTGATTAAGGCGGAAGTCACTAGTCTGATTAATGCGGAAGTCACTATCCGATAAAGGTAACTAATGAGTCTGATTAAGGGTAATAAACGAGTTTGATTAATTTGAAGGATCGAACCCTCCGCCCCTGTAGTCAAAAGTCACGTGCGAGGTCACGTGACCGTGCACAACCATACCGGCGAGGCCACCTCGAGCAGCTGCAAGCAAGCTGCACTAAGGGTCAAGTATACAGCGCCGCCGTAAAGCCCAGAGTGGGCGTTTCAAAAGATGGTGGCCCATTACTTGGGTGGCAGCCTGCATAGAGCCAGCGAATGAGAAGTCGTCCCGCGAATGGGAAAAAACCGAGACTCGAATCCTTCTCGACACAGAACTTGTACTTCAGCATCATGTCCTTTATCATCAGAAGACAATTGTCTACTTTGATTCCACCAAAGATTGCTTCGGCAAAGGTATGTTAATATGAACCGGCCATCCGGTTTGCCAAAGCGAAGACTGAATGCATGGATGCTTTATGCCTTTTCAAACATCAAGGCGTCCAATTCCATGGAAGGCAAGTTCAGGAGCCTTCCACACGAAAACCCAGCCCAGTCTTATTCATTCAAGTCACTATCTTGAAGTCAGTGACAAAGCTCAGAAGGCGATCAAAAAGGTGAGGAGGGAACAGAATAAAAGTGAAACATGGGATGCATAGGAGCCTGAAACATGGGATGCATAGGAGCCTGAAACGTCGTGGCCTTCATGGCTCTGCTTCAATCTGTTCACCTTCTCTCAGGAGATGCGGCCATTTCTGGCGATTGGCATTCTCTCCGTCTTTCACTCCAAGAGCCCCTGGACATTCGTCTTGATATCCGCTCGTCACCATGCCCGCTTGCTTTTGAACCCCTTGATTGACAGTACTAACCGCAGAACATCGGATCCAACCCTAACGCCAAGAGAATGGCCGAGGTTGTTTCCTTCTACAAGAAGTTGCCAACCGGAGCAGCTCCTGCAGCCAAGAAGCCTACCACTCCTTGGGGCAAATACAAGGCTGCATACTTTGATGGCGACAACGCCTCTGGCAAGCCATTGCTCCACCTTGCCATTGCCATCGTGTTGTTTGGTTACACTTGGGAGTACCAATCTCACTTGAAGCACCACAAGCACTAAACCCTCTAAAATCAATATATTGCGTCAGGACAAATCTGTAAGCCAATTTCTGTACTGAACTCCCCTGCAACCTCCGTGGCATTGCAAACCCCATTCGATCGTACACCAATGTATGCTACCCTTGACTCATTTTTGATTCTAACCCTTATTCCACCGTATCTCTTTAACCTTGTTCTTACCCTTATTTACCCTAATTTACCCTTATTTACCATTAATTCCTTCACCCCTATTTCTTTGCCCTGATGTCCACCGCTCGTTCCATTTCAAAATAAGTGGTCCTCTGCGAGGCACACCTAAACTTAGTTAAGGTTTGTTGCATTGTTTGAACCCCAGATCCTGTGCCGGTTTTGCGAATTGACCGGGAATTTTACTAGTGGTTGAAGAACGGGATCCCCATCCTTATATAGCATATTTGTGAAGTAAGATGAAACTCATGTGTGTACATGCACATACAACCACGCACCACTAGCTCACATGAGGCATCAAGCAATGCAGAGGTGTGTCGCTTGGGCTCCGTAGATGGCAGAGAAAAATGTCGGGACCGGGAACGTGGCAAATGTCGCCACCAGGGCTGCTCGTGCGTTGCGCCATGCATGCTGAAACATGCAAGTATGCCCGACGACGGTGCACAAACGACGATGCAGTTTACAAGCATTCGTTTACATACAGCGACAGAATCCTGAAACTTAGCAACGCCAAAAGAAACAAAACCAAATATATAAGGATGTGTGGGCGCCCCTTGTAAGACCATTAAAATCGATGGTGACTCCAGGCATGACATACGGCAAACCGGCCCATCAGCATTCAGCCTTGTTAGATCTACATACGCACACAGAGTGACGAGCGCACAAAAATGACACGGCTCCAAGGCTCACTGCCCCTTTTTTCCACTGTTTCACGAACTGTCATTTCCGCAAAAATTGCTGCTTTAAAACCAGCCTCCCTCTGGCGTGCGCGGACCCGAGAAAAAATTAGAAAACAAACGCAACTCACGTATCCCCAGAGTGCCTCCCTTGAGCAATTAGAACCTTTGAATTATCAATCGGCCCAATTTGTCGAAGCCGGATAGCCATACATTGTGTTGAATTGGAGCCAACTTTAATTCCTTCTATCACTGCAATTGCCTTTATCAGTTACGAACGCAAACCCCCCTGGCCTTTACGTATTGATCCGGAGCAACTTTAGAAGTCAAATCATTCTTCGGGTGCCTATAGAGTATAAATTTTGTTCTAGAACTCTAATCGGCCATTCATTTCCACAAACGGCAAAAACTCATATTTGTGTCGCAATTGCTCTGTTTGCCGCGTGATCCCGCTATCTCTCCATTGACATCAACTCTTGGATAACATGCAAGGAACCCCTTTCGGGCTGCCTAGCCCCTCTAATACAAACCAGCCGGCAACTCCTCGCATGCTAAGAAGCGCGTTCGTCCCCGGGCGGAACTCTTCAGAACTGGCGGAAACTTCCCTGCAGCAACCAAAACACTACATGGAAATACCTGCTCAACAGGAGTATTCGAGGTCACCGTCTTCAAGCTCCGCTCGCGCCCCTTCGCGTCAGGCAAGCCAATCGGGCATGAATAGAGCTCCTTCCACATCCAGAAGTACCGTTGAGCGGGAGTTGTTGCCCGCGGCTCCTTTTGACACTCCGCAACAACTGCGTTCTCCTCAGCAACAGGATAGCCACGACCATAGAAAACAGCATCCGCAGTATTCTGCACCTCAGAATTCCACACCAACGAAGAACGTGTCCAATTCCCAATCATCAGATGCTCAGCCGCAGCAACAGCAGCAGTTTCACCGGAAGTCCATCGGTGACTGGGATTTTATCCGTACTATCGGAGCGGGCTCTATGGGTAAAGTCAAATTGGCAAGGCATAACACTACCAACGAAAAGTGTGCTGTGAAAATTGTACCTCGGGCGGCCAAGTTGTATCAGAGAGCGCATGCCAACGACCAGCCTCTGAAGTCTGTCGAGGAAGCTAACCAACGCCAAAAGGATTTCGAAAAAGAGGTGGCCCGAGACAAAAGAACCATTCGGGAAGGTGCATTAGGGCGCTTACTATTCCACCCGCATATCTGTCGCTTATACGAAATGGTGCCCATGTCCAATCACTATTACATGCTCTTCGAGTACGTCGAGGGTGGTCAGTTGCTTGACTACATTGTATCCCATGGCTCTCTTAACGAGAAATATGCACGCAAGTTCGCTCGTGGCATTGCTCTGGCGCTTGACTACTGCCACAAGAACAACGTCGTTCATCGGGATTTGAAGATTGAAAACATCATGATTAACCAAAAGGGTGAAATTAAAATCATCGATTTTGGGCTTTCAAACCTTTACATGCCGAACAATCTACTCAAGACCTACTGTGGATCTTTGTACTTTGCAGCTCCGGAGTTATTGAGTGCAAAGCCATACACTGGGCCGGAAGTGGACGTGTGGTCGTTTGGTGTTGTGCTTTACGTCTTGGTGTGTGGAAAAGTGCCCTTCGACGATCCTGTCGTTTCTGCGTTGCACGAGAAAATCAAAAAGGGTAATGTCGAATATCCATCTTTCATCTCCAAAGAATGCGTTTCTTTGCTCTCCAGAATGCTTGTGGTGGATCCCATGAAACGTGCCACCTTGGCTGAAGTTATGCAACATCCATGGATGAATATTGGCTACGAATACGCTGTGCCCAGCTACACTCCTAAGCGTGTTCCGCTCACATTGCCATTGGACCCAAAAATTGTCGAAGCGATTTCATCTTTTGATTTGGGTTCCGTCTCCACTTTAAATGAAGAACTCACAAAAATTATTACCAGCCCAGATTATCAATTGAGTTCCGACAACTGGTACAAGGCTACAAAACAAGGGCGTCTGCTCCAACACGGGGCCCCCGATCCCGTTTTTGGTTACCACCCGTTGGTGTCGATATACTACTTGGTGGACGAAATGAAGAAGAGAAAGAAGGCCAAGGAGGAGGCTTACAAGTCTCAAATGCGTCAACAAGCTGAGCTCGATGCAAACTCCCAGAAACCTCCGATCATTAAACCTCCAGTGCCCAAGTCAAGGGAATATTCTCACTCAAGGACATCATCTCTTCAAGGAAGCCCAGCTCCGAACACCATCCCATATCCGAGCCCAGCAACCACCCAAGAAGCAGTTCTGTCTTCTACTCAAATGCCAACGCCTATTATACAGGTACCAGAACAAGCGCATACACCAATTGAAGATGCCGCTCCTATCGTCAACGACGACTATGCGCATCAGCAGAGGGCACAAAGGACTGCCTATTCGGGTACACTAGATCCAAATGCAGGCCGTGGTCAAGGGTTCAATTCCCTCTTGCGCAAAATGTCCGCCAGAAAACCAGGTTCTACATCGCCAGATATCCTGCCTACTAAAGTTATTGAATCTTCAGCTCAAAAGGATGACGAGCTCTTACCTCCGGGCACCCAAGCACCACATTCATTGTCATATTCGAGCGCTAACGACCCAATGATGCGTCGGGGCGTCAGCATGAAAGTTACTGCAAAAGAGAAATCACACAGCTCGAAAGCCCAGCTTCACGAGGCTGAGGTCCACAAACAACAGAGCAAGCCAGCACGGAAAGAACATTCTGTGGCAAGAACCCACAACCGTTCACATTCCACCACCGGCAAATCGCATGGCTTCATTCCCGTGGAATACTTACCTCCTTTGCCAAATATCATGAATAGTCAGGCTGCTCATGACTCGCCTCAAGTTCCAAACAAGCCTAATGGTGAGACCGGCAACCACTTGGCGGTCAACAGATTCCACCCCACAGCTCGGGCCAAATCGGTGGGGTCACATGCCCGCAAGGATTCCTCATATTACAGAGGCGCTAACCAGCCAGCATTGCCTAATAGTATGGCTTCTCAAAATAGCGATGACCGAATCGACAATGCGGCAGAAGGAAACGGAGCTGCGTTTGATGATATTGTGCTAGACGAAACCGAGCGCAGACAGGTGCCAAGCTTGAGCGAAGAGCAAATAATCGAGCAGTTTAACCACTCCAGAAAGAACAGCATGCCGTCGATCGAGTACCCAAAAACGCTCTTCTTAAAGGGATTCTTCAGTGTGCAGACTACGTCTACAAAGCCGTTACCGGTTATTCGGTACAACATTCTTCGTGTGTTGAGCAACCTTGGAGTGAAATACCAGGAAGTCAAGGGCGGGTTCTTGTGTATGCATACAAATTTGGTGTCAAAGGACAGGGACGACGAGACGCCCACTGCATCCACAATCATCGATGGATATAAGCTGGATGACCACAGCGAGGAGCGGAATCTCTACGGCGATGCATTCAGAACTTCGGCGGAGTCGTTGGAGAAAGTGCGCACACCCGAAAGTGGACACGAGAACCTCCATGTCCCGCACATCGTCACCTCGAACCAACCCCGGCAGCTCAGCAGAAAAGGGTCCATGAATGTGAGTGGCTCCAATGCTTCGCCCACCGGCGCGAAGGGACATCGTCACACGAGCTCGACGAGCTCGGGACATCGTCGAAAGTTCTCGATCGGCCAAGGCTTCCTCCAGAATTATCGCAAAAAGAATGGGTCGCAGAACTTGGTGCCGCCCAGCACACCTGCGGCGGCCAAAATCAACCGGTTGTTGTTGGGCACACACGACCCCGAGGACGGCGAAATTGACGAGGAGACGCTTGCACAGATGCAGAAGATGTCGTATGACGACTCCTACGATTCAATCAACGGCGACATGATGGGCGGAGGAAGCGACATGCTTGTGTCGTCGAGAATCGAGCACAAGAACAAACATCGGCGGTCGCTGAGCGGAGAAGAGGAGCTCGCGAGCAGGCCCGCAAAGAAGACGCCGTTGAAGTTCGAAATCAACATTGTGAAGGTCCCACTTGTGGGGCTTTACGGTGTGCAGTTCAAGAAGACTTTAGGAAACACGTGGAACTACAAGACGTTGGCTAGCCATATCTTGGAGGAGTTGAACTTGTGATGGAGCTAGTGACTGCAGTCCCTGTTGTATGCAGTGCAGTATCAACGCGGAGCATAGTGCTACAAATATTGGCAATCAAGATTCCACGTATGCGATGTATTTGAGTAGTGGGGCTAGCTTGGGTGATATTGTGTGGCTAGCTGGGTGATATTGTGTTGCTAGCTGGGTGATATGGCTAGCTGGGTGATATTATGTGGCTAGCTCACTGTGATTATCCTCGGGCGACTAACTCATCGCGTACCCATGTGGCTAACTCATGGGTGTCCAGTTCCTTCCGAAGCCGACTCGCCAGCCACATGTGTCTCTGTGAAAGTGCTATTGGGAGCATCCATGACGGGTTCCAGGCCTATAACCTCATCCTTCACTCCGGAAGCACTTTGAGCGTCCGTTGCAGCACCAAGGCCACCTTCGTTCTTCACCCCCACGCCGTCAGCGTCAGCGTCAGCAGCATCAGAGGGAGTGACGTCAGCAGCGTCAGCAGCATCAGAGGGAGTGACGTCAGCAGCGTCAGCAGCAGCAGAGGAAGTGACGTCAGCAGCGTCAGAGGCAGCAGAGGAAGTGACGTCAGCAGCGTCAGAGGCAGCAGCGTCAGCAGCGTCAGAGGCAGCAGCGTCAGCAGCGTCAGAAAAGTCCTTTGTCTTTCTCTGATTGAGTCGCTCTTCGCGTGTGAGCCCAGCGGTGTAATCCATACGCAAATGGCGAGTCAGCAAGGCTCTCTCCGAACGCCTGCTCCGAGCGTGCCTCAAGTCCTCCATTTCCAGAAGCTTTCTCTTCTGGTCGTCCAAGGTCTTTTGCTTTTCCTTGGCCTCGATTCTGGACGAGCGCTTCCTCGTGGCCAAAAGTCGGCTCATCTCAAGGTCCCGCTTTCTGCTCATGAGAAACTTCCGTTTGCGCACCTCCAGCAGGAAGAGATTGGACACGAACAGAGGCTGCTTCAAGATGTCGAGAATGGTCTTGTTTTCCTTTAGTTTCTTGTTCTTGGATAACTGAGCCACGTAGGCATCGAACCCGTACAAGTCGTTGTAGATGAGCTCGTAGGACACGCCCAGCACGTCGAACAGACCCTCGGGAAACGACGCGTCGGGGTCCACGGGCGCAAGCGTCCGTTTCTTGGGCACCAGCAACGCCGGCACCGTGACTGTTTTCCGGTAGAGAGCGGTATTGTCGAACAAAAGATGGTAGCTCTCGCCGAGGGCGGTATTTTTTTTTGCCGGAACCTCGTAGACGGACGTGCTGCGCAATAAGTCGGCGGCCACGTTGTTTTTGGCGAGGTATTCGCGGAAGTCTGAGTAGTGGGTGACTTCCTCCATCAAGAGGTACAAGACCTCGATTTTCTGGTCGATGAAGAGGTCTTCGAAGGCGGGGGATTTGGAATCTTCCCCATCCCCTTCCCCTTCCCCTTCCCCTTCACCTTCACCTTCCCCTTCCCCTTCACCTTCACCTTCCCCTTCGTTTTTAGCATCTTCACCTTCCCCTTCACCTTCCCCTTCGTTTTTAGCATCTTCACCTTCACCCTCCCCTTCACCTTCTCCTTCACCCCCCCCCTCGCTTTTGTCACCGTCTCCCGGACCCAACGGGGTGCCCGGACCAAAGTATAGCCGAAAAAGAGGCTCGAACATGGCCAAACTGGCCACCCGGCGGCCGTGCACCTTGCTGATCAACGCTAGTTTGACCTTGTTCACCAACAATACCATGTCGTCCACAGGCGGCGGCGACACCAAAGAAAAGAGCTCCATCTCAAAAAGATCGCAGTCAAACAGTTCACTCTGCAAGCGAATGTATCCCCTGCACTGGTGCATCCAGTTCATGACGAAGATGTAGTAGTCCGAGTTGCGGAACTGCCGCCAGCGCTTGTCGTCGGGGTACTGCTGCTGGAGATTGAGGACCAACGCGATGTTCGGCATGGTGACGGGGTTGACCTTGGCCAACGCAGCCGCCTCCTCCGCGGTTCCCACACGCAAGTCGTTTACGGGGTGGTCCATAGTGGGGATGGAGGTGACGAGGAAGACGCGGAGAAGAGAGGAGCCGGGGCGGTGTGTGCAGGCGCCGCAAACAAATATCATTCACAGCAATATGTGTATGTTTATAGATATAAATCTCCACAATTAGTGATAGGGGAATAATCGAATTAGATGAAACATGCAATGGATTAATGTAGGAAGCCCTTCCCTTTCAACAATTTCACGTACTAGTTCACTCTCCTTTCAAAGTGCTTTTCATCTTTCCATCACTGTACTTGTTCGCTATCGGTCTCTCGCCAATATTTAGCCTTAGATGGAATGTACCACCCACTTTGAGCTGCATTCCCAAACAACCCGACTCTTAGAAGCTGAATTTCTATATGGATCATCGTAACGGGGCTATCACCCTCTCTGGCGCTGTTTTCCAATAGACTTGTATGATGATATCCCAAAATCCAACTCCATCAGATTACAACTCCGAAGATTTCAAATTTGAGCTTTTACCGCTTCACTCGCCGTTACTGGGGTAATCCCGGTTGGTTTCTTTTCCGCCGCTTATTGATATGCTTAAGTTCAGCGGGTAATCTTAGAAAGATGGGGGAATGAAGTATTTTAGTTGAGGACTAAGCCGGTTTGAAAGCCGAGAAATACCCCTCTCACCTCCCTAGACTCAATGGCCTACCAATGAGTGCAATGTGCGTTCAAAAATTAATGTTTCACGTCTGCAAGTCATATTACGTATCGCAATTTGCTGCGTTCTTCATCGATGCGAGAACCAAGAGATCCGTTGTTGAAGGTTTTGTGTTAAAATATATTTTGAAGTAAATTACTTTTGTTTTTCTCCCTAAGGTGTTAACTTTGGTATTTTTATTGAAATTTATGCTGACTATGCTGTATATTAACAAAGTAGTATTAGCTGTTGTAGGGGCTAGCAGGATCTTCGATCCGATGTGACCAAACCCGAGTCAACAAGAGCAGATATCAAGCTGCTGAAGTCAATGAGGTTTTGGTCAAACAACTCCTTAAGCAACTGAGCACCATGCAGCAAAAACTGAGGGTCAACAACCAAAGCTCTGACCACAGAGGAAGCCAAACCTGAGTTGGCCAAAGATTCCAACAAGTTGTTGACAACACCATCGTCGTCGTATCTCTTTGAAGGCGTGGGCAGCCAGTTATCCTCCTCCTCCAAAAATCTCTTGACACTGACAGAGTCGCCCTCAAGCTTGGCTTCGATCTTGCTGACCAAGTTATTGATTTCAGTTGAAGCCAACTTGAAAATGTCCTGGTAAAGGGAGCAATCATTAATCAAGTCTTCAATGACTCTGGTAGCCAAACCGGAATCGTTCAAAGCAGTCAACAAGGTTTCCAAGGAAATAAGACCACTCTTGATGATAGCGATGGCGGCCTTAGTCACGAGTGGCTGCAAATTCTCGTTGTCAACCAAGCCCTGGATGATCTTAGGGGCGAGGTTTGTAGAGTTGTTTGCAGCCACGATCTGGGTGACTATGGCATATTCTCTGGTCTGAAGCGCGACCGGGTCGGTGATCAAGCCTCTTTTGACCGTGTGAGTCCAAGGCGAGAATCAAGTCGTTGATCTCGTCGACTTGTCTCTTAGTAAGTGCGGTACTAGTGGATGCAACATTTGCTGGCGCAGCCTGCACATTTGCGAGTAACGCCAAAGCGAGGGTAGCGGTGATCCACACTGCTTCGTGATTTTGACGGTGGCGAGTTAACATGCCGGATCGCCGGTTCAGTGGTCGAGCAGCCATTGCCGAAACTTCTGAGCAGGTCGTACTCTTCTGTTGCTTGTGTAGGCCATGCAGTTTCTCCAGAACGGTGCAACGAATGATCAATCTGGAGGTCCCAAAGTGCCTGCGGTTCTCAAGAGGGCATGATCTCGGCACCCATGAGTAGCCGCTGAAGACGACTTATAGAAGGTCTAGATGATTTATGGACGATTCTAGAAGGCGGCTTCCAGGTGATTTATGGACGCTTCTAGATGGCGGCTTTCAGGTGATTTATGGACGATTCTAGAAGGCGGCTTTCAGGTGATTTCTAGAAGGCGGCTTTCAGGTGATTTATAGATGGCGTCGTTTTGCTGAAGATGGACTTTCCCAAAGGTTTATATTTTATATCTATAATTGTAATATTACAAAATATTGACAGATTCGATTATAATTACTAATTAGGTAATTTAATTCTCAACAATATCACCTGCTTCATCAAAAGTATATTTACAATACATCTTAAATATATATTATTACATTTTTTTACTAACCACAATGCTTGTTGCCGGCTGACCTCCTGCAATAGCCAGTGAACAGATGGCACGGGTTTGCAGCCGTTTCTTATCAGACAAGTGCCATTCAGACAATTGCCATTCAGACAAGTGCCATTCAGACAAGTGCCATTCAGACAATTATATTCCATTTTTATAAAGATTTAAATAAAATAATATCGCTATTGCTCCTACATATATTAATATTCCCATTAGCACATAATTATCATGCCATAGCTGTACTAAATAAAATAATTAATCATAAAGTACTTTGAACAGGTGTTGAAATACCTAAAATATGGTATATTTAGATTTTCTCTTTTGAACCACGTATAATAAGATATTCAGTTAAACGTTTATATATTCGATTAGCCATTCTCTTAACTCCTATTAAGATTTATCACCATATCTGATAAATCTAGCAGAATATCTAATAAATCAGGGTAGCAGAATATCTAATAAATCAGGGAAGCAGAATATATAATAAAATTATAAAGAGATTGCTGGCTTGAGTAACGATAGATATAAGAGTATCCCCTGATTCATAAGGTACACTACAAGGTGGTTTATTTCCCCACTTCTTATTGAACATTAGATGGGTTACAACATTTTGTTTAGTCAAAAGTAGAAAACAATATATAATAAACATTAGTAATAAGTCTACCTCATGAATAATTATTCACTAATATTAGACCCCGTTACCAAAATGTTCTAAATTTTATACTAGGAGCTACTGGAGTTCCCTTAGGTAATCCCGAATTCTTATATATAGTGCTTTAATACTATAGAACACATAGTAAATTATGTAGTTCAATTACTTGCTGTAATTGACCTTTGATTGAATAGATAACAATATGGAATTCAATGACACTATCATTCTATTCTGATAGATCTATTTTAGTTAATAAATTTAGAAGATAATTCATTGGTCAGACATTATTGACTTGTCCCTTGTCGCATGCTAATCTATGGCTGGGACGCTCAGGGCATCCCAAACGAGGGTATAGAGTAAGTGCTGCAAAGCTGCCACTTCTGGTAATGTTCAGCCCTGGTAACGCAAAGCGTCCACTGGAAGCCAGCCACAGGCAACCAGCCAATCGCTCGCAGAATAATAGGATAATGGATAATAGGATAATAGGATAATGGATAATAGGATAATAGGATAATAGGATAATAGGATAATAGGATAATGGATAATGGGATAATAGGATAATGGATAATAGGATAATGGATAATAGGATAATGGATAATGGATAATCAGATAATGGATAATAGGATAATAGGATAATAGGATAATAGGATAATAGGATAATGGATAATAGGATAATGGATAATAGGATAATCAGGATTACCAGGATAATGGATAATAGGATAATGGATAATAGGATAATAGGATATCAGATAATTGGGGGAAAGCGAACCCATGATGATGGCGACGTCGAGCTCATTCAATTAATGTCATCGGGGAAATAGGAAATGCAGCAATGTTCTCCATATGGAAACCAGAAGCATCCGTATCAACGCATAGAGAGGTGTCTCAGGGCTAAGGAAGTAGCTGTCCAATATTCAGCTGATTCCGTATAGTAAAGAACCAAAGGGAGTATCTTCAATAAATCCAAGAAGATCTCGAATGGTGTTAGAAGCCGCTTCTGGAGCTCAAGGTAATGATCAATACAAGCGGTGTGCTTCAAGATGCACATTGCCAAGCACGGCATTGTCAGAGTAGCGTCAAAATTCCAAGAGTAGCGGTTCATGGAGACTCGAAAGTGAAGGGAGTAATTAGTAGCCACGAGCAGCTCAAACATCAACCACAGATCAAGAGGTTCGAAGCAGTCTGCAGGAAGAGTTTCACGGAGTCGGGAGTCAAGTGGAAAAGGGAGTCAGGGGGTCAAGTGGAAAAGGGAGTCAGGGAGTCAAGTGGAAAAGGGAGTCAAAGTGGTAATCAAAGATCCCGAATATGGATCTGCTGGACTAAGAGAACTTTAAGGTAACTCTGCTGAAGATTCCGTAGGTCCAGGACTCCGTCATGTTCTGCTCTGACGTCTTTGATGGTGCACCAGTAATGATCTCAGACAAGACAAGCTTGTGTGGGCGATATCCAAGATGTGGTGCTTATAAGAAAGGTAGTGAAAGTGGTAATCAAAGTGGCAATCCAAAGTGGTAAAATGGTAGTTGAAGTGGTAGAAAAGTATCAAAGTGGGATTCAAAGTGGCAGTCAAAAGTAATGTTAAAGGTAATTCAAAACTCCAAAGTAGTATCAAAAAGGTAATTAAAAAGGTAGTTCAAAGGGTAGTTAAAGTAGTGAAAGGATTTCAGAGTGGTAATCCAAACTGTAAAAAGGTAATCCAAAAGGTAATCCAAAGACGGCCTCCAAAGTGGAGTAGTACTCAACGTAGCAATCCAAAGTATCCAAAGTAATCCAAAGCGGTTTAAATAGTATCAAAAAGGTAAAATGGTAGTTCAAAGCGCAGTAGTATTAATGGAAATCTGAAGTGGTAGTCAAAAGAAGTATAAATGGTAATGAACAGGGGCACAGCAAAGTGGAGTATATCCGAAGTGGTAATCCAAAGTAGTAATCAGAAGTCAAAGTGGTTTCAAAGTGGTTTCAAAGTGGTTTCAAAGTGGTTTCAAAGTGGTTTCAAAGTGGTTTCAAAGTGGTTTCAAAGTGATTTCAAAGTGGTTTCAAAGTGGTTTCAAAGTGGTTTCAAAGTGGTAGTCAAAAGTAGTATTAAAAGGTAAACCAAAGTGCTATTCCAAAGTGGTGGTAATCAGAAGTGGTAGTCAAAAGTAGTTGAAGAAGGGAATTCAAATAGGTAGTACAAAGTAGTAGTCCAAAGTGGTTTTGAAAATAGTAATGTGGTAATCAAAGTGGTATCAAGAAAAGGTAGTTCAAAGTTGTAATCAAAGCTGTCATCAAAGTAGCAATCCAGAGTATCAAAGGTAATCCAAAGTGGTAATCAAAGTGGTAGTTCAAAAGGGTAGTTCAAAAGGGTAGTTCAAAGTAGTAAAAAGGTAGTTCAAAGTGGTAATCAAAGTGGAAGCGGTAATCAAAGTGGTAGTCAAAGTGGTAATCAAAGTGGTATCAAAAGGTAGCTCAGAGTGGTAGTCAATGTAGTAAAAGGTATTCAAACGGTGATCCAAAGTGGTAGTCAGAGTAGTATTGAAAATAGGTAATCAAAAGTAGTAATCCAAAGTAGTAAAAAGGAATCCAAAGTGGTAATCAAAGTGGTAGTCAAAGCAGTGTTAAAAAAATTACCAAAAGGGTAATCCAAGTAGTATCAAAGAAGGTAATTCAAAACGGCATTGCAAAGTGGTATTCAAAGTAGTAGTCCAAGTGGTCGTTCAAAGTGTCAGTTTAAAGGTGTAATCCAAAGTGATCCAAAGTGAAAGTCCAAAGTAGTAAATGGTAATCCAAAATGGTAGTCCAAAGTTAATCAGATATTAGTATCAAAGTTGTAATCAAAGTTGTATTTAAAGTGGCAATTCAGAGTATCAAAGGTAATTCAAAACGGTAAAGCAAAGTGGGGAAGTTATCAAAGTGGTAATCAAAGTGGTAGTCAAAGTGGTAATCAAAGTGGTAGTCAAAGTGGTAATCAAAGTGGTAATCAAAGTGGTAGTCAAAGTGGTAGTCAAAGTAGTAAAGGTAATCCACAAGGTAATCCAAAGTAGTATCAAAAAAGGTAATTCAAAGTAGTAATCCATAGTTATCAAAGTGGAGCAGTATTTCAAAATGGAAATCCAAAGTGGTAGTCAAAAGAAGTAAAAATGGTAATGAACAGGGGCACAGCAAAGTGGAGTATATCCGAAGTGATAGTCAAAAGTAGTAATCAGAAGTCAAAGTGGTTTCAAAGTGGTTTCAAAGTTTTAATCAAAGTGGCAATCCAAAGAAGTAACCAAGGTGGTAATTTAAAGCGGTAGTTCAAAGTGGTAGTTCAAAGTGGTAATTCAAAGTTGTTATTCAAAGTAGTGTCAAGAAAGGGTGATCCAAAGTGGTCGTCAAAGTAGTAAAAGGTAATTCAAACGGTCATCCAAAGTGGTAGTCAAAGCGCTAATCAAAGTTGTAGTCAAAGCGCTAATCAAAGTTGAAATCAGATATTTTAAGTGGTATTGAAAAAAGGTATCCCAAAGTGGCAATCCAAGTATCCAAAGTAATCCAAAGCGGTTTAAATAGTATCAAAAAGGTAATTAAAAAGGTAGTCAAAAGTGGTTTCAAAGTTGTATTGAAGAAAGGGAATTGAAAGTGGTAAAGGTAGTTCAAAGTAGAAAAAAGGTAGTTCAAAGTAGAAAAAAGGTCATTCAAAGTGGTAATCAAAGTAGAAAAAAGGAATCCAAAGTAGTAATCAAAGTAGAAAAAAGGAATCCAAAGTAGTAATCAAAGTAGTAAAAAAGGAATCCAAAGTGGTGTTCCAGAGTGGTAATCCAAAGTTATCCAAAGTAGTAAAAAAGGAATCCAAAGCGGTAATCCAAAGGGAGTAGCATTTCAAATGGAAATCCCAAATGGTAGTCAGTAGTTTTAAAAAAATAATTCAAAACGGTAGCTCAGAGTGGTAATCCAAAGAATCAAAAAGGTAATTCAAAGTGGCTGTTCAAAGGGTAGTTCAAAGTATCAAAGGTAATCCAAAGTATCAAAGGTAATCCAAAGTGGAGAAGTGATCAAAGTAGCAACCCAAAGTTGTAAAGAAGGAATCAAATGGGAATCAGTATATCAAAGTAGTAGTGAAAATAGGTGATCCAAAGTGGTCATTCAAAGTGGCATCCAAATTAGTATCAAAAGAAGGAATCCTAGTGGTAATCAAAGTAGTAAAAAGGATCCTAGTGATAATCAAAGTAAAAAAAGGATCCTTGTGGTAATCAAAGTAGTAAAAAGGATCCTAGTGATAATCAAAGTAGTAAAAAGGATCCTAGTGATAATCAAAGTAGTAAAAAAGGACATTCAAAGTAGTAAAAGAGGACATTCAAAGTGAAAGGTAATCCAAAGACGGCCTCCAAAGTGGAGTAGTAATCAAAGAAGCAATCCACAGTATCAAAGGTAATCCAAAACGGTAAAGCAAAGTGGGGAGTAATCAAAGTGGTAATCAAAGTGGTAATCAAAGCTGTAAAAAAGGTATCCATAAAGTAATCCAAAGTGGCATCAAGAAAGGGAATCAAAGGCGTAATCCACAGTGGTAAAGGGGAGTAGTAATCAAAATGGTAATCCAAAGTGGTAGTCAGAGTAGTAAAAAGGTAATTCAAAGTGCCAATCCAACGAAGTATAAAAACAGGTCAATCAAAGTGGTAGTCAAAGTAGTAAAAGGTAATTCAAACGGTGATCCAAAGTGGTAGTCAAAGTGCTAATCAAAGTTGTAATCAAAGTAGTATTTCAATAGGTATCCCAAAGTGGTGGTCTAAGTGGTAGCAAAAATGGTCGAAAGTAGTAAAATAGGTATCCAAAGTAGTAATTCAAGTTGTAAAAAAGGTAGTTCAAAGTGATATTCCAAAGCGGTAGAAAGGTAATTCAAAGTGGCTGTTCAAAGGGTCAAAGGGTAGTTTTAAGTGTAATTTCAAGTGGTAGTTTATGGCAGTGGCCAAAGCGGAAATCCAAAGTCGTAATCCAAACTGGTAATCCTAAGTAGTATGAAGAAAGGAATCAGCAGGCCCCGAAGCGAAGGTGAGAAGTGGTAATCAAAGTAGTAATCCAAAGTAGTAAAAAGGTAATTCAAAGTAGTAAAGGTAATCCACAGTGGTAAAGGTAATCCACAGTGGTAAAAAGTAATCCAAAGTAGTAAAAAGGTAATCCAAAGTAGTAAAAAGGTAATCCAAAGTAGTAAAAAGGAATCCACAGTGGTAAAGGGGAGTAGTCAAAATGGTACTCCAAAGTGGTAGTCAAAGTAGTATTAAAAAGGTATTCCAAAGTGTCAGTTTAAGGTGGTAATCAAAGTAGATCCACCGTGGTAATTCGAAGTAGTGAAGAAAGGTAACGCAAGTGGTAGCTCAAAGGGCAGTCCAAAGGGCAGTCCAAAGGGCAGTCCAAAGGGCAGTCCAAAGGGCAGTCCAAAGGGCAGTTCAAAGGGCAGTCCAAAATTGTATCCAAAGTTAATCAAATGGTAAATTAGTATCAAAGTTGTAATCAAGG
The DNA here is from genome assembly GCA_002370515.1 of Metschnikowia proteae. Taxonomy (NCBI): domain Eukaryota; kingdom Fungi; phylum Ascomycota; class Pichiomycetes; order Serinales; family Metschnikowiaceae; genus Metschnikowia; species Metschnikowia proteae. The sequence goes on along the minus strand of NKYY01000015.1, from coordinate 67,124 downwards.
TTGTAATCAAAGTGGCAATCCACAGTAAAAGTGTCCAAGAAGAAAGACCCGTGGCCAGTCTCACGGGCTCCAGAGTTTACCAGTTATCTCAAACGAGTCGCCAAGAAAGTAGGCGGTTTCGAAACGAAACAAGGCGGTTTTCATGTTCGCTCGAGTAGCGCCAAAGTGCCAAATGCGTGAACAGATCAACAAAAGCATTCACTAAACCCGAAAGGAAGAAAAGTATGAAGTCGTGTAAAGTCGTATAAAGTCGTATAAAGCAGTCAAAAAGTAGTCATAAAGTAGTCCAAAAGTAGTCAAAAAGTAGTCAAAAAGTAGTATAAAAGTAATATACAAGTGGTATAAAGTAGTATAAAGTAGTATAAAGTAGTATAAAGTAGTATAAAGTAGTATAAAGTAGTATAAAGTAGTATAAAGTAGTATAAAGTAGCATAAAATCAGTCAAAAAGTTGTCAAAAAGAGTCAAGAAGTAGTCAAGAAGTCGTATAAAAGTAGTATAAAAGTCGTATATAAGCAGTGGAAAGTAGTATAAATGTCGTATAAAAGTAGTATAGAGTAGTATAAAATCAGTCAAAAAGTAGTCAAAAAGTAGTATAAAAGTAGTATAAAAGGATTATAAAATCAGTCAATAAGTAGTCAAAAAGCAGTATAAAAGCAGTAAAGCAGTAAAGTGGAAAGCAGTAAAAGCAGTATAAGATGTCGTATAAAATTAGTATGAAAGTAGTCAAAAAGTCGTATAAAAGTGGTTGAAAAGTAGTCAAGAAGTAGTCAAAAAGCAGTATGAAGTAGTGGAAAGTAGTATAAAGTAGTATAAAAGCGGTGGAAAGTAGTATAAAGTCGTATAAAAGTAGTCAAAAAGCAGTATAAAAGTAGTATAAAGTCGTATAAAAGTAGTGAAGAAGCAGTATAAAAGTAGTATAAAAGAAGTATAAAATGTCGTATAAAAGTAGCATAAAAGTAGTATAAAAGCAGCAAATAGTACTATAAAAGCATAAAGTGGAAAGCAGTAAAAAACAGTCAAAAAGTCGTATAAAAAGTCGTATAAAATTGGTATAAAGTAGTAGAAAGTAGTATAAATGTAGTATAAAAGCATTATAAAATGTCATATAAAGGCATAAAGTGGAAAGCAGTAAAAAGCAGTCAAGAAGTAGTCAAAATGTAGTCAAAATGTCGTATAAAGTAGTATAAAATGTTGTAAAAAGTAGTAAAAAGTAGTTAACAGCAGTGGAAAGTAGTATAAAATGTCGTATAAAAGTAGTATAAAAGCAGTGGAAAGTAGTATAAAGTCGTATAAAAGTAGTCAAAAAGAAGTATAAAATGTCGTTAAAGTAGTAAAAAGTAGTATAAAAGCAGTGGAAAGTAGTGTAATATTAGTACTAAATGTCGTATAAAATGTCGTATAAAGTAGTATAAAAGCAGTAAATTGGAAAGCAGTGGAAAGTAGTATAAAATGTCGTATAAAATGTCGTATAAAAGTAGTATAATAGTTGTCAAAAAGTCGTATAAAAGTCGTATAAAAGTCGTATAAAAAGTCGTATAAAAGTGGTCAAAAAGAATTAAGAAGTAGTCAAGAAGTAGTCAAAATGTCGTATAAAAGTAGTATCAAAGTAGTATAAAAGTGGTATAACATGTCGTATAAAAGTAGTAAAAAGCAGTCAAGAAGCAGTATAAAAGTAGTATAAAAAGTCGTATAAAATTGGTATGAAGTAGTAAAATGTCGTATAAAAGCAAAACAAAATGTCGATAAAATGTCGTATAAAGTCGTATAAAGTCGTATAAAGTCGTATAAAGTCGTATAAAGTAGTAAAAAGCAGTAAAAAGCAGTAAAAAGCAGTAAAAAGCAGTATAAGCAGTAAAAAGCAGTATAAATATCGTATAGACTGTCGTAAAAAGCAGCATAGTGGAAGCACTGCACAGCAAGTGCGCGGCTTTATATTGCAGCCCTTCCAAATCGGCGCTCCACTCTCGGCAAGTCACGTGCCCGCCATGGCTGCATACTATTGAGCCGCAAAACATGAAAGCAGCCACTTTTCTTCTGAGCTGTTGCCCATTCGGCACGGTTCCGACCTTGGTTTGTAGGTCATTCTCGCTATGTCTCCAGGCACGTGCCCGCCTGCACCAGGGTGCTTCCGAAAAAAGTCGGCCGCTGATGGCTGCCTCTTGAAATTCCATAATTGTTCTGGCCCTGGTGGTTTCCTGGCTATGGCGATGGCATCATTGCAGCGGGTTTCCAGAGGCTACTCTGATATTGAGCCGTGACATTGGCGAAGCTTTAGAGAGGCTGATAATCAGGGGGAGACTGCACTTGTCTCCTCACTCATACTGGCTGGTCAATGTGCCACGCTCCATGACACTTGAAATTGAGCGGGGTTGCTAGTGGCTCTTTTATGATCTCGGCAGGTTTCTGCGGGCAGTGGCCAGTTCCATTCTTGTGTGTCCAAGATCTAGAGGCAAGCCGCTCCTTGAGCCATCGAGCCTAGTTCTTCACGACTGCTGTGCACAGCATGAACCCTGTTGGATGCATACCGTGGATGCAGAAAAGATGAAGGGATTGGGAAGTTGGAGCAATTCATGCCAGCTGCTACCGTGCAACTCATGCCAGCTGCTACCATGCAACTCATGCCAGCTGCTACCGTGCAATTCATGCCTGTCTTACATCTGCCTGCAGAGCGCCAGTTGATCTCCTTTCGTGATCCAGAATTGCAGCTTGACATTCGCTCGGGCTTTGGCGAGTGTTCTGGTGATTATCAGGCCCTTCGAGCGACCGTGACAAGTCATGCTCCACTGACTGAAGCATCCAGAGACGTCGAAGCCGCGGCCGGGCCACCCTTGAAACACAATCTACAGTTACTTACAGTTACTTACAGTTAGTTACAGCTACAGCTACAGTTAGTTACAGTTAGTTACAGTTACAGTTACTTACAGCTACAGCTACAGTTACTTACAGTTAGTTACAGCTACAGCTACAGTTACTTACAGTTAGTTACAGCTACAGCTACAGTTACTTACAGTTAGTTACAGCTACAGTTACTTACAGTTACAGTTACTTACAGCTACAGCTACAGTTACTTACAGTTACTCACAGTTACAGCAACTTACAGTCATTACACCATAGTGCTTCATGCTTATTTACAGGACCGGCCGTGCACTAGCTACTCACGCCAGCCAAGCGCCGCAAAACATCGTTCTTCCTCTGGATCTTCTCAATCTCCGCACTGATCTTCTGCAACGCAGAGTGCTTCGAGAGATTGGGCAACCCCGCCTTGTTGAGCTGTCTCCGTTTACTCTTCTTGGCCGACGACGTCACCGACCGCGCCGACACCAGACCGTTGCGGTAGTCGTCAACATTGGCAATGAGCCGCAAGCACCGCTCATATGCCTCTTTGCAGAGCATGCGCCGCTTCTGCTCCAGATGCAGGTGGTTGAGGCGCTTCTGCTCCAATGAAAGAAGCGGCTTTCCGGTTCTACGACGCTTCCTGGGCTCGTCCTCCGCGGCCGAGTCGGGCGGCGTGAGTCTGTCCACGCTGCCGCTCCGCTCTTGCACACGGCGTGTGGGCTCGTCCGCCGTCTTTGCGACGGCCTGAGGCTGTGGGTATAAGTCAAGCGGGTTTGCCGGCGCCGAGAACGCCAAGTTGTCTAGAAACTTCCAGAGTGCGTCGGACTCGGTGGTGGAAAAGAACTGGTCTGCGTCGTCCACGCTGTCGTCGAGGTCTGTTTCGGCGCCGAAATCGGGCTTGGACCGTCCGTTAGCGGCCATGCCGCTCTCATAGTGGAGCACATCCGGGACAGATAGTAGTCTGCGGGGCTGTGGCTGGGAGACCCCGGACACGGGCACGGACACCGACGTCGACACCGACACCGGCCCGGACACCGACGTCGACACCGACACCGGCCCGGACACCGACGCCGACACCGACACGGGCCCGGACACCGACGCCGACACCGACACATGCTCCGGACGCCGCATCGGGAGCCGCATCGGGCTCTCCATCCATGGGTATTGCTGAGCGTTCTGATGCTGAGCGTTCTGAAGCTGGCCGTTCTGAAGCTGCCCGTTCTGAAGCTGCCCGTTCTGAAGCTGGCCGACGAGGGTTTTCTGCTGTGCCCGCTGAAGCTGCTCCACCTCCAGAAGGGCGTTTTTCTGCTGGAGCTGCGAGTACATGGAATAAGCCTGCTCGAAATCCATGTCCATGGTGACCATATCAAGGTCAAACATGTCCTCGTCGTCGGAGAACGGCGCGGACGCCGGCGTTTCCGGCTTGGGGTACGTGAAGTCCTGTGGGTAAATGGGGTCGGTGTGCAGGGCCTTGGCCTTGACGGGCGGGTGGCTGAAGATGTTGAGGTTGAAGTTTTCGCCGCGGCTAGCGACGGCTGTGTATGACATGCTGAAGTGGTGGTGAAGTGGTGAAGTGGTGGGTGTATACAGGAAGGCGGATCGCGATGGTCTGCGTGCGATGAAAGATACCGGGCATGAGTCGCGTGGCGGGGGCGCCGATCATTTATACTGGAGTCGATGCCCGGTCATCAACGGATTGCCTAAAAGGGTATCCGGGGAAGACGCGCGCGACGGGTTTGTCGACGCGCGCCACGGGCTTACCGACGCACGCCACGGGTTTATCGGCGCACGCCACGGCCCGCTGCTCCATATGCACTCCGCGTCCGCCGGCCCTGTGCGTCTGCCCCGCCAGTGAAGGGTAGGGTGCCGCCAGTGAAGGGTAGGGTGCCGCCAGTGAAGCCGGATAGGTTGCCGCCAGTGAAGCCGGATAGTGTGCCGCCAGTGAAGGGTAGGGTGCCGCCAGTGAAGGGTAGGGGCGGCAACTCGTCGATAGATGCCTGTGTGCAGTGCATTCGCCTTCACGCGGCACGTGGCGCGAGCGCATTCTCGACACCGCTTTGGCGGCTTCGCCAAATGAGATGCTCGCAATCGACGCGCTGGTGCCGAAAGTGCGTGGGGGCATCTGTGCACCTGCACACAGCACGCGTTGCTCTGACGTTACCACTGGCAACTCTTCCGTGCATTGAAAGCCGCTCTGATGCACATTCCCCATAGACCGCAGCCCCCGAGTCCGACGCAGGATCTTATCTCCGAGATGCGCCATTTCCCGACCTTCCAAGCATGGACCAAGAACCTTGAAACTAGATGGAAAGAGAAACTGAAGTGAAGTGAAGTGAAGTGAAGTGATGAAACATACCTTGAAACTAACATGAAACTTCGCTGTTCCTTCTTTCCATGCTTGCTACATTTGCGATACGCTGCATTAGCGAATCCCAATATGGAAGCCCGGCTATCGTTCTGCGGAACCCCACACCGGCACCAACTCCGCGGGAGCAGATTCTAATAAGCCGACGTGCAGACGGTATTTCCAAGTGTGGCGTTACGTCATCGCTTCTTATCTGGAAGTGCTAGCCGGCATTTCTGTTCCAATGTCCAGTCGGCATCCTTCGGTAGCCCTGCCGCCAGATGGCTCCGAGGCTTCGTTTGAACGAACCTGCATAAAGCAGTCCTGCGGCTGACACTCCTTTCCCCGGCCCCTTTAGACGTGGAGCTACGCTTTAGTGTGGATGACTTGGGTTTGGAGAGCCCTCGGGGCGGCGTGTGCAGGAGCCTATCTGCGAGTTTCGGACATGCTGCGCAGTTGGGCACCTGCGCGTTGTTTCTGTCAGCAGCAGTGTCCCAAAGAGGAAATATTTTAACGAATCCCCGGGTCTAGTTCTGGATGCTGACCTTCTTCCCCACTTCGGTTTGTGTCACAAGTATCATTTGAAGTTACCGTGGACGCTGGCTTGAGTATATTTGGCTGCGTACAGTTCTCAAAAGTCACCAATTTAGGAGCATTTGTGCAAAAATCAAAAACAGCAATTAGCCGCCAAAAAAAAGGCATAAGGGAAGCTTTTTGAATATATAGACGGCGATGCAGCGGCTTTCCATGACGTCGTAACATCTAGCTTTATAAAAAACCACTATCTTTTTAAACTTCGAACTGCCTGTGTGGCGTAATGGTTAGCGCATTTGACTTCTAATCAAAAGATTCCGGGTTCGAGTCCCGGCATGGGTTCGACGCGGTTTTAGCTCAGTTGGGAGAGCGTCAGACTGAAGATCTGAAGGTCCTGTGTTCGATCCACAGAAATCGCATTTTTTTCCCCTCGCGTGTATCTTTTTGCTTCACCTTTTTCTTAGTCTACAGAACGGTTAATGTGTAGTGAGCCAGAACCTGTTATCGATTACGTCTAAACCCGCGTCATGGGTCGTTCTCCGCACCCAAGACGGCTGCACGAAGAGCCACGAATCCCGACGACAAGAACTCATTAAGGAACGCCTCACTCGCCACTACCCTAAAGTTAAACAAGTACAAGAACGCCACCTCGATCCGGCATAAGTCGCGAAGCGCTAGCCCCCCAACAGTAGCAAAGCTCTTTTGCTTCTGGTACACATCCTCCAACTTCTTGGTCAGGCACCGGAGCAGCGCCAACACAAACCTGTGCACATTGAGCGGCGTAAGCGTCACAACCCCCAAAACCACACTCAACTTGTAGAGCATGCATGCGCTGTGTATATACACGGCCACGGAGATCGACGGCAGATAGGTGTGGATCCGCACGAGGAATTCCTCGATACTTATAGGCGGCGCTTTGGCAAGGCTAAAATTGCGCACAAGATGCACCGCTTGGTTTTGCACCTGCGGCTGCATATGAAACATGACCTCGTTGCGCAACCGCTCGTTGCAAAGCTGTGAAATCGGCTGCCGCAGCTTTTGTAAGGGGGTGGCGTTGACAAGCGTCTGCATGCATATGTGCGGATCTGTTTCTGTTTCCGTCAAACGGCGGTCAGTTTCGCTGCTGCCTTCGCTATCCCTCATATTATAAAAAGGCTGCATATCCTGGTCACCGTCACTTTCTAATTTTTCCTGAGCCAACTCGTTTGCAGTCTTTTCTTTTTCCTTCTTTTCTCTCCTATGCTCATGCTTTAGTTCATGTCTATGCTCTTGACTATGGGTTGGTTCCTGCTCTTGACTATGGGTTGGTTCCTGCTCATGCTTTAGTTCATGTCTATGCTCTTGACTATAGGTTGGTTCCTGCTTTTGACTGTGCTTTGGCTCCAGCTCTTGACTATGATTTAGGTCCTGCTCTGGGTGATTTGGTCCCTGCTTTTGTCCATACTCTTGCACCTTCTTTTCGAGTTCGTAAAGGTCTATGGAGTTGCGCAGGAGTTGGCGTTTTCGGAAAGCCGCACATTTCTCAGGGTCAGCGCCCAATACCATAAGGTCTTCGACAACTTGACGGAGAATGGCAACCGCATGGAGCAAATGAAGGTTGTTGATATCCTTGATATTGTGCTCGAGGTCAAAAGCGAGTTCGGCCACGTTGACCTCCAGGAGAGTACAGGGGTCGTCCACGAACGTTTCGTGCGGCCGTTTAAGGAGAATATCCGACACGTACTTGTTCTGGTACTCGGTCATCTAGCGGAGGAGTCACGTTTTTTTGTGTGAGCGTCTTCTGAGTTTGGTGAGCGTCTTAGTGGCAGTTGGTGAGCGTCTTAGTGGGAGTTGGTGAGCGTCTTTCAGTATGAGTGGGTAAGTGACTAGTGTGAGTGACTAGTGTGAGTGACTTGTGAGTGACTAGTGTGAGTGACTAGTGTGAGTGACTAGTGCGAGTGACTAGTGCGAGTGACTGGTGAGTGACTCGTGTGAGTGACTTAGTGTGGAGTAGCGATGCGGGCCCGCTGACTGCATATGCAGGTGGCCTCAACAGAGCTGATTTGTATAGAGGGCCGCTCTACACAACTGCACTCGGGCAAACGACCAAGTCGATGGACTAGGGGTACTCTCACAGCTACAATCTTCTCCAGCAGATCATGTTTCGAAATGTCTAAATCTTTCCATGATGTTTGTTCTATACAACTGTCTGGGGTTCGCGGTGGTCTATCTTCTTTTCTTTGAAGACCCGCCTTTCTCCTCCATCTTCCGCTTCTTTCCCTCCTTGACAAAGTACTCCTTCTTGCGCTCCTTTTCCTTCTCTTGGCGCCCCTCGTCTTTCTTGGCAAACTCCTTCAAGCGCTCCTGGAACTTCTCCTGCTTCTTGTCGCTTCTCTTTTTGTCCTTGGTCTTCTTCAACTCCAGGATCTTCTCCACCAAGTCTCTCATCTTCTTCTCGTCTCCGTCAACAATCACCGCCCGCTTCTCCAAGTATGATTGCTTCGACCGTGGCTTAACCTCCGAGACCTGCGCTTTGAATGGAAGGTTCTTCTGGATGGCCCGTGGCACCTTCAAGGCATTGAATTTCCGCTCTGTCCGCTCGATCTTCTTGTAAGCACTGTCTGCCAACAACGGCGTTTCCACGTTATTCTCTGCTCGGACTCTGCCTGTCAACCTCATTCCCAGCCACTGCTCGTGGTCCCTCAAAAGCATCGACGTCACTGGGTTGTAAAATTCCTTCACTTTCACGGGGTACCATGTCTTCAAGAAGATCGTATCAGACATAAGAATCTTGTCCTCGAAAGAGGCACGAAAGTACCCATCCGGCTTGGACAAAGCCCTTTTGATTTCGCCTCGGATCCCCGAAACTGTCCGGATCGAAGCTCCCTCGAATTTGGCCACCTCCAAAGCATTGCTAAACATGTCTTTGATGAAGGCCGTGTTGCGGAAGATCTTGTAAGGATGCCCCACCAATTTCAACTTCTTGACGATTTCAACAGAAGAGTTCAAATCTTCCACCACTCCCGTGGCTGCCACTCTGAACGAACCTGTGGTGGACTGCTGGTCGATAATGTTGAACCCCACAAATGTCGTGTTGGGTGCCACCAACGGACCATAGAATGACGCAAAACAGTACGCATGCTCGGGGGTGTATTTAAGCATTCTGTTTCTGGTCCGCGAGTCCGATGTCGTGTAGATCGGAATAGTCTGGAATCTTCTCCAGCCCAAGGAAAGAATCAATGGATCTTGACTCTTTAAGATCTTCTTGTGCCAACGGTGCCTCTTGATTCTCACGTTCATGATGCCGAAACGGGACTCGGTGGCCAATAAACCGCCGAGAACAATTGGGTATTCCGGCTGTAAATTGTTGATGAGCTCACAAGGCATCTTCTCGAACACGATCTTGACGTACGACCCTGCACGGTACCCTTCAATGTTGACTCTGGTGTGAGCGTCCATTTCCGCAAACTGAGCTTTGTTGATTTCCAACTGCTTGGCCATTTTGTTCTTTTGAAACTCGTACCATGTTTCGGCTTCGGTGTCGCCCTCGAAATCTTTGGCGCCGAACTCACGGTCCTCTTCCTCTTCGAATTGCAACTTAAGCTTGGCCTTTTTGGCTGCATTTAACTCTCGTCTCTGCTCCACTGTGAGATTCTCGTCTTCTTCTTCTTCCTCTTCTTCGTCTGCATTGTCTTCGCCCTTCTGTTCCTCTTCGTCGAAATCGGCAAAATCTTCGCTTTCACTTTCGCTGTTGCTTGCGTCCTCTTTTGGTTCTTTTTCTTCATCTCCAGCCTCCAAATCTTCGAAGTCACCTTCTTCATCCTCGTCGCCTTCCTTATCATCATCAGTGATTTTTGGGGCCACAAGAAGCCGCGCTTTGAGTGCCTTGTATCCATTTTCGTACTCCTCATCGCTATCCTCGATTCTCGAAGGGTCGAACTTGTTCTTTAACTCTTCCAAGGGGGGAAATTTGGGCACGGACGAGTCCAAGTCCTCGGTGTTTTGCGCAGCCTGCTTCTTCTTGAAGAAGTCGCCTTCGTCCTCTTCGATGTCAGACTCCTCTTCATCGGATTCGGCCTGCTGCTTCCATCTTTTAATAGCGTCCAGCGGCTCGATATTATCCAAATATAGAAGCTTGTTGATATCCCAGCGGCGCTGTACGGAGCCCTTTAACTTGGATGCCATGGCAGTGTATGATTGCTCATCGTCGGAAGACAACGACGAGTCCTCCACAAAGTCCAAGGCGTTTTCCTTGGCCGAGTCTCCAAAGTCAATTTCCACCTTCTTTTGACCATAGTGATCCTCGTCCTCGTCTTCTTCCGCATCCGACAAATCGTCAAACTCAGTGTCTTCTTGCACAGACTTCCCGTAGACTTTGGCACTTCTCATGGCGGTTCTGCCGGTGTTCTCCTGGTTCTCCTCGTCCTCTGAAACCAAGCCTTGAAGCTCTTCCTCATCGTCCTCGGGATTGGCTGCTTCGATTGCTTCCGAGTTGGAAAACAATTGCAAACCAGGGCCTTCTGCAAATCTTTCATGAGTGGTCTTGTCCACGCCCTGTAAGCCCGTGACCAACCGCTCTCCTTCGCCTGTTTCCTCGTCCGAGTGCTCGCCGTCTCTTTTTATGAATGATTGTTTTTCGCCCACATCGATGTAAACGGCATCTTTGTCCACTAAAACACCGCCGACATCCGACATTGGCGCGTAGATGATCTTTTGTCTGTCTTCCAATCTCTTTCTTCTGCGTCTTCTGAGAGGCGCGACTTCTTCACCTGCTTCGGCGGCTTCCTTGGCCTGTTCCCTCTCAATGTCATCCAATTTCTGCTCGTAGTAGGGTGTTGGGCATGGATCTGGCAATTTCTCTATGCTGTGCACAGTGTAGTCGCCCACACCGGCAATGTGCATTTTGGCATCTTGCGCCGGCAAGGGAGTTCCATGTAAATAGCCGTAAAAAGCGACTTTTCTGTCACACTTGCTGTTTTCAGCGATCATTTGTGGGTGGGTCAAATCCGTCACTCGGTCACACAATAGATATGGGTGCTCGTTTCTCCACTTCAACGGACGGAATTTCATCACCGACATGAACCGGCACAAGTTCAAGATCTCTCTGTCTGGATACCGGCCATTAATCACACCAGAGAGGTAGAATAACTTGGCACCTTGGTAAACCTCGGTCCAAAATCTATGCTTCAATCTCTTCTTCGATGTTCTCAATGTGCTTTGCGATTTGAACAAGTCCAAATGCGTGGAGACTCCCAAAACACGAGGCATTCCGTGGTGCTGGGCGATGTTTAAAAACTCCATGGTCTCCATCTCCAACCCGAAATTTCCATCAATCAAAAGAAGCACCAAGTCTGCAATTTTGGCGGCATCAATCATCGAATTCAAGTCGTTCTTGACCTCAATAAACGTCAAACGTCTTCTTTTTCCGCTGACGATTGTGATGGGGCCCTTGATTTCACCCAAAGTAGTTTTGGTCATTCTCTTGACGAGCGACTTGATCAACGTCGATTTACCGGTACCTGGAGGGCCCACGATGGCCACAATCACCGGTGGCGGGTCATCGTCAGGCGTTCTGTCCACCATGGGGACGTGGAGCTTCTTTTCATTCTTGTCATGGGTTCTTCTGGCCTGACGTTCCAACTTGCGCGGAGCAGCCACGGCAAATGCCTTGGCATTGTAACCATTCTGATGCAATTTCTTCTTTGCAGTTTTTTTATTGCTGTCCCCCCCTCTATGGGGTTTGTTGGTCTGCTCCATATTGGGGTATGAATAGTAGCGCAGCGATGAGGAGCATCTCAATATTTTTCATGAGATGACACCCGTACATCCGACGTCACTGCCATCGCAAGCACATAAACCACGTCGAAACTTTGTTTTGCCTCAGATTGCAAAAGCAAACAACTTGAGAACTCGAGGTCGGCTTTTCTCTTCTGAACTCCGTGCAATCTGACCCTCAGTGCATCCGCAGCACGCACAAACATATGCTGCGAATGACTGCGAAACCCGACAGCCCAAAACTTTCGAGCCAAAAATAGCCACAAATTAATGCTTCGGGTCAATGAGAGTTCCCTGGGCTAACTATCTTGCTGTCATAATTTTGTGCCGCTTATCCCTTGCTGCACTCTGCTCAACTCGATCGGTCCTTCTCTTCTCCGGCTTCAAGATTCACCGCAAGTACTCCATTAGCTTCTTCCCCCTCCACATCGAGCACTTCGTGGTTCTCACCAAGTGTATAAAGGGACAAGCCATGTTTTCTAGTACCGTTCAGTTGAACTCCAGCTCGAACGAATTCTCGGCGTTCTTCTGTACGGATCTTCAGGAGCCAATCACCACGGCCGCCAGTCCCAAGAGCATCAAATGGCAACTTCAAAAAATACGCAAGCTCCTTCCCAAGCCGAACAAATTAGGGATCTTCGAGAGGCTTCAAAAGAGCGGAGCTTTCAATTTCGTACGGACTTTTCTTGCGGACCGAAAGTTTGGACAAATATTTCACTGGTATGAAGATATGGCTCTGGCTTCAAACTCAGGCCAGTGCTTCCGCATGGCCCGGCGAAAACGCTACGCTCATCTGAACCTTGTTTTGTTTCTTCCCACCACTTTCGTGGGCGTGCTTTTTTCTAGCGAGTCAATGAACGGAAGGGGGGGCGGGGGATTAAATAGTGCGTCGGTGGAGGGGGGCAAGGGGGTATGCATGGGTGGCGACGGCCAAGAAGGGGGTGTTTCAAATATGAAACAAGCCACAGAAAGTGAATATATAAGGGGTGCGTCCGCCCTGTCTGACAGCGGTGGCGGCCGGAATTTGCAGCCACGGTCGCACCCAAATTTTGGACCAAACAGACGAAAGAGGCCGAAGGAGAAAGTCACACAGGAAACATCACCTCAGGAAGTCACACAGGAAACTTCACCTCAGGAAGTCACACAGGAAACTTCACCTCAGGAAGTCACACAGGAAACTTCACCTCAGGAAGTCACACAGGAAACTTCACCTCAGGAAGTCACACAGGAAACTTCACCTCAGGAAGTCACACAGGAAACTTCACCTCAGGAAGTCACACAGGAAACTTCACCTCAGGAAGTCACACAGGAAACTTCACCTCAGGAAGTCACACAGGAAACTTCACCTCAGGAAGTCACACAGGAAACTTCACCTCAGGAAGTCACACAGGAAACTTCACCTCAGGAAGTCACACAGGAAACTTCACCTCAGGAAGTCACACAGGAAACTTCACCTCAGGAAGTCACACAGGAAACTTCACCTCAGGAAGTCACACAGGAAACTTCACCTCAGGAAGTCACACAGGAAACTTCACCTCAGGAAGTCACACAGGAAACTTCACCTCAGGAAGTCACACAGGAAACTTCACCTCAGGAAGTCACACAGGAAACTTCACCTCAGGAAGTCACACAGGAAACTTCACCTCAGGAAGTCACACAGGAAACTTCACCTCAGGAAGTCACACAGGAAACTTCACCTCAGGAAGTCACACAGGAAACTTCACCTCAGGAAGTCACACAGGAAACTTCACCTCAGGAAGTCACACAGGAAACTTCACCTCAGGAAGTCACACAGGAAACTTCACCTCAGGAAGTCACACAGGAAACTTCACCTCAGGAAGTCACACAGGAAACTTCACCTCAGGAAGTCACACAGGAAACTTCACCTCAGGAAGTCACACAGGAAACCTCACCTCAGGAAGTCACACAGGAAACCTCACCTCAGGAAGTCACACTCCAGGAGGAAACATCTCAGAAGGCTAGTTTCGAAGAAGATATGGACGCTGTGACTGACGCCATGCCGTTGTGCCCTTTGGTGGCGGACGACTATGCGACACATTGGCTCTCACTACTGCTAAGCCTGGCCAGGTTGATCTACCACGTTCCATACTTAAAATCGCCTTCTTTTTGGGACCCCCGGTTCCCAAAGACCTCTTCCGAGGAATACCCAAGCTCTTGGATGCTGGACGTGGATATGAGCGAACGTTACGCTTACAACCTGCTGGAACGGGCGGTAATGTCAGCGGCCCTAGCGGTAACCTTAGAAACCATGCACAGCAAGCTTCTGAGTATTGGACCTCGCTTCTCCACGGTGATGACATACAAGCTATCAATACTCACCAAGTTGGATTTGAATTTGATGCTGGCATTGGTGTTATCCTCAGCAGAAAAAGCCAAGAGCATCCAGGTGGTCCAGACCCTACAGAATTTTTGGGAGAATATCAAAGAGTCGGAGATTTAGTGGAGTTTGAAAGATTGTGACCGGTTTGCTTTTCATGTGTGCATTCTATTAGACAATCTATAAAATTCTCTCGGCTCTTGTAGGGACCGACTCAGAATAGTTGGAATATGCCGTGCTGGACTTAACAGATTCATTACGAGTGTGCGAGATGGACTTTCCCTTGAGACTCAGAGGAAGGTTGCCCACGGTATCCGCGCTGAGAGTGTCGCTCAATCGCGTTATTTCACGGTTGCTCTCAGGCGATAGGCTGTCCTTGGTGGAAAACCTGCGGTTGATTTTGGCTTTGAGCTTCTCGCCGAAGGTCTTTTCCACGCTTTCATCGCTGTGAACGGCATTGGTGCCCGATGAGAACTCATATTTATCGTCACTGTTGCGATCCAAGAGTGACGCCTCAGCCTCATAGCTGGATTCAGATTGGGTTTGAATATCGTTAAGACGATACATTTCCGTCTCCCAATCTTGCTGATGATCCTGTGCTGCTGCACCCAAGGCAAACAATTCGTTTTGAGTGCGGGACTCCTGCGTCAAAGTTTTCTCCGATTTCTTGTGTCTGATGGACGACTGCCTTTGGAACGAAGTTCTGTCATCTTTAGCCGGAGCAAAACGAGCATCCGGATTTTTGGATAAAACAGCCATGACAATAAGGACGATGATCATTATCAAGAGAACAAGGGAGAAGGCAGCGTTCAAGATGAAAAACACCCATCCCATGATCGAAGCCACCTGAGCGGGCTGGCCAAAGAGATCCGAGAAAAAGACAAACAAGAGTGAGTTGATAGTCACCACCACCGCCATGCAGCAGTTCAACACATTAGTTGGCTTGTTCATGTATGGACGTTGAACGAACAAGAAGATCATGTACGCCAAGTCGAGCACGAAGATCACAATTGACGACACTTTGCCAGAGCCCTGGCACAAGCCGACGAAGATGGCCTTGACAAGGCCATACAGCACCAACACCATTCCGAACCAGTACTTTGGGGCATTGAACATGGTATAGCAGAATCCGAATTTGTGCAACACGCGAGATTCTCCGTACAAAATGGCGGCAGGGTTGTTGAACTTCCTCAGCGAGCGAGTGCCGTGCAAATGGGTATTCCAGAAAGAGTATATCATGATACCAAGGGCCAAGATGAGCGTGAGGCAAGCTAAGACAATCACCGCGGGCGAGTCTCGCACGGTGAACTCAAACAACGACAAGATCACCAATTGGACAAAACCAATATTGATGTATCTCAACAAAGCGCCTTTCAAGATGGTGCGAAAAGATGCTCTGAAATGGGCAAGACGGTTGGGGTTCATGACTTTTGTGCGGATAAGAAGCACGGCAAGCAGCTTGACCATGACGAGCACTGCCGTCAAAACAAACCCAATGAGGACAAAAAAGGCTAAGCCGGTGACCACAATGGAAGTGGGCTCGATATGGGAGTTGTAACCAATGCGCTTGATACCACGCAAGACGATCAAGTTCTGGTTCGAGTTCAAGGAAAAGTCCAACGACCGTTTGTGGCCCGGCAGGATGGTATAGTCATTCCTCACATAATCATGCAAGTTGCGCAAATATCCCAAGGCTCTCTGGACCAAGATTTGCTGACTGGAGCTTAGAAAGTACAAGGAGGGCGTGCCTCCGGTGGCCTGCACGTACCAGCGGAAGATCTTTTGCATGAACTCGACCCGGATCAAGCCCATGGACCAAGCCAAGTTTTCTGACCACGCAGATGCAATGGGAGGCACTCGGTCCACGCTCTGCATACAGACCACCACCACCGACTGGAAGTACAAGAACAACGACACGGCATTGGTGGCGATGTGGGAGGCAGCATTGGAGTTACCGAAGGTGGACATGACTGCGGCAATGAGAAGCCCCAAACCAGCAATGCAGGCGGAAGCCCACTTGATTCCCGTTTGAGCCACGGTTTTTCCGTTGGAAAAAGACGTCTGGAGGCACGACAAGCGCTCGCCCGTGGTCTGGTCATAGACGTTGAGCTTCACCACCGCATCGATGTCCGGCACATTATAAGCAATGTTGGGGATCTCACTAGCATAAGTCTCGGAGATGTACTCGATGGACTCGATCTGCATTGTGCCGGGGTAGATCGGACAAAACTGCTTCCAGCCGATATCACACATGTTGATTGTTTTCTCGATGATGACGAAGCCATACGCATATATCTGGATGTGGGCCATGACCTTGGCGGAGATCTCGGTGGTCAAGTCAAGATTGTACCGCAACGACCGGTCGTCAGGATTGAACGTGACATTGAAGTATGAGGGGGAGATTTGGGAGTTGGACATGCATGTCACAAGAGAGGTGGCGGTGATACTTCTTTTGGCGTACACCGGAAGCAAGCACGCTAGCAAGAGGAAGACGAAGTTCATGGAACGGTGCTTCTGGAGACTCGAGGAGGATGTGAGATTCTATTTTTAACGCACTAAACAGGAAGTCCGCCGATGGACCGAGGGTGCTTGAGAAAGGAACACTTAGCAAAGGTTCGGAATTCGTTGCTTCAAAAACACAGAGAGGAGCGTGGCTCAGAGGTTCAGGGGTCCAGGAGTCTTAAAAAGCAGAGGCTAAAAAATCCACGCTCTGGAGCCGATCCGAAGCGCGCAAGCTGAATGTGAGGAAAAAGAAATGCGCGAGCTCGGGGGTCACGTGGCACATCGGATATCGCAGGGACCGCAATGACTGCGCGAGGGGCCGACGCGAAATGCAGAACTGGCAGGGGAAATGCAGAACTAGCAGGCGAATGCAGAACTGGCAGGCAAAATGCAGAACTGGCAGGACGCAGCCGCTCTGCGCGCACGTGCCCGCGAAGGCTTGGAAGAGTATGTGCAGGCGGCGGAGAAGCGCCAAGGCAATTTGGAGGAAGGCAACTGCAAACCTGGCCACCGCCAAAGGCCTCTGTTTGCGCCAACCCTTGTGCCGTTCTCCGCGGCCGCCAGTCGTGGACCTGCATATGCGCTGTTGGCGAGCGCTGTGGTGCGCCTGATCGCGCCGGCCCGCTCGTATTTTTGCATTGTTTGCATGCACAGCAGCTCCTTGGGCAGACAATGTGTTGGTCGGTGGGCTTCGGGACAACTGCTAAGATGTAGCACGTTGAATGCAGGAAGTAGTCTGTCTCTGCATGCAGGAACACATACATCAGGTGCCCTACATGCAGGACACCATAGAGAAAGCAGGTCTGGTTTGTGTCTACGGGAGTCTGGTTTCATCTCCGGGAGTCGGGTTTGCACTCCGGGAGTTCTTTGGTATATATCTCCGGAGGCTCTGGTATATCTCCGTAGTCTCCGGTATATCTCCGGAGTCTCTGGTATATCTCCGTAGTCTCTGGATATATCTCCGTAGTCCCCGGTATATCTCCGTAGTCTCTGGTATATCTCCGTAGTCTCTGGTATATCTCGTAGTCTCTGGTATATCTCAGTAGTCCCCGGTATCTAGACCGTAATAGACTGTCTTCACGGCCTAAAAGGGCAAGCGAAATGACTGACCTGCTCGCACCGAAGACGGCCAAACTTATCTTGGAGGCAGAAGACTCACAAATGATACTCCATTCTGGCGTCCTCCACGTTGCTAATAAGATCGTCCCCCCAAACGTGCCTGATCACATCCCAAAACTCCTTTGCATAAACCACCTGTATGTTGTACTTTTCTCTAAAGTACTCCTCTGGCGCCGAGTTCCCAAAGTCCACAGCCACATTATCCTTGAGAAGTTCGTTCAACTGACTGGCATCGTTGATCTTATGCACGTACTCCTCAATAACATCCCTTCTATTTTCCCGGGGAACAACAATTTTCTGGATCTGTCCGGTCAAATGAGCGCCAAGCATCTTCTCCTTGAGCCCTCCAATGGGCAAAACGAGCCCCCGGAGTGTGATTTCGCCCGTCATAGCAATGTTCAGAGGCACAGGCCTCTCCACAAGCAAAGACAAGAACAGCAACGCCATTGTGATACCTGCAGATGGCCCGTCCTTCAGAATCGCCCCGCTGGGCACGTGCATGTGAATCTCAAGCGTGTTGAGCTTCTCGAGCAACTCTTCCGTGTTGGAGACGTTGAGAAGGCCCTTGTGCAAAGTATTCTTTATGAAGGTCATGCCGATCTTGGCACTTTCCATCAAGACATCGCCCAAGCGCCCGGTCATGTTGAGAGAGGCTCCCTTCTCGTTGGGAATACCAATGCTTTCAAAAATAAGCACCGAGCCCGACCCGTCGCTGTTGTAGGACATTCCGTTCACCACGCCATATTTGCTGGACATCGCCGGGAGTTCGACAATGTCGTTGCTTAAATTGGGATATGGTAGCCCCAAATACTCCGCCAAGTCGTATTCCTCCACTATATCTGAGTAAGTGGAGTCTCCCGACAATGAGCTTGAGTATTCCACGGCCTTGAATCGACAGATCGTGCCGAGCCTTCGTTCGAAGTTTCTGACCCCGGCTTCGCGCGTGTAATCAAGAATCACCTTCTTCATGACATTTTCATCGATGGTGACCAGCGCCGATTCTGGAAACCCGTTTCGCGAGATTTGCCGGGGCAATAAATATTTCTGGCCAATCACTAGCTTCTCCCCGTAGTCATATGCACCGACCTCGATCATCTCGAGACGATCAAGTAGAGGCCGCGAAAGATTGTATGGCTCGTTGGCTGTGCAGATGAAGATCACTTGCGACAAATCGATGGGGAACCCTATGTAGTGGTCCATGAACTCTGTGTTTTGTTCAGGGTCGAGGACCTCCAATAGCGCAGCTGCAGGATCGCCGTTGATTTTGGTCGAGCTGTTAGAACCGCCCACGATTTTATCGATCTCATCCAACAAAATGACAGGATTCATCGAGCGGGATTTCCGAAGCGCCTGTACAATTGTACCGGCCATGGCTCCCACGTATGTCCTGCGGTGTCCTCTTATTTCAGATTCATCTTTGACTCCTCCCAAGGATACACGCTGGAATTTTCTTCCTAGAGTCGTGGCGATCGATTTGGCGAGCGATGTTTTGCCCACTCCCGGCGGACCTGCCAACATGATAATGGGAGACTTGTTCTTTTTGGAAGCAAGAAGGGCTTTTTGGTACGAGCTGTTGATCTCCATTTTGTCTTCCTTCTCCTCGTCTTTCTCCTCCTCGTCAGGGATAATGATGGACTCTCCATTGGCAGATTCTCTCTTAAACTTTCGATTTTCCATTTCGATCTTGCGCTTTTTGGCCAGCTCGTCTTGCATCTTGGCAAACTCCTTTTCGGCATTGGTACCCAAAAGCTTTAGGACAACGAGGTATTGGAGCAACCGCTCCTTCACATGCTCCAACCCATGGTGGTCCTCGTCGAGCTGCCTGCGCGCTTCTTCCAAGTTGATGTCTTTGTTGGACTCAAACTTAGTTACATATTGGTCCCATGGCAAGTCAGCCACGATCTCCAAGTAGTTGCGGATCACGTAGAAGTCGGCGTTGCTTGGCGGTGAGTTCTTGATTCGCTTGAAGTCCTTAACAATCAAGCGCTTGCTGTCGTCCGAAATCGAGGAGATTTCTGGAAGTTTGTTCTTGACAAAGTCGGTGATGGCTCGGAGATCTTCGTCGTCATCGTCGTCATCTGGGGATTTCGGGTCGTGCAGCTTTTCCACCTGATTCTTAGACCGGACTAACTTCTTCTGTTTCAGGTCTGGTTTACCCTGAGCGAGTCCCTCAAGCACCAATCTAATGGATTTCAATTGATTGGCAACAAGCGTTGCCTTTTGGAGACTCGAGGCTTCATTGTGAAACCACTTGTTTGCCATTTCGTTATTCTCCTTCAATGTGTCAAATACTGCTTTTAACTTGTTAATTGCAGCCACCACAGTCTCCGCCCGCTCGCTTAATTGTAGACACAGAAGAATGCGCAATTTCTCATGGCTTGGAAAAGGAAGAATTGCTGTTGTCACGTCTAGTATCCGGGCGAGGTTCTTCGACGATTCATTAACAGAGCCGCTGAGAAGCTTTTGCAACGTAGAGTAAGCCTTCTCGACATCTTTGGATCCTGCAAGCTGGAGAAAAAGGGCATTAGCCAAAGGATTCAAAGCAGCGAGGTCTGACTCTTTTTTATTGACATTTGAAGCAATAGCCAGTCTGTACTGTACCACAAAGTTGTTTATCGACGCAAATAATGCTTCTGCTGCTTGCTGGAGATCCTGGATCTTGTGACCGCAGTCGGCTGATTTCTCTGCCCAATCAATAGAAACCACTGTTTCTGAAACATCGTGCTTCATGCGGGGTTTGGAGCCTCGTACTATAGCCTGTAACGTAAATCTGACCGTGTTAGACAGCTCAGAGAGCCCGACGATCCTGCACACCGTTACTGCACAGAGCTCGGCGTTGTCTTCGGGCACACTATCAATTTTGGCCAAGTTTGGATTCACGGCCAACACTAACCAGCCGAGGCCCGACGAACCAGCCGCTGCCTCGGATCCAGTGTTTGCGCTGGCCTTGACTTGCTTGTCCACGCGGTTAAATTGGGAAATTCCGTCTATCGCGTCATGAGAGAGCCCAGTATTGGCCCCTGCTTGAGAACTTGCAGACTTGATTTCCGCCAATAAGTCCTTCGCCACTGGGATTTGCGAAGCTTTCGAGCCGTAACGAGCAAGCAACGCTACAGCTTTTGGCCGCAGAAGAGTGACATTGTACACTATTCCTGGCATGAGCACTAAAGGAGTGTCGAAGGTGTATTGGGGTAGCAAGAGCTGCTGAAAGACGTCACCGTCATTGCGTGAAGTTGTATTCTTGTGGCCCATGAGAGGCTGCTGATCACTGAGATCAAATTTCGTCAAAACAGGAGATGAATATTGAGATCTTTGGCTTGATCTTCGAATTTGGTAAACGATTTGTGGGGTAAGCTCGGATAATGGAAAGGAATGCGGTTCGAAAAGGATTGTGGAGTGATTCCCTACGAGTTATATCCGCGGCCGCATGTGAGAGGGCGAGTCACGTGACCACACGCACGTTCATGTGATAACAATCTGGGATTCAACAATGACATCAACGAGCGAGTTAGTGATGAGCAGTATTGTGATGACTGACTCAACAGTTTATGCCCCCAATCCATGCAGGTCCTTGGTCGAATTGCAATTGCATAGAATGCATCGAGATGATTTTGTAGTTTGCCGAGTCGTGAACCCCTACGCTGGGGAAAATGTCAAATTGGCTTGCCGTGGGGATAAAAGCGTCCTCTTGAAACGGAACTGTATTCAATCCAGCATTTAGAGCACGTCTTTGAGGGAAACTTGGCCTGTTCCCCTCTGTAATGGCTGAGGTTGAGTATCTGACTTTTTCCAGCCAATCATGAAAATCACGTTGAAAGTGGCTGGTAAGGTGACCCCGTCAGGGCCCTTTTCGCCATGTAAGCTTTTGCAAATTTCATTAGCTGCCAAAAGAACGTCTCTGGGAAGAGTCTGGGCACGCGACAATAGACTGTTCTGCTCGCCCATGTGTTGGAGCTCTCTTGCCATGGCCACCAAATCAGGGAATCCGCCCACAACAATGTCCTCGGTGTCGATGGTGAGCATGCTGAAACCTGCACGGTTCATAAGACTGCCAATGTCTTGTAATTTGACAAGAGGGGAAACACGAGCGGACATGCCTCCGACACGTTCTAATTCTGCGAGCTGGAGGGAGGTGCGGAGCTCGTAGAGCGTATCACCACCAAAGAGGGTTCCCATGAAGAGTCCGTCTGGTTTTAACACACGATGCACGTTCGCCAATGCTGCAGGAAGGTCATTGATCCAATGCATCAGGAGGTTCGAGACCACGGCATCGAATTGCTCGGACGCCTGCAATTCCGGGTGGTCAAAGGCCTCCTCGTCAGCAACAACGCGGGTAACTTTGCCGGCGAAGGGCTCGTCGGTGGCCAATTTGTCATCCCGGTGAAGCAACGCCTCCGCCAGCTCCACCATCACGAGCTCGTGGATTTTATTGCGCACAGTCTTCTTGTCCGCATTGAGCTGAGCTATGATTTTCTCCTCCTCCTCCAGGACATTTTCGGCCGTACTGGTGGTGCATAATGAGCGGAGGAAGTTGCCCAGATGGGCACCCAAGTCTAGCGTCCGATCAAAGTCCCGCGTAATGAACGCTAGCCTTTCAATGGTGCGGAGAGCAACCTCATCACGAAGATAGTCTGCTTTTCTGGAGACTTCTGGCTCAAGTGCTGGTGTACGGGCTTTCTGTATGGTTTTGGCTGCCCGGTCAAAAACCTGAAACGGTTTGCTCAGTGTGGCAAGCCTGCGTAAAAACATCAACGTATGCTTGAGGTTAGTAGTAAGTGATGGAGCTGGAAGGACTTCAGTGCTTCCTGCAGTACCGCGCCCCACGACTGGAAAACGTGTAATGCAACCAAACTTAACGACCTTCACCGTGGCACTGTGTACCCAATCCCTCAGAGCATAATTCCAAGAATTGTATCATGCAGTGCGTAAGGCGTTTCAGATCCTCCAAGTTCGCCCGATCCTGTGGCGAAGATCCGGCTCCTAGTTCATATGGAAGTCGTGGATCTCAGTTTCCGGGGAAGTCTTGATTTATATAGTTTCTAGCGGCGGGCCTGATGCAATGCATGATGCATCCCTTGCGCAATGCACAAACCTTGAAACAAGGGATGATGCATAATTCTGCACCACGCCCGTTTGTACGATACCGACGCATGTAGTTTGCAACCGAGTACATGGCGCGTGCGTGATGGGTGTTTCAACCGCACAGCGATGCAGGACCGCACCAAAACCTAAAAGTATATAGGCAGCGGCATCAGCCAGTGGTCACAGAAAATATTGCAGCACGTGACAAACACCTTTGGTCAATTACCGCAGGCGATCGCAAAGAGAATAGCACCTGATGCTTCGCCTGAAACAGATCGTGGACCGGCTTCGTGTGGCTCATGGCAGTCCCTCATCTCTAGCACAGCTCTATTGGCAGCTACCCCAATCGGACCGTTCACCCTGCCGACTGGTCTGTGCAGAAGTCAATCGTCCGTGGCAAACTTCGTCCCCAACCGTGACTTCTGCGGCATTGGAGCGAGTGCTTTTCGTCAATCTTTGTTCGGAAAACCACAACATGATTTGGTCAATTGCGAACACAATCAACGGCAGGCTACAGGCAGAGAAACGAAAAGCTAATGAATCATGTGATGGAGAAGTTTGCTCTAGCGCGTCAGAATCCACTTCAGATGTGCCTTCTAGTTTGATCACTCCCCAAATATATCTCCTACTAATGCTGCTGATCGTCAAGGCACGCTCCAAAGCGCAAGTGCCTCTAGCAATTCAGTTGTTTCGAGAATTCAGCAATCTTCTGCCGCTGGCGGCAGATTTAAAGCTCGCATGCACACTTTTGATTTCTGCGCTGGAGTTTTGTGACGACTTTCCTCTTCTCTTGGACCTTCGACTTGTGTTTGAAAACATTATACTTCATTACTCTGAAGAACAAGAAAACCTCGAAATGATGTATGCAGCCGCCCGTCTACACATCCTACTCAACACATGTCAGTATTCACTGGCTGTCAGGCATTTGGAAGAGACCCTACTGCTGGTAGATGGAGAATCTGTGGGAAGAGTCTTTTCCGCCCTTCCGATGAGCAAATTCTGGGCGGAGGCGTGCCGGTCTCGTGACTGTTTGGTACTTGCAGACCTGCTAGAAGCTTATCTCCAATGCCGTGATGTCCCAACGATACTGGCCAAGGACTGGATGCGATACTTGGGCCTCGGATTGGCTTCCAATCATCACAAATTGGTGAGTGTTGTTTACAATGCCCTCGTGGATTCTGGCGTTACTCTTTCTCTGTCAGCGTTATCCCAGGTGGTGCATGTCTTTTCGAACCGAGGCGATGTGGCCCAGTGTACAAAGATCATAGAGAAGCATTATCTTTATCTCAAAGGCGAGAAAGCATTGTCCAAGGAGTTGAGTCTATCCATCATCCTGGCGTATTGCCATAGCTTAGAGGAACTGATTGGTCCGGAGGACTCCTCTTGGTATTCTGTGTTGGACGTAATTCGTGCCTTCTCGCAACGATTGCAATTCTCGTACCACGAGATTACAGACGCCGTTCTGCACAAACTCAATCATTTGTCAATCGAGGATGACAAAGTGCTGTGGGCAAACAGGAAAGATGTATTTAGAGTGCTCAAACGGCTTGAGGCACGAGAAGCCGAGGTGGAAGCACGTGATGCAGATGAAGGCCCATTTTCCGAATCTGCTTCTTTGCTGCTTCCCAAAAAGGCCACCAATCCAAACATACACTCAGGTGATCGAGGAAACGTCTTGCGGAACTTGAAGGCTCTTCTGGACTTCACAATTGCTACAATGGAGTACATGCGACAACAAGATTTTGGGTTGCAAGCGAAGCAACTCATTGTGAACTGCATTTTGAGCCACATCAACCTCTACCAGAACTTTTCTGCAGCAGCGCGTTTCTTGGAAGTGCTCAATAGAATCGAGCCCGGCTTTGCCAGAACTATGCTCGATGCGGACCTGTACGAGATCCTTTTCCAAACGATTTCAAGATCACCGGCCGCCGTGAAATGCGGATTCTTTTTATTCCAGAAGGAAAGCCACCCTTTTTCCCAACACCAAATGGAGTGCCTCGTGCTCTCCAGTCTCTGCAATCTGCAGTATAACCAGCTTCTTGAGGTGTACTGCTACGAGCTTATTTGGCGTGGGTATTCTCCATCTGAATACATACTTCAGCGAATATTGCGGCACAAACAAGCCAATGATAGGGCAAGAAAGCTTGTTGAAATTCTCCGAAACCCTCAACGTGGAGATAAGGCGTGGATTGCGGAGCAATGGACGCAAAACAATTTTCAATGTACCGTGGAAGGATTGCAAATGCCGGAGATCCATGCAACTTATGCTGACTTCGATTCCCGTGATTGCCAGCTTTTGAGTAAAGCACTTGGAGATGATGCTGGTGAGGTGTCGATGGGATGCAAGATGACGAGCTAATGATCTAAACATGAAATGATCTAAACATGAAATGATCTAAACATGATCTAAACATGAAATGATCTAAACATGAAATGATCTAAACATGAAATGATCTAAACATGAAATGATCTTAACATGAAATGATCTAAACATGAAATGATCTAAACATGAAATGATCTAAACATGCGGCATCTACATCTGGACTTGCCGAAGACAATCTTTATCTGGATATGAGCATTTAATGATCTCCTATGAGCAATTGTTGATCTGAGATGAGCATTTATGATCTCACATGAGCATTTAATAATTGCATATGACCATTTATTGAACTCATGTGAGCAATTAGATCTGTGAAAAACATGCATTTCTTAACTAAAGTCTAAAAGGGTTGTTGACAGCATTTTCCAAATCCGCAGCACTGATTTCAACGATTCTTTCGTTGAATTCAGGGAATCGCCTACTCTTTTCAAGGTTCGTCTCATCTGCCAAATTGGAAAAATTTGACAGGAAACTGTGGGCCAAAGTGGAGTCCATGGCCATGCGCATGATATTGTCGGCGTGGCACGCCAAAGGATCGAGAGAGTCCTCTGAAAAACTCAACTTGCGGGAGACTTCCTTTTGCGTGGGCAGTTTTGCACTGGGCTTGGCTATATCGTTTCCGGGCAACTGCATATTGTACCGTGAAATCTGGCGATGGCTTTCCTGGAAGATGTCATCTATGGGGTCATCGATAGACAGGATTATAAGCGACTCCGGGGTATTTTGATTACTGCACGTGAAGCTTTTCACGTACGGTTCCCTGGAGATGTGGCAGACGGGAGTAGTCTGGGTGTTTTGGAACTCCAAGTTTTTGCTGATTTGGCCATCTCTGGACATTTCGGGCTGCCCGGGCTTGTTACCTTCGGAACGGGGAAAACAGTAATGTAGTGACATTGCTATATGTGTGAGACTACTAGGATTGAGAAGGGGCTGGACGTGAAATGAATAATTGTGAGGAACAAGGTTCAACAAAGATAGTGGAGAAACCGGGACATCACAGTTATCGCGATGTTTACGATTTGGCCCAAAGCGGCGGGTCACGTGACCCCGCGACGATGGATTGGAGCACGTGCTTTGATGATTCTATAAGCGGGGTGATTCTATTAGCGGAGATGATTCTATTAGCGGAGATACAGGTCAGGGTTCATCGGGTCAGCGACGACAACCATAGGGCGGCCACAAAGAATACAGGCTTCACTACTGAGTGAACTGAGGGCTTCACCAGTCAAGTGAGGGCTTCACCAGTCAAGTGAGGGCTTCATCAGTCAAGTGAGGGCTTCATCAGTCAAGTGAGGGCTTCATCAGTCAAGTGAGGGCTTCATCAATCAAGTGCGGGCTTCATAGTCTGAACCCGTACATCCCTGTTTGAGCTTAGTCACGTGAACTGTTTGGGCTTCATCAATCCCGTTGCTTGCCCAGAACGCTAGCTCGTGGTACCGCTAGCCACGGCTTCAGATGCAGGCGGGTCTATTCATGGCCCTCGGAGTTCTCAGACACCGCGCAAGTGCTTAGAGGGCCCTTGTCTGAGACGCTCCTATACCTGAGACTATCTCAAGCCTGCGCTCCTTGAAGAGAGCATATCATGAGGCTGGGAGGCTTTGACTTGATTGAGACAAGGCCAAGTCTATCGACCGGAGATGAAAGAGAGATGAAAGAGAGGCAGGCCTTTGTTCAGGACAGGCCGCCTTCGTATTTCCTCTTGAGCCGTTCATCTACCACAGCGTCGTTTCCATGGACGGAATCCACCGGACACGGGAGAACAGAGTTTGCGCCGACCAATAGGAAGCAAATGGCGAAGGTGGATGTGAAGATGGAAGAGGTCACTCTGTTCCTCAGCGCGGCTTTGAGCATGTTATAGGCGGAGACGAGAGGGGCAAGCTGGCAGAGAACTGGGCAGCGAAAAGCGGTGAAAATGAGAAACAGAGGGTGTGCGATTGGGGCGTCTTTCTGCAGGACCGGGGTGCGAAGAGGAGATGCCGATGCGATGATTGGGCCGGGTGCACTGGTTTTCGACGATGAGCGGGCGCGAGGCCGCGCGTGTGTGCAGGATCCAGGTCACTTGGAGATCGCGGCACCCCACTGCCCCGGTCAGACACCCCGGTCAGACACCCGGATCGATTACTGAAACTCACGGCCTAGCACATTTGCAAAGCGTACGCGGGCAAGACCCGTGCACCAGTGCACGGACCCGTACGTCCCACCGTACACCACAGACCCGTACACCACAGGCCCGTACATCTCAGGCCCGTGCACCACAGGCCCGTGCACCACTCTCTCCAGTATGTTTATTGGGACACGCCCCTATGTACACAGCGCCCGCTGGGCGCAGCCTTCTGCCCCGGCTCCGTCGGCTCCGTCGGCTCCATCGGCGGCTTGGACGCAACTTAAACTTGGCCGCTCTGACCCGGCCAAAAGCTCTTTACATGCAGCCGACTTTCTCAAACCCCAGCGGAAACTTCGGCTTATCGGTGAGCTTGGCCTGAGCAATCATGGACTCGGGCATCAAGTCAATGGAGACCAACTCCTTGACGAGCCGGAGCTTGTGCGCTGTGGCGGGCGACACTCTTTGGTAGACCACGTTGTTGCGCTTCTTCAAGCCCAAGGCCTGCATGTTCTTGCGCACGGACGGCGCCAAGCCGATCGTCGACCTGAGTTGTTTCACCCGGTAAAACATGGTGAGTTAGCGGTGAAAAGTTTGAGTGCGCCTTGAGGTGCGTGCGGACACCCGTGCAGGTGTACGGGTTTGCGAATGCACCGGTGTACGGGTTCTGCAAAACCCGTACCTCCACCGCGCACGCGCACGGGAAACCCGTACCGCAGGACACTTTGCCATCCCCTACCCCTGCATCTGCTGGTCTCCCAGCATCTTCTGGCCTCCCAGCATCTTCTGGCCTCCTCTCTTCCAACGGTCCGCTGCCCACCGTTGCACCACCCCTGTGCCATATGCAGCGCCTGGCTTCTCCCAGTGAGCATGTCCTTCTCCTTCGCTGCGACCCTGCGCCAAGTCCATGCCGACTTGGTCTCTGTACACTCCCAGCTTCTATCCCGCCAGCCGTCACAAGCCGCCGCCGAGCTTCGGCGGCTCATCCCCGTAATCGAATCGTTCGAGGCCAGTCCCAGCGAGCTCGACGGCGAGTTGCGCCTTTGCGTGGCCCAAATCGCCCACATCTACCTCCATTTGAAGGAAGTCAACGCAACCGACGGCTCCTTGGCCGCACTCACGGCCCTAGCATATTCCTTGACCAAAATCAGAGGCTATAAGGTCGTGTCCAACCACTTCTCGAGTGATGTGTACCTCTTGCCCAAAATCACGCATTTCTTGGGCGGCAATTGCGCGGACCACGAGCGCTACTTCTTGGCGCTCTGGCTCGGTCGGCTCGTGCTCCTGCCGTTCCCGTTGGACTCCATCTCCGGCGGCTTCGCCTCCGTCTTGTCCGAAACGGCGGAGCGGGCGCTATATGCAGGCGCGCTGTCCACCCTGTGCCAGCACATTTGCCTGGTTCTCCTCTGCAAGTTGCTTGTGCGGGCCGACTGTGGCGGGCTCCGCCGGCGGTATTTGCGGCGTGTTTTCGACAACTGGATGTATGCGCTGGAGCCCGCCAAGCTCTGCGACCTGATGGTGCTCAACCAGTTGCTCAAGCGAAGCGCCGTGGTGGGCGACGCCATGGATGCCGAGCTCGTGGAGCTTCTTCTCCTGGAGGTTGCGCTCATCCGCTTCGACGGCTCGTATGCGCCCAGCTCGTCCACGCTTCTCTACCTCGTCAAGGTCATGGCCAAAACCACCAATCTCTTGGTGGCGCAGAAGAAGTACGCCGGCGTGGCGCAGCTCCTCAATATCCTTCTCCACTTTCTCGATATGGAGCTCGACTCCGTTTTGAGGGAATGCGTGGCTAAGAGCTTGGCCAAGGTCACCAACGCGCTCCACGAAAACGCCCACAATTATGCGTGTCAGATGGTGGAGTTCATCATGACCCGCCTCCACAGACGGGACGAGCTGCCGGCGTCGTCGCTTGTCTCGGGTTTCTCCATGTCCCGCTCGCACACGGTGCTCCTCTATTTGGGGTTCCTATCGCTCTCGCGACACTTGCCCCGCCGCTTTGTTCCTGATGTTCTTGCCGTGCTAGCGGAGACGCTCTTCATGTCTCGTCAGCGGTATGCGTTCATTTCCAGCAACCAGATCCGGGACTCGTCTTGTTTTGGCGCATGGGCCATGTTCCGCCAGTTCCTGACGCACGATCTCTTGGCCGCCGGCCTGCACTTGCAGCGCCTCTTCTATGCCTTGGTGGAGGTGGCCATTTTCGACGACGACTTCATGATCCGCCGATGTGCGATCTCGTGTCTCCAGGAGTTCATTGGCCGGCACGGCGCCAGCTTCTTCGGCCAAATGGTGGCCGCTGATGACTCCACGGCCGCTGATGACTCCACGGCCGCTGATGACTCCACGGCCGCTGATGACTCCACGGCCGCTGATGACTCCACGACCACTGCCATAGCAAGTCGTGGGGCCGCTGCCATAGCAAGTCGTTCCGCGGTCTTCGACGTCACCGTTCGGCTCGTGGAGCTCTTCAGCTTCTCCGCCGTGTCCACCTTGGCAAACCTGCATATGCTCATCCGCCCGTTCGTCGCCTTGGGGTTCCCCAGAGACGCCTTCTTCGCTCCGCTCTTGGACGAAATGCTCATGCAGACCCCGTTCCACGTCAAGAAGATCGCCGCCGTCCATTTGCGCCAGCTCTTGCTCGAACAACCCGCCGCCGAGTATCGGGGCACTCCTGCACACACCGCCGCCTCCGCCAAACGCCTTCTCCTCGAGACCTGGCAGCTCTATGCGTTGGCCGAAATCAGGGGCTTTTTGTCGCTGCTGGACGTTGCAGCCGTCGCCGATCACGTGGCCGCCGTCCGCTTCACCATCCATGCGTTCGAAGCCCTGGCCCTCGGAGAGAGCATCATGCACTGGCTCAACTCGGAGCCGCACAAAGGGCCCGCCCACTTCTCGCTATATTTCCCCACGGCGCTTTCCATCAGCAGACTTGCCTGGACTCCCGCTTTGGGCCGCGAGTTCCTGCTCTTTTTCCACGACATGCCCATCCCCGACCTCGTTTTTGCGGAGATTTGCACCCAAATCACCCAATTTGCCAATGAGAATCTTGCCTCGGCGGTGTTCAGTGGCTCTCTTTCGGCGCCTCAGTATGAGGCTGTGTTTCAGCTTGTTCGGAGCCCAAACCTCGATGCCGAAAACAGGTCGAAGATCCTTCAAAACTTCCAATACGCCTCGGCAGACCCACACGCCCGCGTCCTCTTTCATGCGACGCTCTTGGAGCTCCTCGACGACTATTCTCTTTCGGTCCGGGGCGACGTGGGCCTGCATGTCAGACAGGCGGCCATCGAAGCATTGGCCGAGTGCCTTCCGGATTTGGACGCCTGTCAGAGCAAGACGGTGCTCTTGAAGTTGCTCCGGATCTGCGGAGAGCTGATGGATAAGCTTCGGTTGCAGGCATTTCCTCTTGTGTGCCAAATCAGCAATGTTTCCGCCGAGCTCCCGGCCAACCCCGATTACGACCGGTATTTCTCGGCGTTCTTCTCGCTATTCGGTGACTTGAGCCGACGCTCCGACCCGTCCATTCCTCGGGCGTTTTGGGAGGGGATCGTTCACTGTGCAGGCGCCGTCACCGGCCCGAACCAGTTGATCAACACGTCTTTTCTGCAGCTAGCCAAGTTCCTCTCGGCTCACCCGGAATCGCTCGTGTATCTTGTGGGCCTCCTCAAAGTCCCCGGGAAATTCACCCTGCTCCTGCAGAGAAGCCAGAAGACCGTGTTGCATGCCTTGAATCTTTTGCTCAGAGTCTGGGACTCGGGCCACCTGCCTGGATGCGATCACGGTACCCTTTTTGTTCGCATCTACAACCTTCACATAAACACATCCAATGTGCTCCGAATATCGTTGGTTGTAAGGCTCTTCCTGCACATGGGAACCGATGCCGCCGTTCCCCCAGACATCAAGTTGAAGGCCCGCCAGAGATTGCTCTGGCTCCATCAGAAGCACCCGTTGGCCCGGGTTCGCCTCCTAGCCTTGGAGGCCATTTTCGAGATAGCTGAAGCTGCGTGTGGGGCTACGACCCACGAATTGACGCGTGGCGTCACGCAGGAGTTCAAAAATGTGTATTTAAATATATAGTAAGTTCGTTCAGTCGTGAAGCCTCGGGCCAGGATCCGAGGCGGGGTTTACAACCCAACCACTAGGTTGTCGCCGTCTCCGTGCAAGGTGCCCTGGTTGAGATAAGTCACTTGGCTCCAGCGGCGCTTGGTGGGCTGAGGGCTCTCTGGGATATTCATCATCGTGGTGTCCTTAGGAATACTGGACAATTGGGCATCATTGCCGCCCTGTGCCTTCAAGTTGTTCAAGAATTTTGTAAGCATGGTAGAAGTTGTTATACAATCTGTGACTGGGTGGGAGTAGGAATAAGTGGGTGAGGAACAGACAATGTGGGGCGGCAGGGGTTTATATAATAAATCAGGGGCGAATCTGTGGCTGTAAAACGGAGGTATAGCACCGAGGGCGTTGCGCAGGGCGCGGCGGTGACGACACTTGATAAGATCAAATGTCGCCAATGTGCAGGCGGTGCGTGTGGGGAGCAGCTGCCGACGGTATGTGCGCATGCCCATGCAGGCGCCACGTGAGGCACTCCTCGTTTCACAGGTGGTCCATTCCCCTTGATTATTGCTTGAGCCATGCAGGCCTCTCGCATGGTGACTTGAAGCTCCATTGCTGGCTGCCCTCGATTCACTTGCAAAGTAGGACTTCACTTCTCTTACTTGCAATCCAGAACTTCTTCACTTGTCTTACTTGCAGTCCAGAACTTCTTCACTTGTCTTACTTGAGATCAAAACTTTGCAATGACGATTTCCGGCTGAAAGCGTACCGTATGAGCTTCATGTTTAGAGCAATCTCTCCTCAAACCTCAACTCGTTGTTGATGGGCATTCCAACCAAAAGACGCAACAAGTTTTCAATGGCAAGCCTTTGCTTGTTCAACCCGTTGATGGGCTTGTATCCAGGCTTGGACAAAGGAGCCTTCAACCAGTAGCTCAACAACGTCAAAACAGCATAGAAGTTCTCATACTCGGAGTCGCCGTGCTTCTTATAGCTGACTCGCTGGAAGAACTCTGTCATGATCACCAAATCCAAAATCAAGGGCGTGGCCAAAAGAGAATCCTCACACACGTTGTGGATGGAGATCTTGTTGTGTCCTCCAAGCATCAACTCCGAGTAGTACTCGTCCATGGCCACTTTCGAATCTCCCACTGCAGGCAAGTACTTGATCACGATGCAATGATCCACGTGGTTTCCGTCTTTCTCGTTGTACAAAATCTCATTGGACTCGATCATGTCGTCAACGACAGATTGCTTGGAAATCTCTTTGGAGCGGAACTGCAATGGCGATGAAAGATTGTATCCATCGTTGTTTCCCAAGTGGTTGTACGATGCAATCAGCACCGGTTTGATGCCCGCGTCCACCAAGAATTGCGCCAAGACGGACTTGATCTTTGTTTGTCCCGACTTGAAATCGTCTCCGCCAATAAAAGATTTGTGTTTTTCTGCCAAGGAAATGGCTCCGGGAACAAATGTGTTTTGCGGCGATCCATTGATGTATGGAATCTGATCCAAAATGCATGCCACGGCGAAGACAGTTGATGGAGACACCTCGGCGTGGTTTTCCTTGATGGCCTTGATCAAGTTTTCGTGGGTGTCGTTGATTCCCGGAATGATCTCGGAATATCTTTCGGTATTGGCCGTCCAAAGCACAATCACCTTGTCCAAGCCATTTTCGTTTTTGAAGTTTTGGATATCCGAGCGGATTCTCTCCACGTCTTTCCACTTATCACCGGTGTTGGGCTCTCCGTCAATTGTCTTGTTAAAGATATTGTCTGCACGGTCTTTTTGGTTGATTGCAATGAAGTCAGGGTAGTAAACTGAAGGCAAAGGAGTGATGTCCTTCAAGTCATCCACCAATTGCCTCTGCAAGTCTACGTCGAGAACTTTTGCCCTCTTCATAGCTTTGTCCAATGGAAGCTTGGAAATATCCCAACCACCCACGACCAAGTCATTGGGATTGACAAAAGGCAAAATCAGATTGAACGGGGCATAGACGTCGTTTCCTTCGCTATCGACGCCAAGTTTGATGGTGGAGGATTGCGTGACAGAACCATAGTAGTTGGCTGTGATGGTGCCTTCCTTGTTCTCAAACGTTAATTTTTTCTTGTTAGCCAAGATGGCGGCCACAAGAGTTGTGCCATTATTTCCTCCAAGTCCCACCAACATCAAGCCTGTTTTAGGTGTTTTCAAGTCGACCTTGAACTCATAGTCCGTTTCCGTCGGAGTCACATTCAAATCGCCGTTTGGACTTTTTTCCACAATGGCAGATTCGTACTTGAAATTGGTGAAGAGAGCACCGTCTTTTTTGACAGCCTTGGTGTTGAAGTTGACGGTCATGCTTGCGAGAAAAGGATATGGAATCAGTTTCCTTGGTAACTGAGCAGGTATTTATATTCCCTAGCTCCGGGTTCCCCTCATGTGCACTGTGGTGTGGCCGGGAATGCAAGTCTGGGTGTGCATATGTCGCGGTGGTACAGGATTTCGCCGAAATTTCGGCGAAAATGAGCCCTTTGTGCACACCCGATACCCCTATACCGTGTTCAAAACACAAGTCTCGGAACAAGTAAAACGCACATCCAAAGCTTGTTTGGCCAGACGCCGAAAAACACAACTCGGTCAGCTCTTAAAGCGCTTCGATATCATAGGTATGCTCCTTTAGAAGTTGTGGCTATCAGTAGCTGAAACGACCAGTCGTGCGCGTGCCGCAAGGCGAAGCGGCTCAAAGAATGCTTGTAAGGTCTCAATCGGGAATTTGCGTTTCAGCGCCAACGAAAAATAACGCAACGCCATTGCGGTCGAGTCTTTTCACATGCGCCTTATTCTCTGGCCCCAGAAGAACTGCATTGATTGTCCTTTGTAATCCTTGGCATTGTTTTCTTTTGCATTATTTCAGGACTGCACAGACGTTGGTTCAATGCAAAGCGAACGACAATTTTGACAATGGTCGAGGGCGGGCCACGTGATTGTGCAGGCTCGTTCAATAGACGGGATTTTCGATGTTCCAAACCGTGAAGCATTCTTGGCAACGCCAGACTTGCCGTTGTAAACACGCTTCCTCCGTGGAGATGACGAATGTTTGAGTGGGGAAACACTGCTTCTCAATGCTGATCGGAACAACATGGCCTATACCATGTCAAATGCGTTATATGCCAAATCCTTCTGTCAAATCAGAATATCTCAAGGGCTGTGTGCTGAGTATCACAGCCTTGATCGTTGCTCGGTGTGAATGATCGCAACAATAGCGAGATGCTCTCTGGTCTGAACAATCAATCACATAATGCCAAGCTCTTTCTGGACTGACCAATTTATGTTCGTCACTAAAAGTCGGATTTTGGGCGCACACTCTTCGGCCTCGACAAGCGCAGTATTGAAGAATCGAGGCTCAGTGACAACTCCAATCACTCAACTCAGGACTTGCGTCTAGCTTGCGACTCGTACACACGATTGCCTCCAATTCGGCAAAAACGCACGTTCATGTCACCACCCTGGACTTCTCCCCAACGGTTCTTGCCATCTGCATAAATCAAATGATGGTACAAGTATAGCTATTCTTGGGTTTTCGGTGAGTTCAAAATTTGAGAATGAATTCAAACTCAAAGCGAGGCATCACAAGGTGTCAATCCCACATCTTCCTTTTTCGTCAACTCGTCAATCCTTTTGTTATAGTATGGGAACGACACTCATATCCACCGTCGTCATGCATGAGCAGCGAAACTTTGGTTCCTGCATCAAGGCCAGAATAAAGAAACGCGTCTTGTCTGCAGTCCGTGACATGTCCGGTTAATGTTCCATTAAGCCCATTTGAACAATGGATCTTTTTAATTGCCAATGCAAGCGGCTGGTCCTAAGTTTGCTTTGAACGCTTAATAAGCCAAGAGAATTTCAAAGTTACCGCCCGTGTAGAAGTGCATGCAAAGGACAACGTCATACGTCCGGATCTCCAAAAGTATAAAACACCAGCCCTTTCCCTTGTGAATGGGCTCACTCATCTATTCGTCCCTCACTCTTCTATTCGTCCCTCTTTTCCAATCCAAAATGTTGAAGCTTGCTGCGGTCTTGTGCCTATCCATCTTGTCAAGTGTTCTCGCTGTACCGGACGACAACTTAATTGCCGTGTACTGGGGCCAAAACTCCAACCTTGATCAGAAAACTTTGGCCACATACTGTGAGAAGGAAGAGATCGACATCGTTGTTATGGCATTTCTCACGGAATTCCCAAATCCTCTTCAATTGAATTTTGCCAACATGTGCGGCAATACGTTCTCCGACGGTCTTCTCCACTGCTCCCAAATCGGGAAGGACATCAAGACTTGCCAAGAAAAAGGCAAAAAAGTGCTTCTCTCTTTGGGAGGCGCAGTTAGCAACTATAACTTCAATTCCGCCGAGAGTGCCACGGATTTCGCCAAGGTTATGTGGAACAAGTTCGGTGAAGGAGAAGATCCCCAGAGGCCTTTCGATGATGCTGTTGTGGACGGCTTTGACTTTGACTTGGAAGGCCTGAACAGCGCATTTACTGGCATTTTTGCGCAGGCCCTTAGAAAGGAAACCAACAAAGGTAGCAAGAAGTTCTTGTTAACCTCGGCCCCCCAATGCGTTCTTCCCGACTCGGCCAACGGCAAAATTCTCGATACCACAGACCTTGATTATATCTTCATCCAATTCTATAACAATTGGTGCAATTTGGGGCCAAACTTTAATTTCAAAAAGTGGGAACAATTCATTGCTTCGAGACCCATCAAAAACGCCAGGCTTTTCGTCACGCTTCCAGGTAGTACTAGATCCGCTGGGAGTGGATACGTCGATATTGAAACTGTCAAGAAATATGTTACCACCGAAATGTTGGACAGCGAGATATTTGGTGGGTTCGGACTCTGGGATGCTTCCTCTGGTGATGGAAACGTCAATAAAGATGGGGATACTTATATCCAGCAGTTATACGACTACCTCCTGTGCATTTAAAATGCTCGCCACCCAAAGTTTTGAAAACGTTCTTTGCTCTTGACAACAAAAAAGCAGACATTCACGTGGGCACAAAATTAAAATTGAACAGAAAAAACGTCGCCCGAAGAATATACAAAAAAGACCAGTCGAGACTTTTTGCAGCGAGTAAAATTTCAGCCATGTAGATTGAGTAGTGCCAAGGAGTCTGTATTATGCGTTCGATAGCGTCTTGTTTATCCTCTGAATCATGGATTCCACGTCCAACCCCTTCAATAAACGCAGCGCGGGCGGATTTACATAGACCGATTGCAAGGAGCTGCTCGTCCAGTTGTTCACATCATAATCGTTTTCACCGTTTTCAAGAATCTTTTCTGGGGGGTTCATGCGGGTGTGAAGCATGGGCACATTGCTCATCAGCATTTGCACTTGAGCCTGCAGCGTTAGCGGGAGAGTTGACACCAAAATCATAAAGTTGGAGCTGACGTCTAAGGCCGAATTCATATTGGTATGGAACTCCCGAACTCCCGCAAGCTCTCTCACAACGGTGGCCTTGATCTTGGACAGCGAGTTTTTGCACTGCACCAAGACTTTGACATCACGGCGGAAGTCAAAAGTAGGGTTTCTTTCAGCGAGCAGTAGAAGCGAGCCGCGGGGCAGTTTTGTGCGTTGAGCAGGTTCCAGAAAGCGGCTCAAGTCCCAAGTTCCAAGGAGATCCACGCCATTATCACCAGCGCCGCCTGTCCTGACCAAGCCACGGAATCCCAACTCGGACGCCAATGTTTGAATGGCAGCCAACTCATAGAACGTGCCTCTGAACTGGGCGCTGAGCAAAAAGTTACGTTTATTCCGACACAGGTTCAAGTACTCCTGACACGTCTGGATGCCCCGGACGGAGCGCAAGAGAGCCATCAGCAAGGAGTGTATGCGACACCGCTAACGGGATTCCAAAATATGTGCACCTAAAAACCTTGACGCCCGAATAGCAGCGGGGGTTCTTCTTATATAGTTGGCTCGTGTGAGAGATGTGAAACACGCAGCGCTCATGCATCGCGTATGCAACTGCAGACTGCACCACAAACACCGCATACCGCAGAGGCTTGGGCCTTGCCGTCGAGGATTGGGCCCAAAGGGGAACTAACAGGCGCTGGACCTGCAGAAGCCTAAACAAATGGCGGCGGCCAGGGGGAGGTATCCTGCACACAGGCCCGGCCGTTCCTGCACACGTGCCACCACCAAAGCGCGAGCATGGTCAATATCGATTTACAACCTCACTTTACAGCCAAATTACAAATGCTAGCCACGATCTTCTTTCTTCTAGCGCTTGCTTTACTGCAGGAACTTCTGATTTACAGCCAGAGATTGGGCGAGCCCGACAAGGCCGCTTTTGGGCACATATCTTACGATGACAACCAAAACACTGCCCACTTCGTCTTAGCAGCCGCTCCAGAAAACGGTCTGTTCTGCCTAGGCACCTCAGATTTGCCGGGGAAGGAGTGTTTCTCGTATCAGGAAACGGAGGGGATTCTCGAGGGCCAGTTCCGTATCTACGTCAACGGCGGCAATGTGGACGATGTGAGCTTTGCAGCCTGTGAGGGGTTTTCTGTGGTGACGATGAATTCCGAGAAGGCGCCGGTGCCAAATTTGCAGCCCGCGGCGAAGGTTGTGGAGCAGCAGGTGAACACCAAAAAAGTATCTCGGCGAAGATTGGTGGAGAATGAGCACGGGGAGAAAGTCGAGATCGAGGAGGAAATCGAGGAAGTGGTGGAGGTAGATAACCGGTCTTGGATTCAGAAAAACTGGATGTATGTTGTTCCGCCATTGGTGCTTTTTCTTATTATGACGCCGGAGAAGTGAGGGGAGAGCTAGGTGTGGGCGGTTGAGCAAACAGAAAGACATGCCACCTTACGATTGACACAATGTCCAATGTCCCGACTCAATGTCTCGTCTCAATGACCAATGTCCCGACTCGATGTCCCGACTCAGTGTCCCAATGTCCAATGTCCCGACTCAATCCCAATGTCCCGACTCAATCCCAATGTCCCGACTCAATCTCTGTATTGTCATCTTGGGGAGAGTTACTGGATACTCCCTGGAATAGACTAGATCCTGTGATGCTTAATCAACGGAGGCGGTTTGCGTGGGACTGCAGAAACGCACTACAGGCATGGCTCCAGAT
Source organism: Metschnikowia proteae (assembly GCA_002370515.1). Taxonomy (NCBI): domain Eukaryota; kingdom Fungi; phylum Ascomycota; class Pichiomycetes; order Serinales; family Metschnikowiaceae; genus Metschnikowia; species Metschnikowia proteae. The sequence goes on along the minus strand of NKYY01000015.1, from coordinate 28,968 downwards.
ACGACACCTTTGTCGTGACATTAGCCGCGAGGTCCAGCCGCTAGCGACAGAATGAAGCGTTTGCTAGACAACGAACGGGTACTTAACGGGTTCTGAACGGGTACTGAACGGGTACTGAACAGCGCTACCCTAGTCAAAATAGCGCTACTCTAGTCAAAATAGAGTCTACCGTGTAATCAGAGATCCTAAATTCTCAGGTAAGATGGCCATCAAAGCAGTATTCTTCCCGAAGACCATTCGCACAAAGTGTAAATACATGGCAAAAGTGGAATACTTTGCAAAGTGGAATCATAGTGGAACACAAAGTGAAATACATGGTGGAATACATGGAATACATGAGGACCTGCCCTCCCAGGAACGCGCCGCAACGCAACCAATCGCCAAGGCGGCGTAAAGAACAGGCAGTCTGAAAACGTGCACCAGACCCGTGCATTCCTATATGCAGGCAGCATGAAAACCCGTGCACCACATATACAGACACTTAAACCCGTGCACCACATATACAGACACCCAAACCCGTGCACCAGACGCAATCTGCAGGCAGCCTATCAGAAGGGAACCATTCGCATTTACTAACCTCTGCGGTAAGCCAATCGCCAAGTCTCTCACACCAAAAAAAGAGACGCTCCAATCTTACAGCCAACACCCTAAACAGCGGCCACCCCAGTTTGAAGCCGCCCCGAAACACCCCTAAACAGGCAATGTTGAGAACGCTAAGATTATCTAAAAGATACTTGAACGTATCGCCACGGCGCATGAACGACGTGTCGGTCACGGTGGACGGCAAAACCGTGTCAATCGAGGCCGGGTCGTCCATCATCCAGGCCGCAGACAAGGCCGGCGTGGTGATCCCCCGCTACTGCTACCACGACAAGTTGGCCATTGCCGGAAACTGCCGCATGTGCCTTGTGGACGTGGAGAGAATGCCCAAGTTGATTGCGTCGTGTGCCATGCCTGTGCAGAACGGCATGGTGGTGAACACAAAGTCCGAGCGGGTGCACAAGGCGCGTGAAGGCGTCACGGAGATGTTGTTGGAAAACCACCCCTTGGACTGCCCGGTGTGCGACCAGGGCGGAGAGTGTGACTTGCAGGAGCAGCTGCAGCGGTACGGATCGGACCGCGGGCGTTTTTCCGAGGTCATGGGAAAGAGAGCCGTGGAAAACAAGGCCATTGGCCCGTTGGTCAAGACCTCCATGAACAGATGTATCCACTGCACGAGGTGTGTGCGGTTCATGAACGACGTGGCGGGGGCACCGGAGTTGGGCACCACCGGCCGTGGAAACGACATGCAGATCGGCACGTACATCGAGAGAAACATCAACTCCGAGATGTCCGGAAACGTGATTGACTTGTGTCCTGTGGGCGCCTTGACGTCCAAGCCGTATGCGTTCCGCGCACGGCCCTGGGAGTTGAAGAGAACCGAGACCATTGACGTGATGGACGCCGTGGGGTCCAATGTGCGTGTGGACGCCCGGGGAATCGAGGTGATGAGGGTCATGCCCCGCTTGAACGATGAGATCAACGAGGAGTGGATATCCGACAAGTCGCGGTTTGCATGCGACGCCTTGAAATCCCAGAGATTGACCACTCCGTTGATCAAGACGGGCTCGTCGTTTGCGCCTGCCACGTGGGACGAGGCCTTGTCCACCGTGGCCGCTGCTTACAGCAAGCTCCAGCCCGTTGGCGACGAGTTCCAGGCCGTGGCCGGCGCGTTGTCGGACGCCGAGTCCATGGTGGCGTTGAAGGACTTGGCCAACCGCTTGGGCTCCGAAAACACCACCACGGACGTGAAGCAGGCCACCGAGGCGCACGGCGTGGACGTGCGTTCCAACTACATTTTCAACTCGACCATCGACGGCATCGAGGACGCAGACCAGATCTTGATTGTGGGGTCCAACCCAAGACACGAGGCCGCGGTCTTGAACGCCAGAATCAGAAAGGTGTGGTTGAGATCGGGCTTGGAGATTGCCCACGTGGGCCAGGACTTCGACTCCACGTTTGAGTTCCAGAAGTTGGGATCCTCCGCCAAGGACTTGAAGACCGCCCTTTCCGGCGCCTACGGAAAGAAGCTCGCCGCCGCATCCAAACCATTGATCATCGTGGGCTCGGGAGTGGCTGCTTCGGACGACGCCAATGCTATATACAGTGCGGTGGCCCAGTTCGCCTCCAAGCACAGCAACTTCAACTCCGGCGACTGGAACGGAGTCAACTTGTTGCACCGCGAGGCATCGCGTGTGGCTGCATTGGACCTCGGCTTCCAAAACTTGAACAACGACCCCAAGCCCGCCAAGTTCGTGTACTTGTTGGGCGCCGACGAGGTCAAGGGCCTGGACATTCCAAAAGACGCTTTCGTCGTGTACCAGGGCCACCACGGAGACGTGGGCGCCTCGTTTGCCGACGTGATCTTGCCGGGTGCTGCATACACAGAGAAGTCCGCCACATACGTCAACACAGAGGGCAGAACCCAGGTGACCCGGGCCGCCACCAACGCCCCCGGCGCTGCGCGGGAGGACTGGAAGATCGTGCGGGCATTGTCGGAGTACCTAGGAGCAGGGTTGCCGTACAATGACTTGGTGGCAGTGAGAGAGAGATTGGGGGAGATTGCGCCACACTTTGTGCGTCACGACGTGGTGGAGCCCGTCAGCCAGGACTTGGCCAAGCTCGGATTGCAGGATATTGTCAAGAGACACACCTCGGCACAGATCCGTGGCGGAGCGCTCAAAAACCCAATCGACAACTTCTACTTCACGGATGTGATCTCGCGGTCGTCGCCCACCATGGCCAAGTGTGTGTCGGCGTTTGGCGCCAAGATTGACAAGATCAAGGACCCCAAGCCGGAGGTCAGCATTGCCTAGGATGTACAGTATTAGCATGTGTGAATAGCACCAAAGGAAAGCAGAGTCACAGAGTTGTTGTAGAAGGTGTAGGTTCTTAGGTAGGCAGGTGTAGGGCGTGCGTGAACCAACTACTTGATACAACTGCGGGTGTTGATGCACAGGCGACTTCATGAAGCGAAGCGAGGCCTTCTCGCAACGGTACCAGATCCGTAGCGCGTGTGCACGGTGCCACCGGCTCAAGAGCAAGTGCGTGTATGAAAACCCAGACTTTACTCTGTGCAAGCGGTGTTTCGACTTGGGTATCAAGTGCTCGCAGGACGACGACCCCACGACGCGGCGCCGAAAGCGGGCGCCGAAGCCGACACGCTTAGCGAAGCTTTTGGGCGACTTGGATCGGGAGATGGTCCGGGAGTTGAACAATCCCGCCCGGGAAACCAACTCGGTATCGAAAATGGATTCGGTATCACAATTGAACGACTCGGTAAAAATCGACTCGGTATCACAATTGAACGACTCGGTAAAAATCGACTCGGTATCACAATTGAACGACTCGGTAAAAATCGACTCGGTATCACAATTGAACGACTCGGTAAAAATCGACTCGGTATCACAATTGAACGACTCGGTAAAAATCGACTCGGTATCACAATTGAACGACTCGGTAAAAATCGACTCGGTATCACAATTGAACGACTCGGTAAAAATCGACTCGGTATCACAATTGAACGACTCGGTAAAAATCGACTCGGTATCACAATTGAACGACTCGGTAAAAATCGACTCGGTATCACAATTGAACGACTCGGTAAAAATCGACTCGGTATCACAATTGAACGACTCGGTAAAAATCGACTCGGTATCACAATTGAACGACTCGGTAAAAATCGACTCGGTATCACAATTGAACGACTCGGTAAAAATCGACTCGGTATCACAATTGAACGACTCGGTAAAAATCGACTCGGTATCACAATTGAACGACTCGGTAAAAATCGACTCGGTATCACAATTGAACGACTCGGTAAAAATCGACTCGGTATCACAATTGAACGACTCGGTAAAAATCGACTCGGTATCACAATTGAACGACTCGGTAAAAATCGACTCGGTATCACAATTGAACGACTCGGTAAAAATCGACTCGGTATCACAATTGAACGACTCGGTAAAAATTTCGGTGTCACAATTGAACGACTCGGTAAAAATCGACTCGGTGTCGAACTCAAATGACTCGGAATTGAACTCGGACTCGGCCAATTCCGAAAACGCCCGTGGTACCCTCCGTCGCATGTTCGCCTCTGTGATGGCGCATGGTGAAAGATTGGGCCTTGTTTTGGGCCTCGGCGACGTGCTCCCGGAAGACTCCCGCACCAGATACACGTTTTTCCTCGAACACATGCGTCCGCTGTATCCCATTCTCATGATTTCGGCCCGGCTCCGTGATTATGACGTGTGTTTGCGGGAGAGCCCGGAGATTCTTCTGGCGTGTGTGTATGCCACCAGTATCCACCGCCACGGCGGGCTCCAGCCTTTGAACGGCGGACCCGAGCGGGTTCAAAACTCGCGTGGAAGTAACCCTGGGGTTCAGGACTTGGGCGGGCTCAAGGCCTATATCGATAGGACGCTAGCACAGCTTGTGTTCGTCAAGGCCAAAGACTTTTCATGCAACCTTGTCACAGCACTCATGGTGCTTTCGCTCTGGAGCGTTCCGCCAGGCAAGCCCGGCCATTTCAAGAGCCAGATGGACCTCTTGATAGCATACTCGGTGTCCATGTGCATCGACGTTGCGCCAGATCTGGACGTGGACTTGCTCCGGTCGTTTGTTTCAGTGTTCTGCTGCTGTGGATCGCTTTCGTTCTCGTTGTCCCGGTTTCGCTTCGTGCTGTGGCTGAAAAAGCATCTGTTGGCGGTACTGATCTTGACCGCGTCCCTGGACCCGGACAATGCGTTCTTGTGTGGATACCTGCGCTTGATAGAAGAAGGCCTCAAACTCATGGACTTCTTGACCGATGTGTCGCTTCTGGCGAACTCCGTGGCCTCCGAGAAAGAGCTCGCCGACGCCATGCCAACATTTCATGAGACGACGCCGTTGGCCGTGGTTTTGTCCCGTGTGTCGGGGTTTCTGCTTAAGCTTAGAAACTTCATGAATAAGGCCGGGTGCGATTTTCCACTGAGCCTGGGGTACTTTCTCGACAAGGCCGCGTCGGAAATCCCGCTAGACCTGGAATACTTCTTCGGCGGTTCAGAGTTCCCGCTGAATCTGGAATACTTCTTCGACAAGGCCGCGTCGGCGTTGGCCGAGTATGCACCCCGCTTCCTCATGCTAGTGTCGTACCACCAGATCATGTCCTTGGCCTATGAGCACGTTCTCGGGCTCTGTGTGTTCCATGTGCAGATCCACCACATCCAAAACACCCCTGTGGACTACTCTGAAACCTTGGCGTCGTTGATTCGCAATCTTGGCGACTCATGTTCCATGATCCTTGCCTGCTTTTGCCATGTCTCCGAAACAGGACGCTTGCCCGAGTTTCCCACACTCATGTACTACCGGGCTCTCTCAGCGTTGATGGCCCTTGTCCGCGTGTGCATTCTCGTCAAGTCGGATGTGGTGAAAAATCACTTGAAGGGCCGCCGCCACGTGGTCTGCTTTGACTTGCTGGCTCTTTATGAAAAAGTGGCCCATGCTTTCGCTCTCCATCAGCCCGATCTCAACCCGGTACACGAACGGTTCTCTATTATTTTGAAAAGGATCGAGGCCTGGGTCTTGGCCATCGAACACGAGTCCGTCGGCTCGGCGGCCATCAAAGCCGGTCTACCCAAGGGGCGGGAAGTTGAGTACTTGAAGACTCCACAGGCAAAGTATGAGAAGGAGATTGACGAAAGGGCGGCCTTGCCCACTCCAGCAGATTTGCTGGACCTCAACAAGGAATATGAAGTGGTTTCCGACTCGACGATCCAGGGGATTTTCAAGGAGCTCGAGGACGATATCGAGAGGTTTCTCAATCCTTTCAATGATAGCCCGTTCCGTACCGATGAGCTTTTTGGGTTCGAGCCATGAGAATCTTTTGTAGCGTGCAGAAAAGGTAGACAGCAACAGGTCTAAGTGGATTGCACAGCTAGGCCCCGAAAGACAAGGCATTCAGTCATCATTAAATGCACACTATTTTTCAAAACCTGAATTTCTCTGTGATTGGCTTGTCCAGCTCTGGCTGCAACTGGTCCGCCGGTTTCTGGGCTTCGGCCTCTTTTTCTCTGATTTCGTAGGTCTGTTTTCCACTGAGAATTCCACCACCTTGACCATTGGCCAGTTCTTGGAGCACGGTGTAGAGCGATCCCGAAGTGCTATTCTCGGTGGTGGTTCCTGGACTCTTGTACCGCGCAAACTCTGTAATCTCCACCTTGGCGGGTTCCTCCTCTCCATCCCTAACATCACCATGGGCAATGTCACTATCGGCGACATTAGCATCAGCAATCTCATCATTCTCTTCGCCACTCTCCTCATTTTCACTTTCTTCGTCCTCACTCTCCTCCCCCTCCTCCATTTTTCCCCACGCTTCCGCCAAGAAATCCACCGGAACCGTCCCGTCTGCAAACTGCATTTTGTATCCTGTGTTCAGATATGTAATGTCCAAGCCCGGAATGAGAAGGTTTTTGTAGGAAGGTGGCTTACCCAAGTCGTGCATGAGCGAGATCCACGGCGGAGGTCCTTCGCCCCAGCCAACGGCGCTTCGCAAAGCCAGCGACACGACACCCGGACGAAGTCGGGGGGATGCACCGTTTTGGCGAAGCTCGCGGCCTTCGGAGAAGACATGGCCAAACGGTAACGTGTCCGGGCGCGTCTGGTGCTTGAAGAAAGCATCGTGGAGCCTTTGGTAGTCGATGTCCAACTTACCCATTTTGGGCTGCACACGGTCCCGCTGCAGCTTCTTGAGCAGGTCAGGGTCGTGGTTGCGCATCTCCGAAATGCCTGTGCTGGCGATGTATTTTGGTAACTGGAACGGCGGCTTCTCCAGGCCCCGTTTGGCCGAGAGGTAGTCTTTTTTCTGCTGCCAATGGGCCGGCACGTCCACATGATTGAAGCCGGTTTTGAGGTGTACCACAAGGAACGGGTCAGGGGCATCGGCGTCAAACCATTCGACCATTTGCGGCCTAACGGTGGCGGTTTTGAGCTCTGCCACAGATGGCTTGAGGCGAGCTTTGCGGGACTTCGCTGGCTCGGTTTCTGCTGGCTCGTCGCTGGAGTCAGACTCGGATGTATCGATGCTGGCTGTGGGTGGTGGGGATGCCTGCCTCTCCTGGAACTTGGAAAAGACTCCATCGTACTGTGCCGCTAGAGGCGGAGCATCGGATGTGAGGGAGGAATCTTTGAGCCCGGAGAAAAGCTCAAATAGGCTGTTTCTTCTGTTAGACTCTGTTATATGTTCGCTTTTGCTTGTTTCGGGCGCCTGAGCCGTGGCGAGTCCGTTACCGGAGTCTTCTGGCGCCGCGCCCGTTTTGGCGTCACTTGTTTCGGGCGCCTGAGCCGTAGCAAGTCCGTTACCGGAGTCTTCTGGCGCCGTGCCCGTTTTGGCATCACTTTCGGGCGCCTGAGCCGTAGCCAGTCCGTTACCGGAGTCTTCTGGCGCCGCGCCCGTTTTGGCGTCACTTGTTTCGGGCATCTGAGCCGTAGCAAGTCCGTTACCGCGGTCTTCTGGCGCCATGCCCGATTTATCGTTGGTTTCGCTGCCAGCACCAGCACCTGGCGCCTGCAACTTTCGTAGCTTCTGCTTCTCACGCCTGAACTGGTTCTTGCTTCGTTTTGCCATGGGTGGTAAAAGCAGTAGTTAGTGATAGAGATGCGCGCCCGGCTGCGAACTCATCATTTTACAGCCTCATGGACAGAACTATGCCGCTTACGAATTATCAGAGTAGAAATATATTTTGCTGCATTCAGGGAATCCACAAGGTCATATATAGACCGCCATTATGCAGCCCTGTACATTGCGTGTTTCACAAGTCTACATCCCTTACTCCATGCATCTCCGCACATATGCCCGGTGCTGCCCGACCCTAGGCGGCCCCCTGGCCGAGTGCATGCGAAAAACGCCCTACCCCTAGCAGGAGAACCTCTGCTCTAGAGCATCCAATTTGTCCAAGACCTTGGCCCATCGGGCTTCAATCTCCGCGTCGTCATGTTCAAGGGTATTCATGAGCGCCTGCACTTTGGCCTCGAGGTCCTGCGTGAGCTGGATCAGGGACCCCGTGGCGTCCTTCTTGTCGGTCTTGGCGTCAGATTTCTGGAGAAACTCGCCGTCGGTGAGCGCGGCGGTTGTTAGGCCGTTGACGTTTTCCGTCATGGGGTTCCGGCGAGGTTGTCGAACGGGTGAATCAAAGGGAATCAGAGCCGGGAGTCGGGAATAAGAACCGGGGATTGAAACCGGGGATTAAAACCGAGGAGTCAGAACCGGGATAAGAACCGGGAATTAGAACCGGAAGGAGAACCGGAAGAAGAACCGGAATAAGAACCGGAAGAAGAACCGGAAAAAGAACCGGGAATTAGAACCGGAATAAGAACCGGGAATTAGAACCGGAAGAAGAACCGGGAATTAGAACCGGAATAAGAACCGGGGATTAGAACCGGGGGTCAAACCGGGGAATATACAGAACCGTGAACGAAAACCGGGATGAGTGCAGATCCGGTAGTTAGCCAAAGAGCGAACTACAATGAGAACCTTCACTTCTCAAAGCGGGCGGGTGCCGTGTGCAGTCCGCGCGGGATCAATGACTTGCCTCACCACACTACGTGGTCAATCACAAATTTGTTCCCACGTCATAAGAGGCAATTCTTAGGACCATTTGAAGCGCCGACATCAAGTGCTATTCCAAGCGCCACTTTCCAGTCTCATTTTACGCGCTGCGAAAAATCCAATTTCAGGCGCCAATTGAAGTCCAATCACCATTTCTAACACTGGACCAGACCGCAGGTATTTGGCCATGCTAGCGCTACTTCTTTACGCTCTCTTGGCTGCGGCTCAGACACCTTACAACATCCGGCTTTTCGAGACATTCATCCCGCCGCAAACCGCATCCGGTCTAGCGAGGCTGCCCCTGCTGGGCACATCATACCAGTACCTCTTTTTAGGGAACGACCTGTACTTATGTGCACTCCCGGAGGCTGTCGCCGCCCCACCCGTGGCTGCTGGCGAGCTGGACTCCACTATCTTGGCTAGTGCTGTGGAATTGATCCAGAGCTCGTTCTCGGCCAATTCGTGTGTCTGGGCATACGAGCTTCAGCGCACTTACTGGACGTATGCGTTTTGCAACGGCGACAAGATCATCCAGTACCACGAAGCGACCCCGCCTGCCAAAAGAGGCAAGACTCACTCTGCCCTGCTGCCCAACATGGTGTTTGTATTGGGTCGCTTCCAGGAACACGCCGCCGCCGAGGTGCTTTTTGAGAACCAGGCCTCTGCTTCACTGTATGAGCAGTACGTGACTGGTGAGGCCCGCCGCTCGCTCACGCTCAAGGAGGAGCAAGCATGGCCTTTTTCCCATTCCTCGGCGCAAAAGGTTGTCCTGCAGGTCGTCACCGATGGCTCCTTGTGTGACATGACGGGACGACCCAGGTCAATCGAGGTGATATACAAATGTGACTCGTCGTTGGAGCTGCGTCGGCCGCAGATTATAGAGGTGTTTGAAATCAAGGTTTGTCATTACAAAATGCTCATTCACGTTCCCAACTTGTGCTCCCACGAGTCTTTCGTGCCGGACAAGTACGTGCAGGACCACTTGGTCGACGTCAATTGCCAGCGGGTAGATGAGCAAGACTCGGACTCGGCAGCTTTATTTCTGTTCGATGATTACCTCAACCGAACCCTTCTCCGTGATCACCCTAAGTTTCCTGTTAGGGGTGATAATCGCATCAACATTGCGGACCACAACATAGCGCTGTTGAGCAGAGGATTTTACATTGCCCATAGCAAAACAATTCCCGTCTCTGATAGCGACTACTTCAACCAGCGAAATGTGGTTTTGTTTAATGGCATGCACGAGTCGCTTCTGGACCTCAATCTGCAGTTCGCCCTCGCCATGATCAATGTCATAGGCACCAAGCTTTTTGCCCCAATTCTCCTGAAGGATGATGCCGGCGAATTAGTCTTTGCCTCTATGCTCGAGTGGCTGCATTCCTTCGTACTTTACTTTGAGATTTACGACTACAGGGGTGAATTTTTGGGTGTCTCCAGGATCACTTATGACGCCTCGCGTGGCAAGAGGGCCATTTCTGCCGCCATGCTCGATCCAAAGACTTTACTCGATCACAACGGCGATATGCCCGACTTAGTGGCGTTTGCACGGCCTGATTTCGATGCTCCGATGGATATGTGGAACTTCCAGGTTTTCGATGAGAACGGGAATTCATTGAAGAAGGGAAAAAACTTACCAAACTCTTCAAACCTAATGGAGTCTCGCCTTCTAATTGTTTACAACCGGGGCTGGGAGAACAACCGCGTCAAGATCGACGTGGTTGACGAAAAATCGGGCTCTATCTTGCCTGGGCGCTATATCGAAGAAGACAAGTACAGCTTTGTATTTGAACACTCCCCCGGAATGTCCTTTGAGTACAACATAAAGCCAATAGAGCCATTCCAGGAGTTCTACGGGTTCCGCGTGGAAGTCCCAGCTATGGAAGCAGATGGCGAAGAAAAACATGATCCATCAAGGGAGCCTCTCAATGCCCAAAATAGGCTTAGTGAAGTGCTACGGAAAATAGCGGAGGCTAATACGATGGCAGTGGAAAAATCGCATGATGTGGGGGTGCAAACCCCTAAAGAACCACACGAGCTGAGAGGCCACGTCCAGGTGCAGGATTCTCAAGGGGAAGAGACCAGCGGCGGTGGTCGACTCACCGATGAACTCTAAACTGGAGGCTTGATGAAGGTGTACGTGGGGTGAAAACACATGGTTGGCGCCCATACTCAGAACTACGCATGTCCACCAGTGCACGCGTAAAAGCCAGCACACAGCCGCGCCAATGCCAGCAAAAAAACTCAGTCTGCTACGCATCACTGCTACGATACTCCAGCGCCAGATCACCCGAATCGACTCACCCCATCAAGCCACTTCCACAGTTTGAATCGGGCACACAAGAACGGTCTTCTTTTATCGAAACCTCGATTTTTCTGTTGTCGAGTTATCACGTGTCGTTGAGCAACTACAATAGTGATGATCTTGCCACGAATTGTTGCCGCCGCCGGACCGGCGTCCAGCATCCGGAAAGCACATCTTAGCAGCACGCGCAGCATTTCGTTTCTCAAAAAACTCCTCTCGTTGGATTCCAAGGAAGTCGAGGACTCCGAAAGACCTGTCTACTACTGGGATGAGTCTCCCTACCAGGACATTCGAACGCGAGCAGCGTTCATCAGGGCCAAGGCCAAGTGTCCCGTGACACAGAAGCCCGTGAACTTCGTTTGTCCCCACTCGGGAATTCCTACACACCACGACCAGGAGGCATACGAGCAGGACACGGAGTACCACGCCCAGAAGAAGTACGAGTTGCTCAAGAAGGTGAACTTGTACGAGCATGACTTGCGGTCCGGACGCAAGTTCAACGAGTTTGTTTTCCCCGGCCCCGTGGAGCATGACTTTGCTACTTCTGTTGGCTCATGGGACTCTTTCTTCTACACACGTGACTTCAACCCCATGAACACGGAGTTTAACTTGGCAGCCGCCACCAAGGTGTTGACGTGTCCCATCACAATTGCGTCACTCATTCACAAGTACTCGCCCTACGAGATGGAGCCCAAGGGTCCGGTGACCTTGGAGGGAATCCGCTCCACTGCGGCATTGAAGTACTCGCTCTACTCTCCAACCAAAAGCAAGGAATCCGAGGTGGCGTTCAAGGATAGACCCATGCGGATCTTCATTCTCGGCGCCAAGATGGAAGCCATGCTTCCGGGCTACGTGTGGAAACAGTTTGGGTACCTTTTCCCGGACACCAAGTTCGAGATCCACTTGATCGGACCACACTCTCACTTCGATGTGGAGTCCAAAAACTTCACGCCTTCCGATCGGCCGCACGGCAGACCCATTGTCACGGGATACGATGAGCAGATTGTCATCCACCATCATACGAAATACTTCCACGAGGTCTACGATACGGGCGACTTGTTTCCTTTTGACCCATACTTGGACTGCTTCTTCCTCTTCCACCCCGGATTCCGTACAGCCGATGAGATCCACTGGGACAAATCCTTGAAGGGCTTGCTAGAGTCGAAATGTGCCGTGTACGTGACGGGCTACCACAGGAAGGATTTGGAGCGGGAGTTGAGCTGGCTCGAAAGCCATCCGTTGTATGAAGAGACGGATATCTTGATGAGGCCTACGGAGAATATCTTTGGGTCAACCAAGTTGGACTTGGTGGACTCCAACCCTACGGAAACCTTTCAAGCCAACCACGACATGTTTGCATTCCGGGGCAAGAGGTACCATGCAATCCGGACATGATGTATATAGGAATAGACGAATAGTGCGACAGAGAATGGTAAGGAGGAAGGAGGAAAGGAGGAAAGGAGGAAAGGAGGAAAGGAGGAAAGGAGGAAAGGAAGTAAGGGTAATTAAGACGGGAGCAGAATGACAAGAGTATGCCCCAACTATGCCAGGGATGGCGCTCAAAACAGAGGTGTCTCCAGCCACTTCCAGGAAGTGGAAAAAAGAAACTCCGATACCGGGAATCGAACCCGGATCTGCTCGGTGAGAGCGAACTGTGATAGCCATTACACTATATCGGACTTTGATGTGAATAAAAATTTTGGGAAAGACCCCCCATCTTATTACAGTACAAATTCGTGACGTGTCGATTGCCATCCTCCTGCTTCCGCATCCCCACAGAAAACCCCCTCTTTCCTCCCCCAGTCATAGCACCGCAGATATAAAAGGTGGTACTGCACATAACCCCTGCGCGATTACACGTTGCAACACCCCACAGAACAGCACACCACGGACCCCAAACCAAGCCGTGATTTCTGCCCGCAGAGTGCCACCTAGTATCGACGCTGACCAATATTCGCTTGCAAAATGCCCACCGATGCATTGGACTTGCCGTTTTCGCTCCAGCTCACCGTGGAGCAGAAGAACAAACCGCCCGAAGTACCACCGATCTCGTCCTTGAGCGTCCGGACGACGCTAAGACACACGCCAGCGCATTTGGCGCATCTGATTTGGCTATTCAGCGAAAACCGCCATTTAAATCCGGTCTTTTTGAAGCTTTCAAAGCACGAAAACGTCTTTTCGTCGTCTACTCCCCTCCTGGAGGTCTTGCAGACCCACACTCCTGCGGACGGTCTTGAAATGTCTTTGGCAATTGATTATACGCTTTTCCGGTCGCCGTATATTCCCCAATTGGAGCCTGTGGCGGACCAATTCGGCGTCCAGGTGTCGCTTACGGCCGCAGATGCCCCTGAAACCACTGCAGATGCCCCTGAAACCACTGCACATGCTCCTGAAACCACTGCAGATGAGCCTGAAACCACTGCAGATGAGCCTGAAACCACTGCATATGCTCCTGAAACCACTGCAGATGAGCCTGAAACCACTGCAAATGCCCCTGAAACCACTGCAGATGCTCCTGAAACCACCGCAAATGCTCCTGAAACCACCGCAAATGCTCCTGAAACCACTGCAGATGAGCCTGAAACCACTGCAAATGCCCCTGAAACCACTGCAGATGCTCCTGAAACCACTGCAGATGAGCCTGAAACCACTGCAGATGAGCCTGAAACCACCGCAAATGCTCCTGAAACCACTGCAGATGAGCCTGAAACCACTGCAAATGCTCCTGAAACCACTGCAGATGAGCCTGAAACCACTGCAGATGAGCCTGAAACCACTGCAGATGCCCCTGAAACCACTGCAGATGCTCCTGAAACCACTGCAGATGCCCCTGAAATCACTGCAGATGAGCCTGAAACCACTGCAAATGCCCCTGAAACCACTGCAGATGAGCCTGAAACCACTGCAGATGCTCCTGAAACCACCGCAAATGCCCCTGAAACCACCGCAAATGCCCCTGAAACCACTGCAGATGCTCCTGAAACCACCGCAAATGCCCCTGAAACCACCGCAGATGAGCCTGAAACCACTGCAAATGCCCCTGAAACCACCGCCCGCTGCAGCTGCTCGCTTCTAGATGCCGTTGCAAGTATCAAGAAGCAAGTGGGCCGGACCCTCGGGCTCCCAGATGCGGATTTTGACCTTGTGGTGCCTGGATCTCTGCATATTCTCGCAGATCAAGCCACGTTACGGGACGTGATAGGGATGGACGTGCCGCCGCTTCAGACGGTTTCTTTTGAGGCGCAAAAACACACTGCCAGGTTCCGGCTTCGCGTGTTTCCCCTTGAGGAAGAGGTTCCCTCGGTTTTCATTGTGGTACATGCGTCCACCACAGTTGGCGAGTTACGGGACGAGGTGGCTGTGCAGTTTGCCAAGGAACCTCGGCTGCTCGATTTATATTTCCGGTCTCACTGCTTTTCTAAGGCGCTGTCGGTGCCGTCGCAGGTGAAGCTTCTGGAGCTCTTCAGCTTTGCTGATTATGTGACACATTCGCCGTACGCCATTGGGTTCAGGTGCACTGATGTTGGCACAGGTACGGCTGAGCCGGGGGGTAGTGCTGGAACTGTTGGAACTGCTGGAAGTGCTGGAAGTGCTGGAAGTGCTGGAACTACTGGAAGCGTTGAAAGCGCTGTTACTACTGGAACTGCTGGAACTGCTGGAACTGCTGGAACTGCTGGAACTGCTGGAACTGCTGGAACTGCTGGAACTGCTGGAAGTGCTGGAAGTGCTGGAACTGCTGGAAGTGCTGGAACTGCTGGAACTGCTGGAACTGCTGGAACTGCTGGAACTGCTGGAACTGCTGGAACTGCTGGAACTACTGGAAGCGTCGAAAGCGCTGTTACTACTGGAACTGCTGGAACTGCTGCAAGTGCCGATATTGATGAACCTGGGATGACTCCAGAAACTGCACAGCCAAGGGCTGGAGACTTTCCAGCTACTGTGGGCCAAACAGCGAACGCCGAAAGTCCAGATGTTATGTTTGAGCTTGAAGTGAACGGAGTCAAGGTGGAATTGTCGCCAGCGGAATGCAGGCTTTCTGGCGGGAGTGTGCGGTTGAGCCCCGAGGCCGTGACCAAATTGAATGAGCACTGGAATGTCAATGTGGAAGACCTGTTATCAGTTGCAGTCCCCACGGCACTGATTGTCCCCACGGCACTGATTGTCCCCACGGCACTGATTGTCCCCACGCCCACGAACCGAGATGAGAGTTCGGTATTTCTGGACTCACACAGAGGAAACGAAACCGCAACGCCAGCTTCGGTCACCAGCGAGAATCCAACGTCAGCTTCGGTGACCAGCGAGAATACAGCGCCAGCTTCGGTGACCAGCGTGAATCCAGCGCCAGCTTCGGTGACCAGCGTGAATCCAGCGCCAGCTTCAATATTGAACGGCGTGAATCCAGCGCCAGCTTCGGTCACCAGCGAGAATCCAGCGCCAGCTTCGGTCACCAGCGAGAATACAGCGCCAGCTTCGGTCACCAGCGAGAATCCAGCGCCAGCTTCGGTCACCAGCGAGAATCCAGCGCCAGCTTCAATATTGAACGGCGTGAATCCAGCGCCAGATCTACCCGGAACAAGAGAGGATGAGAGGCGTCAGCAAGGAGGTGCAACCCAAGAAACGCCAACCTTGGCGACTCGTCCGGATACAGGAATCGAGGAAACAAGCGCTCTGCCTTTGGGTGCAAATAATGTGCCAATGAGACGGGCTATTCAGACAATTAGCGATCTACTTTCCGAGAACAGAGCGGTTATCGTGAGGCTGATCATGCAGGCGTTCTTAACCGGGGTACTTGTTTTTGGCGAGTCCATACCTGTGTTTGCTGGGACATCGACATTGATAACGCTCATTGTTTCAACCACATGGATTGGCTACTTCATTTTCGGCAACAACATCAGCTCATGGATCGACGACAATATTCTTTCCCGTTCCACGCCAAATACACTTGACTACAGCGTGATGCGCGCTGTCTCCGTGAGCTTCCAAAAGGCCCATGGATTTAACACGTCTGCGGTGGCGCTTATCGATGAATGGTATTTGGAGATGTTGCGTGTCATGCACACCAAGAAATACTTAGCGTTGGAGCAGCAAGCGTTTGACCTGCCTATCTTTGTTGTCGCCAAACGCATGTACTTCGAGAGTGTCTCGTGTATGCTTATGAACGCGGCGACAATGCTTCCTCTGTTGGAGAACCTGACTTCCGAATTCATCAACCGTTTGGCTCGCGAGGAGGAGGACGAGATGCTGCGGCTCATCACTGGGTACTTGAAAAGGCTAGATGACGGCGACGGAGATGACCTAAAGGAGAGGTTGCAGGAAAGGCTAAGCGAGCCCATCGAAAGCCTCACCACTGGCGATTGTGAGAACTATGCCGACCGGCTCAGACTATACCTTATGTTGGCGTGGGTGGTGAAGCGAGGCCAGAGCTTGCACAGCATGCCGCCTGTCAATTAACCTCAGCGGGCGCAGAACTGAGATTTGAACTTGCCATGGGAGTTGCATACATGAGTTGCATACATGAGTTACATGATGTAACACAAGGGGATTGATCAAAGAATTCTTCAATGAGTGCATCAAAGAATTCTTCAATGGAACTCTTCAATGAGTGCATCAAAGAATTCTCCAATGGAACTCTTCAATGAGTGCATCAAAGAATTCTTCAATGGAACTCTTCAATGAGTGCATCAAAGAATTCCAATGGAACTCTTCAATGAGTGCATCACATGAGCTACTTACAATGGCATGCGGGAGAAGCCCGAGCTAACAATGAAAATGCCATTTTAAGGTTGCATGACAATGCGGGCTCGAAGGCGCGAGAAAACTGTCACGAACATTTTCAGAAACACGGCCTGCATAGGCGAAGAGTCTGGCCAAAGCAGCTTGGCCCCGGACCAGGAGTCGGCCGGATTATGACATCATTCGGAAGTTCCACAGCCCCTGTCGCTGGATACCGCGAGCAAGGCGCGCTCCCAAGCTACGAATTACACGGACCTGGTGCATATCTCAGTCCGCAATGAGCGGCGCTCTGCATGCTTCACCTTGGTATTTGGGCGGCAAAACACACCCAAAAAAGCAACGAAGCGCAGCCCGGTTCAGGCATCAACCGCTGCCCGTTCCGCGTCCAAGCACAGGAAACATCGCCTCCTTCTTGGGCCTTCTCCTCGATACAAACTGTGGATCTCGGAGCTGGCTACAACTTGAAACAAGGGTACGTGAGCAAAGGTCGCCAGCATGCAGGCAAACAGGGCCGCGCACAGCGAAATCTGCGCGGAGTGTGCGCACTAGTGCAAAATGTCTCATGAGTCATGCACACAGCCGCGGCGGCCTGCACATGCGTGCATCGGTCACGGCCAATGTGTTCACTCGTTCCTAATGCGGAAGCACGTCAGATGCATGCGCATAGCACAGCGGCCACAGCAAAACAAAAATATGTCAAACATTCACGCCCCCGTGAGTAATACTCAGACCACCTGGGCGCGGAGTGTATCCAGGGCCGGAGAAAAATATATAAAGCCCGCCATCCGCACCCAAGTCTTTTTTTCTCCATCATTCAGATCCTCTAACTACTAAGTCTTTCGCTCATCATTACAATGCAATTCTCCACCGTCGCCCTTTTCGTTGCCGCTGCTTCTGCTGCTTCCGTTGTCACCGAGACTTCCGTGACCTCCACTTTGGTTACCATCACCTCTTGTGGCCCAGAGGTTACCGACTGCCCACTCAAGCACTCCTCCTCTGTTGCTCCATCCAACTGGACCTCCACCGCCAGCGTCTCTTCTTACGAGGGTGCTGCTGCTAAGCAATACGCCGCCGGTGCCGTTGCTTTGGCTGCTGGTGCTTTGTTGGCTTTGTAAGTGATTTACTATCGCTACACTGCTATGGGTCTGGTTATTTATATAAGTAATATAAGGTCTTGCTTACTTTGGTGTAGACTAGTAAGGACCTGCTTACTATGGTGTGATATAAGGTCTTGCATGGTGTAATATGAGGTCTTGCATGGTGTAATATAAGGTCTTCCATGGTGTAATAAGGTCTTGCTTACTATGGTGTAATATAAGGTCTTGCTGGTTTAGACTGAAACCAGCGTCTCTTCCGGCGCCCGAGATAAGCAAAATTTTGAAGATAGCTTGTATGCAGGCCGTGCAGTGAACTCGCTTATATGCAGGTCGCGCAGGATACTAGATTGCTCTAGCAATCTTGCTTCTAATCTTGCCAGTAATCTTGCTATAATCTTGCTATAATCTTGCTATAATCTTGCTATAATCTTGCTATAATCTTGCTATAATCTTGCTATAATCTTGCCAGTAATCTTGCTATAATCTTGCTATAATCTTGCTCAAGTAATATACAGGTATTTTCTGATAATGTACACTTGCATTCCTATGTGCCGAGTCAGGTCCTAAGCAGCTTGCCTGATCTCCTGCTTGATCTCCTTCTGCTTGCTCAAGTAAGCCTGGCGTTCCTTTTCTCTTGCTTCAATGGAACCCCCCAATTGGTTGTTGATCATGTCATCGTCGACTCCGCCAGAAATCAAGGAGTCCCACGTCTTCATCCGCTCAAAGCCGTTGCGGCCGTATTGGAAGTCCATGAACGCCTGCTGGATACGCTCACGAGATGTGGCCACGAAGGGCCCGTGCTGCACGATTTTCTGGTGCAAAATCTCGCCGCCAATGAGAACGAACTCAAGGTTGTTCTTTTCCGTCTCGGGGTACTTGCCCTCGATGACATCGCCGTCGGGGTTGAAGAACACGTTTTCGTACTGCTTCACCACGGTCTTGTCCTGGAGAATGAGGTTCTTTCCGCTCAACACGTAGAGGAAGAAATTGTAGTCTTTGGGCACTTCTTGCGAGAACTTGGCTCCCGGCTCGAGCGTGTAGTGGTAGAACTGCACCGGCGTGTAAGCCAACTCCTTGACCGACTCCACGCCAAAGCTCTTGCCCGAGATGATTCTGACCTTGACCTTGCCCTCGTGCACCTCGGGCACTTCCCACGTCTTCAAGTCACGGTATCTGGGCTCAACTTCCTTCAATTTCTCCGGCAAGTCCACCCACAATTGCAACCCGACGTTGGCGGACCCGTCGGCGTGTGCCACGGGCATCTCGCTGTGCACGGTGCCCCGGCCTGCGGTCATGAATTGCAAGTCTCCTTCTCTCAACACGCCTTTCGAGCCGGTGAAATCCTCGTGTGCAAAAGCTCCTTTCAACATGAGCGTGATGGTCTCCTGGCCTAGATGGGGGTGTTGGGGGAAACCCGACACTCCGCTGGAGGAGAAATGGTCAAACATGAGGAATGGCGAGAAGTTCCTCAAGTTCATGTTGCCGATGGACCGCCTGACTGTGGCGCCGGCTCCTTCGGGCTGTTCGATTCCGGGGAGAATTGTCTTGATAGTTCTTAAGCCCATTGTTCCGGAGTTTGGTTCGGGGTCTGTTTTGGAGTTGACTGTCTGGGGGGTTTGGTTGCGGAATGCGAAGATGGCAAGCAACGAGAGAATTGCCAGTATGAGGAAAACGAATGCCATTTAGATTGGCTGCAAAGGCTTCGCGCCCTTTAAGTAGTCGTGGGGACTGCAGATGCCATTAGTAAAGACTTGACTAAGGCGCCTAAAGACTTGACTAAGGCGCGACTGCGTATCGCTTTAGTCAGCGCGACTGCATGGAGCATTGCTGCCCACCTCGGAAGTCGATTCTTGAAGATTCGATACGGCATCTGTCATGGCCTCAATTGAAGGCGCTCAATCGGATTTGGGCGCCTTCATACAGCCAGTCTTAGTTCTTCCCCCTCTTCTTCTTCCCCGCTCTTTTGTCTGTGATTGGAATTCCGCCAAAACTCAAATGGCTCGGCTCGGATGTGGGACTCGGCACGATTCCGTTGCCCCAGGTGGTGGCGCTCTGCTGCACCGGTTTCACAGGCGGCGGTAAGGCTTTTTTCTTTTTCTGCTCCAACGCAGGGAACCGAGACTCCAGTAAGGCCGGCGGCTTGGCCTGCACAGGCGCCACACTCG
This sequence comes from Metschnikowia proteae, assembly GCA_002370515.1. Lineage (NCBI taxonomy): Eukaryota > Fungi > Ascomycota > Pichiomycetes > Serinales > Metschnikowiaceae > Metschnikowia > Metschnikowia proteae. The sequence continues at coordinate 9,048 of NKYY01000015.1, read as the reverse complement.
AGGAGTTCCCCTCGAGATACGACGGCTTGTAGGACTTGTTCTCGCGGAAAACATTGACTGTGGACTTGGGCTTTTCCGGCGCCAACGTCACGGTGGTGTACCGAATGGGAGTGTTTTTCGGGACGCTGGCAGCCTTTTTGGGCTTGGCCAAAGCGGGAAACATGTCGTCACGGTTCCCACGCGAGGCGGCGCCATTGCCCCACATGGAAGCCCGGAAGTTGGAGCCCAGGCTGCCGGAAAGCAACGGAAACAATTTGGCGTTGGAGGCGTTGGCCGAGCCCGCTGCACTGGAGCTGGGCATGGACGCGCTGCTGACGCGATCGAAAACGGCCTGGAGCGCTTTCCGCCGGTCGGTGTTTTGGGGAAGAAGCTCCACGTGCTCGTAGATGAGAAGGGCGATCTCACTCAGCTCGTTTTCGGCGAAGAGGTGGTTGTATCGGGCCAACAAGTCCGACGCAGAGATGGTTCCGGACCTGTAGGCGTTGTTGCATTCGCCGAAGGCGTGCAACTTTTGCCGGTCGTTTTTGAGGTAGTGCTTTGCTCTTTCGTTGAAGCGGAGCCGCTTGAGCAGCAATTGGGCGTCAGCACCGGCGTCTTTCAGCGGGGCCTTGGCGTCAAACGTGGACAACTGCGAGCGGAATTTGGCCGCCGACGTGCCAATCACCACGCGGTTGTTCTGCCCCATGAGCCCGCCGTGTTCCTTCAACATGTGCGCCGTGAGGTCCAAGTCCTCCCGGAACACCACAAACTTCTTGTCAAGACACACCTGCGCATGGCACACATAGTGGGCGTCGTTGAAATGGTTGAACAAGTCGTCGTAGTTTTTGTAGTAGTCCGTGGCCACAAAGTGGTCCTGGTTGCAGATGTAGCAGCGTTCGTGCATGTCTCTGATGTGCACGTTCATCTCGTCGTCGGAATAGAACCGCAGCCTATGGCAGAACTTGCACTTGGGGTGCCCCGTGAAGCCGTTTTTCTGCAGCTTGAAGGCCTTTTCGTCCTCGCCGTTCATGTGTCGCTGCAACTGCTTGGGCGTGTGCAATTGCAACTCAAAGAGAAACGACTTCTTGTGCTGGGCACAGATGTCACAGTACTGCTTTCCATGCAGCGCTTTTGTGTGGTCGGAGAGCTTGCGGAAGTTGGCAAACACTTCCTGACACACGGGACACTTGAGGTCCAAGAGCGCCACGGTGTCGTCCAATGTTTTGCGGTCGGAGAAGTGGATTCCGTATTCGGCCACATGGAAGGGGCGGGATGTGGCCACGTAGTCCAGGAATTTGGCCTCCTCCAAAACGTCCGAGCTGAAGATCACATCGCTGTGCTCCGTTCGGCACACAAGGCACGTTTTCTTCTTGTACAAAGCTCTTTGGCGGAACGAGCAGATGTGGCAGGTGACGTTGTTGCAGGGAGAGATAGCGGAACGGGACATTTCTTCTGCACAGATGATGCACGACACAGGACTGCCTGCCTGAGGGCCCAGCCGGGCTGGACGAGCCGACGGCGCTACTTTGGACGGCTCGGACATGGTGGTGGAGTGGAAAAGCGCTGGCGCTGATCTCCATCATTTGTTTGAGCACGGCACGACCCGTGCTGCCGCCGTGTTTTGGGCTGCCGGTACGTCCCCGCGGCTGGCTGCGCCACCGGAACCGGCCTGCCGCCGCCGCCGGCCTCCGCCGGGCCCACCACACACTGCCGAAGCCGCTGTGCTTTCGTACTCCGCTCGCCCTCGGTTAAACCTGCGCACGGGCCCTCGGTTAAACCTGCGCACGGGCCCTCGGTTAAACCTGCGCACGGGCCCGGCAGTCCTGCATATACTCGCACCATGCGAATATCCGGTCAAATCGCTCATAACAACACCCGTACACCAGGCTACCTCAGCACAATTAGGCCCAACGTGAAAGCAAGAAAATGGGCGATTTTTTCCGGGAAAAAAGCTGGGCGGTGTTGTAGCGCTGCCTGTAGCGAGGTGGTTGCTGGATTTGCCCGGTTGGAAGGTGTACGAGCCAGAGGGAGGGGGATAGCGGTGCGAGTTCCGGTCGAGCCGGGTCGAGTCTGCGTCGAGCCGGGTCGAGTCTGCGTCGAGTCTGGGTCGACGGCGCGAGTTCCGGCGCGAGTTCCGACTTGAGTCCGGGTCGACTCTGGAATGTACGGGTCTCCTCTCGGATGTACGGGTGTAGTACTAGTGTACGGTCTCTTCTGGGATGTACGGGCCTTCTTTCGGATGTACGGGTGTGTTACGGATGTACGGGTCTGCATGCAGCGCAGCACCCTTCCACGCAACCCCCACTCCCACTCCCACCAAATGCAGCTCTTCAACGCCAGCGCCGTAGCCAACGTCTCTCGCTTGGCCTACAACCCCTCGCTCTGCCTCCCCCATTTGGCCGTGCCCTCCTTCGACAAGCTCCCCGTTCCGGTGCACATCCCAGGCCACAATGCCCAAATCAGCGGCCTTGTGATCGACAAAGACAACTGTTTTGCCCAAGACCACGACGACAAGCTCTGGCCGGCGTACAAATCCGTGTGGGCAGCGCTAACCGCCACGTATCCCAAAGAGCACTTGTTGATTGTCAGTAATTCCGCCGGCACAAATGACGATGTGGGCTATAAGCAGGCGCTCAAGCTCGAGGCGGATTTGGGGGTCACGGTTCTCCGGCACGCGACGAAAAAACCGGGGTGTCATGGCGAAATCATGGCGTATTTCCGGGCCAATGGCATCTCGCAGCCTTCGCAGATTGCCGTGATTGGCGACCGGCTTTTTACTGATATGTTGATGGCCAATATGATGGGCGCATGGGGGGTCTGGTTATCGGAGGGCGTGGCCCTCAGCCCCAAGGCTTTTCCGCGGCTCGAACGCTACTTGTACGAGACGATGGCTGCTCGAGCAGACCCGTACATTCCGCCGACCCCGGCTGCCGACAGGACCCTGTACATTTCGCCGACCCCGGCTGCAGAAAAGACCCCGGCTGCCGACAAGGCCCCGTACATTTCGCCGACCCCGGCTGCTGAAAAGACCCCGGCTGCTGAAAAGACCCCGGCTGCAGGCAGTCAATCTTGAAAGGCGTTGTGCTTACTGATTTACCTTGATTTCGGCTGGGAACTATGGTCTGTCCAGATCTGAGATCAGCACCTTTTCGTCCCGGGTCGCTCCAACATCTCCGTCTCGACGCGTTCCTGCTCCATTTCCGCCCCCAAGTTGCGGAACGTCACTATGAAGCCCACGGCTACCAAGTACCCCGCTATAGCCGTGCCGGTAAAGGTCCCCACCAAAAGCGGGTCCACCAACGTGGCCGTCAAGGCTTCGCCCACCGCCGCCGAAATCGCATTGGTGAACAAGAACAACGCCATCACCAAGCCCTTCAAATGCGCCGGAGACCGTGTGTATGCTAGCTCATATGCAGTGATCACAGCAAAACACTCCCCCGACGCCTGCAAGATGTACAAGATCACCTCGAGCCAGCCGTTGACCGAGGACACCTCGCCACATGTTGACGCGTGGTTGCCACATGGCGAGGTCTTGTAAATGAAGTGCTGGAGAATGGCGCCCACCGTCTGCGACGTCGCCCCCAAGCAAAAGCCCACGAAGATGCGCCACACTGGCGGAAACTCGATTCGGTACCTCCTCAAAAGAGGATACAAAACATTGTCGAGTATCGGGATCAACACGATGATCGTCAAGGGATTGAAGTTCTCAAACAAGTCGTTGGGCACGCCATTGAGGACCATGGCTCCAGCCTGGGCGTTTTGCGCATTGCCGATGCCGCCATCGGTCAAATGGAACACTGGGAAAAAAATGAAGATTTTGCACGAGTCGACGGTCTTCTTCACGTCCATCACCCACTGGTCGTCCCACGTGATGGGCTTCTCGGACGCCCTCTTATAGAAGGCCTCGCCTCGACGCGCCATGTTCGACGGGCGGGCGTACTCCCAGAAAGTGCCGTGTCTCAAGCGGGACATCCAGTTCTTCTTGAAACTCACACGCAAGATCTTGTATGCGTTGGTCAACACCGAGCCTTGCGGGTGGTCTTTGACTAGTTTTCTGTGGAGAAACCACATAACAAACGGCAAGATCAAGTATAGACACATGGGCACGAAGAAGGCGAGCCAGAACCCGATACGCCGCGCCGAATACGACGTGGCGAGCTGGAAGAATGCGCCGATGTTGATGGCCCAATAGAAGAGGAGCGTCATGCGCTGGAGCGACTTCTGCCTGTCGACAATGACCAATTCGCCCGACTTCAAGGCCTTCACGGCGTCGTGTTTCAAGGGAAGCTGGTCCAAAAGAAGCGGCAAGAGGTTAGGCTTGATGAGCCCCGAGCTCAAAGCAAGCGTCAAGATGCCCAAAACCGTGGGCACAATGGCGTGGCCGCCGGCAATGACGCGGGGAATCCCGGCAATGATGAAGAAGACGTGGGAAAAAAAGCCAACGAAGACCCCGACCCAGATCGCCTTCAACTTGCCTATCTTGGTATCGGCAATGAAACCCCCGAAGAGCGGTACCACGTACGCCAAGAACGTGAGCAAAAGCTTGAGAGCAGACGATGTTGTGATTCCCAACCCCAAAGCTCCGGCAGACTCGCTGCTGGAGTGGGATAGCGGCGCGCCGGTGGTGCTTCCATGTGGCAATGGTCTTTGGATGAAGTTGGAGAGGACGTTGGATGTTGAGTAGTACGATGCCCGCTCAGCCAACTCCGTCAAGCAAATGAGGTACGAGAAAAGCGGGGCCCGCCCCAACACTCTGCGGAGCGTCCGGGCCTCTTCGTCCGTGGGGCGCCTCAACCCGCTCGGGTTGTATTCGTCCACATACGCCAAGGTGTATTGGGAGGAGAGCAACAGGAGATCGGAAACGGAGTGGTTGATCACCAAGTTGGGGTTTTTGGCGTCTATGTCTAACTCGGCATTGGAAACAGTCTGGGAGATGGGGCTGGCACCGTTTGGAGGTGTCTCGCTGACTGCGGGCGCGAGGTCCTCAGCAGCCAATGCGATCTTTTCGTCGGCGACAATTCCCTGGCTCATGGCTGGAAAGAAAGGCGCCGCCGTGTTTATATAGCAGCATGGCTATGCACGTGAGAAGGTGTTTGCCGGTGATTATGGTGTGGACCTTCGGCGTGGCTGCTGGGAGATGTGCAGGACAACGTGTTTAGCGCGGTGTGTGCAGGCAAAGTGTTTAGCGCGGTGTGTGCAGGCAAAGTGTTCAACTGGAGCGAGCAGCGAGCTCGGTGGACAGGGCTTCAAACCAAGCGTGAAAGAGTCACATGCTGAATGCCACGAAAAGCCATTCAGAAAAGCGCCATTGAAACAAGCGCCATTGAAACAAGCGCCTTTCAGAAAAGCGGTGAATCTGCAAGCAACAAACCCTGCAGTCGCACGAATTTTGGCGCTATGCCTGACTGCGATATCGCCGTGCGATCCACAGCTGGCGACACATGCGCTTGAGTGCCGAGTTGATTCCAAAGCAGTGGAGTCTCTGGTGAATGAAGAAGCTTCGGATTGTCGGGCCAAAATTCCGCGAGCGCCAGCCAATTTGGAGGCCCGTCGCTCGTGAGAAACCAACAACGGCCAACAACGGGCCAAGCAAGAATAACCGGAACTCGTTGCCTCAGGCCGATGCCTCAGCACGTGATGGGACCGGACCATGGTGGATCCAATAAATTGCAAAGTTCAGTGTTGATGGATTGAAATTGCAAAGTTCAGTGTTGATGGATTGAAAATGCAAAGTTCAGTGTTGATGGATTGAAAATGCGAAGCTGAAGATACTCTGAGGTGACTGTATATGAAGCGGTGGAGAAGGGTTTATTTGGAGAAAAGGATCTTTTTGAATTGAGCTGGAATATTGGCCAATGAACATGATGGTATGGTGACATGAAGAAACCAGCCAAACATTTGAGTGGAGAGGAAGGGCTTGTCGTTACTGCAGTTTATCATGCAAGCAAGCTTGCAATTGCATCAGAGTTAATGAAGAGCTATTGAGGAGCTAATTGAGCGTCTAATTGAAGAGCTATTGAGGGTCTATTGAAGAGCTAATTGAAGAGCTATTGAGGAGCTTCCATTTATGGTTGCCCCAATCGGCATTCTCACCGATATTCTTCGTTTCACATCCAGAGTGAGTACTACTATGGACAACTGGTCAATTGTCGGTCAAATGGGTCAATCTCGGCGTTTCGGTCAAGGCTCATGCCCAGTCCGATACAAGGCACACGTGAAGACTTTGGTACAATTGTCTGGCGTCAGGTGAAGTTGCCAAGTGAGTCGGTTCAATTGTCTGACGTCGATTTGGTACAAGGAGTTGGCATCTTGCACGGCCGATCGCCGCCGGTCACTGAGTACGCCCTCTGACGGTCGTTGAAGCTTGTTAGATATGATGCTGATTGACTGCATTCTGGGAGGCAGTCTGGGACTGTTGCATAGGAAGACTGCAATGTGCCAGTAGTATTTGGAGTTTACTCTATTACAGCTCGAAGGACTATTCCTGGATTGTCCAGTCCTTTTGAATTGGTCATTGAATTGGTCATTGAATTGGTCATTGCCTTGGTCATTGCCGGTTTGGAGCACTGTTCTTGAGTTTCGCATTGAGTAACGTGGACGCGTAAATACACCATTTTACAGATCATTTGCACCCGGGAAATCTCCATCAAAAGTTTCCTATTTCCCAATCTAATTCTGCAAATTGGACCTCTTGAAACACCTTCTTCCAGGCTTTTTTTCCGCTGTGAACCCAAAACATCCGCTTGTTTGAGGTCACACCCGTACATCCCGTAGATGAAGGAATAGTATTATACTCAAAAAAAAGTGGAGTATCGCCATTTCCGAGGGCGCCTGCATAGAAGCCCCGGTTGCCTTTTTGCTTAGCTCCAATCTGCCCGCCATGCGCTCCTAGCGGCTAACCACGCGACTATGGGTGGCTCCACACACGTACCAATGCGGCAAGCTCACACGGGCGGAATTTCGCCCGCGTTCCCGCTCGATCAAACGACCTGGGTCAAGAGGTCGGAACTGCACATAGTGCCCGGATCTCGCGCGGGTCCTGCAGATAAGACGGCGCTCCCCGGTTTCAGGTCCGCAATGGCAGTTGTGCATTTGAGCTAAGAGGCAGTATAAACTCCACCCCTTTGCGTTGCTGGAATTCACGCTGGAAATCGGTTTATTTGCACGCGGCGTCGGTTCAACGGAAGAGGGAGAGGCTGTTGTATGCAGTCCTGGGCTGAAGGTGCACATGTCATGTAAAGTAGCTCGTGAATGAAGCATCGTGACTCGCTGAAATTTCGCCATAGTCTCCAGGACGTGCTAACCAATACCCTTTTCAAGCGAATAAGTTTCCGTCGTTTCGTTGGACTTTTCGCCCTGGGTGGCCTGGTGCACGGGTTTCCTCACCTGACCTGCTTAAGCCGTCTATTTTCAACACCAGCCAAGTCCCATCCAAGGTGACAAAAAGATTGCAGCACCACAATTTCACACATGGTCTCCCACTGCATTACTCACTGTGGCCCTAAGTGGCTTGACTAACGTTGATCGGACGGGAAACAGTATTTTCCACTTGGTATGGCCGCAACCGGAAGTGAAACGAATCTAGGAAGCACGTACCAAGATGCAAGCTATGTGGGCAGGTATGACCTGCACATGGTATAGATCTGAAACAAGATTTGTGCAGGATCCCGCAACAGGATAATATATAAGGAGCTTTCCCCCAGGATGTGGCCGCGAGGGAGTTCCCTCTGCCTAGGTAATACACGTACTGGCTAATACAGAGTGTAATAGAAAAGACTCTAAGAGCATAGCTATCAGAGTAGCATGCACAGACTCTTTCTAACAGAAAGTAGAGCCGAGTGCTTTATTCATTAAAGTAAGGGTGTACTAACTCATGTATCGTGCACGTCGTTAGTCCAAGCCCATTAGCCAGACCGTAAATAAAGCCACCGTACCCGAAGGTGCTGGTGGCAAGACTCCGGCGGCTACAGCGTAGAGGCAATTGATGGCCTGCTCTGGGTGGGGCTTGTGCGCCTGCATATAGCGCCCATTCTCCATCTATTTCTGCATAGCTGCTCTGGGGCGAGCCGGTCTCGGAGATTCGGCGTGTATAATTTGGTTGAGTATATTACTATAGACACCTTGTTCTGCTTTTTTTCTCTTTCTGCCTAAGCTCTAATATTGATATAAATGTTAGCTACCGTGCAATACAGCTTCTACCCCGCCAACGCATGTGTAAAAGGTACTAACATACCATTATAGAAGTAGGAAGTAAATTCAATCAATCAACATGATGTCTTAACAAGAAATGTATAAATAATAGAAATATTCTATCAACAGTATAGCCTTATTTTTTACTGGTACAGCAAAATACTTGGGGATTGGATATATTTATTTTATCAAAATATTAGACCTCGGAATCAGTTTATAAATTTTATGGATACTGTTATAATTCTAATATACTATCTTTGTGAGAAATAAATTCAAAATGAAACACTTACATCTCTATCTCCACTACTAAATTAGGATACTGCCAGTGTTTTAGTGTTTTAGTGTTTCGGCGTTTTAGTGGTTCTAGTGTCCTTCAATCCAGTGTCCTGCATATAGCGCTTAATCTACAGTCTTCTCTTCAAATTCTTCAAATTCATATATTGGAGCTGTTATATGGGGTACAGTTCTATGTGGATTCCTTTGACACTTTCCGTTGGGGCTTCACCCAAATTTTTTCTCATATTTGCAGTTTGTCCTTGTTGTTATCTTCTAAATTTAGCTCTATTTAATTTCTACACAATCTTTATGTGAAAACCAACTCTTCTGCTTGCTGTACCGGCAGAGAAGTCGGAGTAATTCTGGGAGGGCGCGCAAGACGTTTGTCGTGAAGAACACACCTGACGATGCAATTCAAATTGTAATATAATTGAATAATATAAAATGGTCAATGTCATTTGAGGATGTCTAATCATTTTGAGGAACCTACGAATTCTGCTTGATGCTGGTATACACTATATAAAAATATACTATTCATTATATAAAAATATACTATATTATATAAAAATATACTATTCATTATATAAAAATATACTATATTAT
>NKYY01000002.1:600000-837829 GCA_002370515.1 Metschnikowia proteae | reverse complement strand
AGTAGTAGTTGTGGCAAAAGAGCTACCCCAAGTGCTGGTCACAGTAGCAGTGGATTTAGGGATCTGAACGATGACCGTATTGGATTGACCAGCGGCACCAGTAGCAGTGGAGGTGGTGACGAACGATCCAGTCCAGACGGTAGTGATAGTAGTGGTTGGCTTTGGCAAGTTCACCACAACGGTATTCGTAGAGACCCCCGTTGCTGTGGTTGTAGTAGCGTAAGAATTGGACCACGTGCGCGTTTCTGTGGTTGTAACTTTTGGCACCTCCACGATCACAGTATTTGTTGAGTCACCTCTTTGAGTTGTGGTGGATGTAAAGGAATTTGACCAAACAGAAGTCAAGGTAGTATAACAAACGGAGTTTTTGAATGAAAGTTGATAAACCTGAGAGGCAATATCCAGATTCACGGTTCCGTCGGGACTTCTCCAAGTTGTGCGAAGACCACCATTTTGCATCCAATTAAATGCGACAATTTTCACAGGGTAAAAGACACCCGCTTTAAGAGTGAAGCTTGCGGTATGAGTGTTCACGTCCACACCGCCTCCTCCGCCACGGGGGCCAAGAGTTTGAATACTAAAGTTACCCGTGACACTTCCACTTGCGTCGTTGCAGCAAGCTTGGCCAGACCCAAATTGCATAGATGCACCATTGTCTGCATTAAGGGTGAAGGTATAGGTACCTGATTGTGTTGCGTAAAAGAATCCCGACAATTCAAGGGTATAATTTGTGGTGGTAATTGGCTGACCATAAATGGTGCCGGTAATGACTGTTGATGATGCAACCTCATTAGTCACGGTGAAGTCGGAGGCAGTGACTCCTGTCATCAGGGTGATGAAGCCAAATTTCTTGTAAGAAGTGGTGAAGAAGTCATCATCCCACCCCAGAGAATCCAGCACCGGATACTTGTAGAACCCGACCTTGAAACCATTACTCCCCACTGTATCAGGCGTGCATCCAGGGTTGGTATCGGCAACACATCGCGCTAGAAGCGCTAGGAAGAATATGACCAAGCTGTACATGTGGCGAATGGTGAATGAAGACGATAGGAGTTAGTAATTTTAAAGTCGGGGAATCACTATTTACTTAAACCATGCATGATGCAATCCACATCGTGCTGTCTGTTACAAGCCGGGGTGAGCTCACACAGAGGTAGTGCATAGATTCTGCAACCTGCAACGCGTAGAGGAAATGTAATGCGAGGAGCAGGTATCATTCGCTTAATGCTTGCTGATAACGCCAAATGTTCACGGTGCCGACCGTTGGGACGGCTGCATGAGTTTTTTCTCAGCTTACTCCCTGCTGTTTTGCAATTAGTGTATGTAGCTTGAAAATCAGTGGGAGGGCGTGGCTCTGAGAAGTGCAAATTTTTTCGTAAATACAACAGTATGCGGATGCTCGCGTAAAGCGCCCTGCATTAGGTGCGTGTTGAAGCCGAGCGTTGAGCTTTCCAGAATCCCATTAAGCAGGGACTCCGCGTCATGGGCACCAGTGCAACGCCCAAAGTGAAGGTTGTGCTGAATACCAAATTGGATCACGATACCCCGCCCCATGAAGATTTCTTCAGTAGCCGTCAGTGGCACGCCTCACCCGGGCCAAGCTTCATCTTTTTCTTTTATGATGATTCCATGTGCATCTTGCAGTACGTAAGACATCGTTACGAGCACAGATCTAGACTCGAAATACTTATCCGCACCAAATTGCCTCTCGAGACTTTCTATTTGCCGCATCCTTGTATAAACAACGATAATTAGATGACGAGAACACCCATGGCGAGATACCCTTATTTTCTCGAGAAAGCATAGGGCGCAAGCTCGCAAAATGTAAACCGAAAGAGAGAAAAACGAATACCCTGTTCGATTACTAATCAACCTCTTTGCGTGCAGCCAAGTAATGGAAAGATACAAACAAGTAATTGCCACCCCCACCCCTTTCAGCTGCCATTCGAGAGTCCCCGGCATATTTGGTGGGTAGTGTGTTTCATTCCGTCATATGAAGGTCATCGGCATGCGTCACTAGCGCGCTGTACTAATGCAATAGTGCGAAAGACCTAATGTACGAACATATGCGTCAGGTATGCACGAGCAGGCCCTTATTTCGGCGCGACATGCAGATATGAGAATTTTTCTCGGCCGAAAAATGTTTCTTCTCGAACGGGACCACAAGTTGCCCGCGGATGTACCAGAGGTATCGGGGATTGCTAGCATTTTTTCCGCCAAGATCTAAACAAAGCGGACTTCTACCTCCGTTCGGCGATAAGACACGTCCTTCACATGGCCGCTGTACTGCTGTAAACAAAAAGCCACGTAGTGCGACTATGCGCCGCATAAGAGTCACTGGGCAAACCGAAGGGCCATCAAGCTCGCCGGGCGTGCGCGGGTCGAAACACAGACCAATTATTTTGCAAAACTCCATTTCCTACACGTACTGCGGTTCGACGAGCTGATCAGTCTTGTTTGCTAGCACCATGCTCCGAGCGAGTCATTCGGACTTCACATCTTGCATTGGCTTGCACAAGCAAACTTTATAGCCGACTCACATATGCCTGTATCGCTTCAAGTAAATACTTTAGCGTGTGAAATTCTCTCGCATCGTCATGAGTTTTGCATCGTATATGCAGAACGCGCGCTGTGACGTGCCACATAGGCGATGAGGGACCGCCCACCAAAGTGTCTAAAAAGGGCTAAAACTGCAGCGGCAAAGAGGATTTTAAGCCACCCAGCAGCGAAGAACATTTCTCAATAGAAGGAAGCGCTCGGCCGCCATCGTGTCAGTTAGTGAAAAGCGTGTGTACCATTCCTCTTAAGTGTTACCAACGACTCGAATTGGAGACGTATAGAGACGATGTGCTCCTCAATCATGGCGATCCGGTGAGCAATAAAGTTACCCGCGGCCTCTCCAATCATCTTGAGTTAATGACCTTACGATAGCAAAATGCTAGCGAGCACGCCGCTGCATTATCTTTCGTCAATTAAACAGGTCGAAATCTGCGCTATAATACGCCGCGCGGGACTAGTGACGATGGCGAGGATATGTTAGGCATGCATATAAGACTGCTTTTTGGCTGACATAAAAATCCTGCAGTTCTCAAAATCTCGTAAATCATTTCTAGACCATCTGGCCGTTAACGTTTATGCGCATGCGATTTTGGGTCTCAGCGATCGTATGCATACGAGACAAAGAACGCTCACACCCAGATACTTTTATCAAGTACGGGATCTCCGCATCTATATTAAGCAGTAGCAACTCTACCGAGCGGACCATGCACGTGAGGAGTTTGACGAATAAGAATGTGATTATTGAAGACCGTCGTGGTCTTCCATCGCTTTTCCTTCGCACTATTTGAAACAAACTTTATTAAAGAGACTATAGGAAATGAAAATGAGAACTCATGAACCGAATTAGGCCCAGATCTCCACAGCATCGTAAAAGTCTACCCTCTTGTTGCTCTTATCAATGTTTTGGACGACTGTATAACGCAAGTCATCCACCATGATTGGATGGCCACAGGTGACGAAAGCAACACTGTGTGCAGCCTCGCTGATGTCTGTCTCAACAATTAGTTGGAGATCAGGACGGCCCTCGATAAATTTGATGTGTGGAAGCTCTTTGGCAAGATGCACCATGATATCATTGAAAGGCTTCTCCTCCTTAAGCTCTTTGCTTGAGTCTTGGTCGTGAGAGATGAACGAGTATAGGTCTTCGGTTTCCCCAACTAAGTCTGGACGAGTAACGAAAACCGTAATTTCGGTGTTTGAGTTTCTAAAACTCTGGAGCTCTTTGAACATCCAGGCCAAAGAATTGATTTCCCTGACAATCCACGTGAGCTTCAATCTTTGCTTGCTGTCGGAAGCCTTCTCCAAGTGCTGAAACTCAGAAAGAAGACCTGGAATTCCGCTACCGCCAGCGATAAAATGGACATCGCTGTGGTTCTTAACAGGGTTGGATTCACCATAAGGCCCCTCGACACTGACTCTCATTTGCATAGATTTTCCTGGCAAGTTGACCAAGTGCTTGTAAATGGTTTTGGTCACGCCACCTTTCACTTTACACAAGAACACAAGATTTTCTCCGTCTTCAACATAGGTGAAAGGGTGAGATTGCCAGAAGTGGTAGCTGTGCATGAAGTAGACAAAGGCATGCCCTCCAGGAATAGGCTTCCAGTATGATGGTCTTTTCATTGTAACCTTCATTGTGTCATCGGAAAACATAGCAACTTCGGCCTTAGGAAACCCAAACATAACCATTCTAATCACACGGACAATTCTATCGAAGGCCCAGACTGCAAACACAGCATACATGAACTGAGCGTACAGGAGCTCGTAGACGTGGTACCAAGTACCAATGACAAAGAACGCAGCCAAAAGTATGTGGATAACCAAAAACATCTCGTACCAATTTCTTCTCAACACAAGCAATCCCTGGAACATGATGAGAATTCCACAAGAGAAGGCAACGATTCCCCAAATAACGTAGTTCTCGGCAGTCTCTTCGTCAAGATCATCGTAAAATACAAAACTCCGAAAGTAACAGATACTGTGGATGGTGGCCAAAAGGACACACATTCTAGCGATCCATCTATGGTAAGTGATGAATCTGGAATACTTCCAGCGAGTAACCCAGATCAAGAAGTTATTGCGGCCCCCAAACAAGATTAGAAGCGGCAAGAGCATAAGGGACATGATTCCTGTTCTGTCGGAAACGTAACGATTCTCAGCCTCAAGCCTCAGCGCAAAGATGGGATCATCCTGGAGATAGTGTATTTCTGCAGCACAAAGCCCGAACAGCAACCAGAAAAAGATTGAAAGAACGACGGTTTCGATTCGAGATGGGACCAAGAAAGACAAGATATAAAGAAAGTTTTGCTGAGAAGCATTCTTCTTACGGAGAAGTGCGGGCAAGACGACGTGCTTTCTCCACATTCTAGAGATTTCGCCATCAAAAGTTCGGCGAAGACCTGGAAAAAGCACCAAGCTCCAGTTTGCAATTGCAGAGATCACACAAATAAAACCCCAGTAGGCGATGATACCTGCACCGTAGAAAACGGAGTGGTTATAGTTTTGGAGAAAGATGTCCTCAGCTTTAACCTGAAGTAACGAGGCGGTCTTGTTAAGAATTATAGGGTGGGTCACAGGATCTCCGTATGTGTAGTTTCCCATTTCAGCGATGGTCAATCCCTTGTCCATAAGCAACTGGTAGCTGTCTGAAATGTTCTTCCAGGTGACTGTAGTAAAATAATCTTCTTCACATTCTTGGAAAAAGAACTTAAGTCCTTCGGTGGTGTTTCTGCCCTTGTACGCGAAACATCCCACGAGTGTTGCCATGGCATTGATGTCCGTGCAAAAAGGCGTATAGTCATATGGTTTCTCACTCCACTGAGCTTCTACCAGAGCACTTGCAGCACATCCCCAGTAGGTGATTTCTGACAAGCTGTAGTACTTAAGGTTGGTGGGCTTTCCTGCCAACCCCACCTGTAGAAGGATAGTGAATACAAGGAAGTTAACCAAATGCATCCCGAGTGGTGACCTAGATTTTGGAGGCTCCTAAGCCGATGGCTGGGGACGGGACGTATTTATACTGTGCCTGCTGCTTCTTCAAAATTAGTCCTGTGCTACAGAATAATGGCTCGTGCATCGTAACATATCCAGTTGGCACATGTCCAATGCAGGTAGATGCCATAGATAACTTTGACAACTGCAGCCAAGAAAAGTTCTCAACGCTTTTCGGTAATATACAGGTTAATTTGTCCTTGAATGCCGCCACATCAAGTGTCAAAAAGCGAATGCCGCCACATCAAGTGTCAAAAAGTGAATGCCTTTGCTCTTTCGACACAGTTGGTCCTACAGGACCAAATAGTCGACTCAAATATAGAGTTACATCTCTCTCGGAAGATTTTAGAATGCAATTGTATCACCTATGGTTATCTGATTGAAGGTGCACATCTACGAAATGCACATTTACTTATTTACATTGGTATCCGTCTCGGGCGGGCTCTCAGCTCAACCCTAAAGTCGGCAAACTTTATTTACATGAGGCTTTCTCATTAATACTGAATATTTTTAGCTCTTATTACAAAAGATCCATTGTCTACTGCAGCCTCCATGGATATAAGCCCTGTAGCAAGATAGCCTTGGCAATGTAGCAAATGTCCCAGGTCTAGGACTTAAGATTTCAATCGAGTTGAGACTCGTACATGTTTCATGCAAGAGCAGCTTCCCGAATCTCTATGCAAGCTGGTGTGCTGCTCATGTCGCCCCATCTCAATACTTTGTCGAAGATTGGCTACAAGTCGCGGTAAAAGCGCCAGCTTGCGCAACAGTGATAAAAATTGTAAAGGCACATGCGTCAATTATGCGGCCTCTGCAGTTGAGCGCGGGGACATCCTTGTGCCCGGACCATGATAACGCTGACGGCATTATCGGCTCAGTCGGTACTTGAAGTAGCACTCGCTATATAATATCCCCAATTTCAATGAGTCAAGAAAAAATTGTGGTGTCAGCTAAGACTTGGTCGCCTTCTTTAGGTTGGTAAATTTTGCGAGATCCCCACATCCAATGCAAGTCAAGGGTGCGAGACTGTATATCAAAGACTCGGTGGTGTTTTATACACGCGCAAGTAAAAACTGGCAAACTCGCGTCAACAATCTGCAAGAACGGGCGAAAATTTTTATCTTTTCAATCATCCAGGTAATCTCCACATAACATTAGCCATAGGTTGATCTGATCTCTTCGTAAATATCAGCCAAGTATTCTTGTCTTCAGCGTGAGTACATCACACAGTTTCCCCGTGTCTTCAAAAAATGTTAAATGCCGAGATACTTCAGGCCTCTATTTTGCTTCTGTTACGAAAGTGCCTTGAATGAACCAGTCATGGCATTCTGGCACCGCGTTCTTGCATCCGTTTTTGGCGAGTAGTACATCGCGTCTTCGTAATGGGCCCGAACTGCACATGACCTGATTCCGTCTCGATAAACGATTCAAGTTTTCTCTTCTTCAACTTTTGACTCGACAAACAGTGACTTGCCGATTTCATGCCTGAGGAGTCATGCTCTAAAACTCGTTGAGATTAAGTCATGTAATTGACTGAAAGCCGTCACCGCTGGCAAGACCATGCTTTGCTTGACCAGATGTGCATCACCTTCCGAAATACTTGAGCTCAAAGGGCCTGACTATACTGTACCCAATGAATGCGAAAGCGACATTGAGTTCGAATGAAATGTCTCCGGATATGCTCTTTGCAATGACACCCAGGTACCATGTCTGATCCATGGAAAGGACCGTTGATGCAACGCCACAACAAAATCCGAAAACCCCCGCCACCCCAACCGGCAACGTCTTCACGTCATTAAAGTTCGTCATGTCGTACCCTGCGAAGCCCTTTCTATAAACCAAGTGCTCTGCAAGGGTGATTCCGATGTAAATGGAGACATTGTAGCCAACAATGCTCAAGAAGTTACTCATGGTCTGCTCAAAGACGTAGTAGGCTGGAATCGACAATGCCAAAGATACAAAATTCCCAATTATGCACCACCCCAATCTGGGGAACTTGGCCAAAGGCGACCAGATTGCCTGCATCGACAAGGCCAAGGAATAGGATCCAGGCAAATTGTTGGCAATTGCCGAGAGGGCCAATATTACCACGCAAAACTTGCCAAACCCGTGAAGACTGTCCACCACTAGAATTTCGTTTACGAGACCGCCAACTGAGTTTTCTTCGAAAGCATTGCTCCACTGGGAGTCCGAGAATGTGCCCATGGCACATGCCGCACCAAGAATGAAGGTAAAAATGCAGGGAATACTCATTCCTGCCACCATAGACACAACAATTTTCCATGGAGCAGTGTCGCTGGGCATGTACACAAAGTAATCTGCTGCAGACGGAGCCCAACCGGCAACGAAACCGAAAATGGTGGTAATAAAACTCAAGACATTTCCTGCAGTGATATCCGCACCTCCCTCGGGCTTCCACACGAATTTCCTCGCTTTGGTCAAGCGGGCGATAATCACAAAGTATACCGCCAAGTTTGGGATCCAGGAGTAGCGCTCATACGTGTGGATCACCTTATAACCAAACAATGCCAAAACACAAGTGATCACCACGAAAATTAAGCACCCGGCCCAGGGGGGCAATGACCCCAATGATACGAGCATCTGAACTGCAGGCAAGACGTTCACGGCATTCCACCCCACACAGGAGATGACATTGAAGAGTGCGAAAATCCGTCCCATGATGTTACCAGTGAAATAACGAGATAGAATTTGCTGGCGCAAGCCGAATTTTGCACCGAAGATGGCGTAAAAGCCAACTGGGATTGCACTTATGATTGGGAAAAACACACTGCAAAAAACACATGTTCTGAAATCAAGAGCGAAATACGTCGGACCAAGCATCCCCGTACTGAGCGCCGAGATCGCCAAATTAGGCGAAAGAAACATGGTCAAAGGCGCTGCCCACGAACTCCCTGTTTTCTGGTCCTCGGGGACCCTTTCTATACCACGGATCTCGGCGTGGAGCTTTAAGCCTATCCTGTTGATGAAATGATGTGCCACATCCGAGTCTTGCTCTTCGCCTCTTTTCTGTGCCTCGTGATCGAAAGAGATTTCTCGCTGAGATTCGTAGTCTCCCTCTTTTTCTGAGAGTTTTTCAGCTTTGTCTCTTAACATCGTTGAGTTCAGAATAGAAAGGTCAGAAAGGAATCCCTGTGAGAAGAAAGATTGATTTAGGGAAAATTGTGAGTTATGCACGTTATCGAAGTCGAAAATGCCGTGTCTACTGACATGGTACCCTCAGAGCCGTGCTAGATGTAAGTATGCAGTACTAAGTGATAACAGAGACGAAATGCAACAGGTCGTGCATAAATTAGACAGCTTATCGCAATGCCGCGCGAGATAAAGAGATCCCCCTCTAAAGTCTGCTTAGTTATATAAATCCGGCTTCTCCCGGTTCCTAATGTTGATGGCTTCGACCGACTGATTCTCGGTAATGGAGGACCCGTCGATGACCTCAACATTCTCCGTGTAGTGATTTAGCATGGCCCTTAACATGGAAGCGTTTGCCTGAAAAAACTTCTCATAGT
The DNA here is from genome assembly GCA_002370515.1 of Metschnikowia proteae. Classification (NCBI taxonomy): domain Eukaryota; kingdom Fungi; phylum Ascomycota; class Pichiomycetes; order Serinales; family Metschnikowiaceae; genus Metschnikowia; species Metschnikowia proteae. The sequence continues at coordinate 828,752 of NKYY01000002.1, read as the reverse complement.
CGTTACCAAACTCATCAAGAGTCTCCTCCATCTCGGCCAAATCCATTCCCATGCGCTCCTCTTCCTCGGTAGCTCTCAACTTCAAACCAGGAATTTTGTCCACGACAAAGAGAATAATTAATGTGCAAACCGTTGTCCATGCGGCAATAGATACCCACGACGCAAATTGGTAGCCTACCTGCACAAAATTACCATCTATCCATCCACCAGGAATGTCAGTGACACCATCGTAACCAGCGACAGTTTTAGTAGCAAAGACTCCAGTCAATACGTCGGCAATAATACCTCCAAAGCCATGGATAACTCCAGAGTAGGAGTAGTCGTCAATTCGTGTCCACTTGTTGAAGTAAATGAGAAGACGGCACAATATAGCATTTATGATGGATGTGACTGCTGCTGCCCATGGCCAATAAAAGCCACATGATGGGGTGATGTTAACCAATCCGACAATGGATCCTTCGCAAGCGGCCATCAAGGAGTATTTTCCTGTAATGATCTTATCGACAATTGTGTAGGTTAGCGAGGCGAATGAGGATGCGAGAATGGTGTTGAGAAAAATGTAGCCCGTTCTAGTGTTGACAGACAACAAAGTACCAGAGTTGAAGCAGAACCACGCGGCCCAGATCAAAGTCACACCAATAAAAGTGGTCACAGTGGAGTGACCTCGGTCGCTTTTGTACTTATGCAAGCTCTTGTTCCTAGGGCCCAAGTACCATGAGTAACATATGGATGCAATTCCTGAGGCAATGTGCACCGGACCGCCACCAGCAAAGTCCAATGAGCCCAATTTATAAAGCCAGCCGTTTGCTCCCCACACCCAGTAAGCCAAAGGACAGTAGCACACTATCACCCAAATGCCTCCTATAATTATGGAAGGCAAAAAGCGGCCCCTTTCACCAATGGATCCAAGGAAAATCTGTACCGTTGCCACAGGAAAAAAGACATTGAAGCAGAAGTTGACGACTGAAGGAAGGTTTCCTCCATCAATTAACGGTTTGGCTTGATCGTTGTATAAAGCCGCATTGTTGAAGTTACCCATAATAGCCGATGTTGAAGTAGGCGATACAGCCAACGAGTAACCCAACAAATACCATATTATGACTATGACCGACGTCACCATATAAGTCTGGAAGAGGATTTGAACAATATTCTTACGCCTCAAGGTGCCGCCGTAGAAAAGACCGATAGCAGGTGTGATGAGGAAAACTCCGAATGAGCAAAACAAAATGTATGCCATATCGACAGGGACCAATGTCTTGGTTTGCTCCTCAAGTGTAGGAGCATCCCTCGCCTTGAGGAGTGTGTCGGTATATAGCAGACCCAAGCTTGGCATATTGACCGACTGGATAAGGACGAGAATTCAGCAGTAGGCTTCAGGATAATCAAGCACTCTATTCGAATCCCTGTAAATACCTGACCGCATGTACTTTATATACTCGCCTTGACGGCTGCAGTCGATTACCGTTTTAATATACTGTGCAGAACATCGCGCCAACAGATAAGGATATATAACCGCAGTGCGAAATTGAAGCCAAATTCTTGGCAATTGGTCGTTTTATATAGTGGAGGCTCGCACTTTTTCACCCTAATCCGTAGTTTTTCCCAATGGCTACTGCGCGCAGCTCTTATCTGACGGGCACCGACTGATAAGACTTGCTGTTTAGTTGAGTGCACTACTCCAAACATTTGAAATTGCAGTCGTCACACGATCCATAACTTTGAGGGCTTCTTTGACCTGATTTTGAAATCTGCAGTAGAATCCTAGAATTAATGTGCATTCGAACAATGCCCTCGTACAGCAATCTTAATGGCCTCATATGAGGGGGAAAGTCTGAAATGAAGAAGCAAACTTACTGGAGAAAGAAGAGGTCATGTATGAAGTATAGCATCCCCTCTGATAAATGTTCTCTCGACTGATTCTGCTAGAATTTACAATTTTTTGGACCGAACCGATTAAATGCTTCCATGCCTGCAGCTGCATCAATGTCGTTAACCGGGAGAGTTTGAGAACGGTTTGCAAGCCAGTCTTCTCACCAACTGATGTAAGAGATTGCGACGGTGCAGGAAAAACATTTGCTCATGTAAGTAGGTCACTTCAGTGCGGAGTCGTTACATGGGAAAGTTCCGAAAACGTCTTTCGAGACCTGGTCCGGACCAGTGCACTTGATTCTGCACGCACCTACACGAAACGATTTGCTCCATTTTAGTGCAGCTCAGCCATGTAGTCCAGAGAACGCGCATAAGGCACCTTGATCTAAACTCCCCAATTGTCCGTGCAGCTATAACGTCTGCAAACACATCCTCCTCTCTCTTCTAGTCACGTGTTCACCCTGCGTTCAGGGCTGAAGTTATGAATGCTTTTGAGGCCTTTATGTACTAAACTCAAGTCTTTAGCTTGGTGAGCTTGACAATCCATGACCCACTGTCTGCTTACCATCCTGTACATTTCTACTATTTTTAGCGCATCCTCTTTACTTGCAAAACTAAGAAAATAGTCCAAAAATCGAAAAGCGCGTGAAATAGGCTCAGTATCTCACCAAACCTCTACAAGGCTTCAGAGCCACTCTTATCGCTATCCCGACTCAATAATATCCAGCAATGGGTGGTTATTACTCAAAAACTCAATATCAGACGTGGGGGTACTGATCTTCGCATCGCGGCTGATCGCATTTCTCATCGCCAGATTGTATGTTAGTAGCCATGACTTCCCAGCAACAAGACTTAATCTTCTTCAACGACAACAGCCTTTTGTCTGACGGACACTTTGCTGAAGAAAAGCACCTCTTGCACATTATTTCACACCACGAGCTGACCAAACCTTCGTGGCTTATTAATGCCTTGATCGAAAACTGCCTAGCGGGCACCGCCAATTCGGTCAACAGGGATCTTGTGGCAACTCCAAAACCACGAGCGCTGGTAACATATATCTCTTTCACGTCACCTCGAGACACAGTCATTAAGAGTTGTCGCAAGCAAGGCTTAGACCTCGAGAATTATGAGGAGTTTCAATTTGTGGACTGTTTCACCAATCTTTTCAGTGATAAGATTAAATCTCCGCTCAGCCCATCCTTGGAGGTTGAAAATATGTTTGACGAAATAAGACTGAAAATCAGCTTGTGCAAGAACAACCGCAGGGTGGTGGTTGTCGAGTCTCCAGAATTGCTTCTAGCCGCCACCAACTTGCCCAGTGATGACTTGATGCACAACATCCTCAAGCTCAGTGAAGTGTGTAATGCGTTATTCGTGCTGATTAGCACGGATGCCTCTATCATTGACGTGAATCATACCATTCCCAGCGATCCCGTCTTCAGAATCACAGACTTCTACGTGAAACTTCACCATACAGCATCGTTGAACATAGGCATCTTACCTCTCACTACAGGAAAGGCTAAAGACATTACAGGCAGTCTTTCTGTCTCCAAGGGATCGCAGACCTTGAGTTCCGGCCTTAAGGTCTGCGAGAAAGAGTATATATACCACGTTTCCAAAGAGGCAAGCGTCAAGCTATACTTTAGATGATTCCTTTCTATCCATGCCAGTGCTCGGTGGCTCTCTTTTCTTGTGGACGGTGTATAGATCATCTAAGGCAAACTCAATGGCACACCTGGACCATATGATGGGGAACAAGGGCCACACAGATCTTTCGCCCACTAAAATCCAGTATGGGATGTTCTCCATCGTTTTATGGACGTCGAAAACCCTACCAAAATCACGCACAAGAAAGCGGAGCTCAGGCACAACCGTGATTTCCCTAAGGCTTGTTGTCATCTGCGCATTTGTTGGCTTTTCATCGATACAAAGCCGCTTAACAAATTCAGGCAACAACCCAAGTTTGTTCATGACCTCAAGCCTGAACTGAACTTCCATGCCTAAAACACTTTTTAAATGCTTGACAAAATTCATTCCCGATTCTTGCGGTAGCTGCTTGCTCGAGGGCTTTGGATGCTTAATTTTCTTAGAGTCGTCTTTCAACTTCACCATTCCAACGTTAGGCGTGTTGGTGCTTCCAATTGCCGAATCTTCTTCCTCGTCATCATCGGGCACTTTGATTTTGCCGTATGAGTTTTGGTGTTTCAAATCATTATTAATCAATGGTGCCAAGTAAGGCCTCGCCAAGCTATTGATGAAGTGGTTCACATTGAAGAGCTCGGTCAACCTCGTGTATGGCGAATTGGTTTCTGAAAATTTGACCGACGAACCATGAGCCGTGGATGAATTTGACCGGAAGTATTGGTGCAGGTAATTTGCGTCTTGCGGTTTCAAGAACTTTATTTGCAAGTTAGGCTCGACAGGAACAATTTCACCAGTGAAATCTTTCACATACAACTGCACATCGTCTGACAATACACCCGTACCTATGGAGGCATATATTGCCGTCCAGATGATGACATTCGGAGCAGTGATATAGTTGAGAAGGGTAGGTATGACCAGATGTGATGGATGTACCACTATGTTCAAAATCCTGCCCGTCTTCAAATATGCCTCCTCGAACGTCAAGTCGCCGATGGTGTCTTTGACGAACTTCAAGAAAATAAGGATATCCTGTGAGTAGCCCTTTCTCACAACATTTTCGATCACGTTTCCGTGTCGCTCATCGACATCATGATTCAACTGGTCAATGTTGCCCATGGCCTTGGTGATATCCAATAGGACAGGCACCAAATCCTTTTCAGACAAGGTACAAACTAGCGAAGCTGCTGCTGCGCCAATAGCACTGCCTCCGATAACTCTTGGTAGTAATCCCTTGAAAAAGAGCGCTCTGACAACACCCAAATGGCAGATGCCGAAGAGGGAACCACCTTGGAGAATAAGGGCCGTGCAGCCGAAGCTTTGGCGAGCATCGTGAAAGAAGTTGATTTTCAACTGCCGACTGTTCATGATGTAATTATCCCCCGGGTCTGACGTTATGCTCTCATGCAAGTAGTTCAAGCAATCTAGCACCTCGAAGATGTATTGCTGAATCTGAAACTTGGTGCCCAAATAGGCCTTGGTGTACAACTTTTTTTGGGCTATACCTGCGAAATTCCGAATGAGCCCAGACCTCAAGAGAGACATGACCAACCGCTCATCTCCCGCCAATCTTGCTTCCTTCAAGAGGTTCATGCGGTCATTTATGAGAATGTAGTCATAGTGGTGAGATACGAAGTTCTGTCTCCACAAGTCCATGTTTGTCAAACGGTCGATATTGCTGATTGTGTTTCTGAACTCCAGGTAGGTCTGGGCATTTCCAAGCAGGTAGACGGCCTCCTTAAGCTTATCTTTTCTAGTATGCATTGTGTATAGCTTCCGAAACCAGAACATCCAGACATCGAGAACAAAATCGATAAGCACCCACATAAACGACGGTGTGTGGTTCGCTATGAACTTGGCAAACGGTAGAAGGAAGATTTCCGCTAGCGCTCGTACCATAGTGGAAGTCTGAAGAAGTGCAGTGGTCAGTGAGAACTAGCATGTGAGAAAGACCGCGCCCGGCGATTTAGTCCCCACACAATGAGTGCTGATGTCAAGACCGCACACGCAACGACCTGAGAGCCAAAACAGTCGGGAAGCCTCTTCCAGGAGCTAGCACCGAGAATATTGTCTGACAGAATTACAGTAGGCTTTGCTCGAGATGCTCAGCTAGGCCACAGAATCGCAGGCGTTGGCGAAAGCCGTGTTCTGGGCTGGCACGTGGCAGCGCCCGAGAAAGGCGGCAAACAAACAGGCTTTCGAGTGGCGCCGTAGCTTTCCACGAGCGGCGGAGACCAGATTCCTGGTGCTGGGGTCCATGTATATGGGGCGCGGGTCACGTGACCAAAAATTTTATGTACCTCATCTCCATCTCAGCATCTATTACGCCAACAACATGTCGTCCATTAGACCTGGAGTGCAGCAGGTTAAAAACCCTGTTTTGCCCACAGAGGCCACCCCGGAACAGAAATACTGGAAGGAATACGTGAACCCGCAGCTCATAAAAGAAAATTTTCCCATCAACCATATCCACTTCAATCCCGTGTCCCCATACGATTTTGCCGTCACCTCATCCACCCGGATCCAGGTGTTCTCTTCCAAAACAAGACAAGTCATTAAGACTTTTTCCAGGTTCAGAGACACCGTATTTTCCGGAGAGTACAGATTCGACGGTAAGCTTCTCGCGGCTGCAGATGCACTGGGTCTCGTGTCTATCTTTGACGCGTACCAGCCTAGAAGTATATTGGTGAACATCAACCCATCGACTCACCCTACGCACGTGGCCAAGTTTCATCCTACCATTGGTAATCAGCTCGTGACTGGCTCTGACGACCGTTCGCTTAGACTCTATGATATCTCGCAAGCTGCGCTGGGGCCCATCGCTCATTTCGACGAGTCTTTCCATGGCGATTATATCAGATGTGTGAACTTTATTCCCGGAAATCCCAACTTGCTAACTACGGGTTGTTACGACGGAGTTGTGCGGTTGTTTGATACAAGACTGCCGCTGCTCGTAGCCAAGTTCAACCAAGAAAACCCGGTTGAGGATGTCTTGGCACTTTCTCCAACTACACTTGTTTCCGCAGGAGGTCCTCAGGTTAAGGTGTGGGACTTATCTCGAGGCTCCAAAATTCACGAGTTCAATAACTTCACCAAGACCGCTACTACCTTACACAACACTGGTGACCGTGGTTTGCTTGTGGGTTCGTTGGATGGCCATGTGAAGGTATTTGACTACACCACCACAAACTGGGACGTGAAGTTTGGCTGGAAATTCGGCTCGGGAGGAGTCTTGTGTTCCGCAGTTTCTCCAAACTCCAAGCACTTTGTCACAGGATTGAGCTCTGGATTGCTCACCATTAGAACAAGGAAAATGGAGGCCAAGGCCGTCGAAACCAAGAAGACCAAAACCAGCGCATATGCCAGAATCACTAAGGGTAATGACTATATGGGAGAAGAGGAAACACAGGTTGTCAGTTCGACTTTAGGCAGTATCAAAAAACTCAAGCAATTTGAGAGACACTTGAATGCCTTCAAATGGGGAGAAGCCCTAGATAGTGCAGTGTCCAGCGGATTGCCCAAAGAGCAGACGGTGTCGCTACTCAACGAACTAAAGAAGCGTGGTAAAATCAGAATCGCCTTGTACGGACGCGATGAGGTGTCGCTCATGCCTGTCCTTCAGTGGCTTATCAAAAACTTGGATGAAGTGCACTCCTTCAATATCGTGTGTGACTTTATTGCGGTTATCCTTGAGATGTACGGCAACTTGATGGACAAGAGCGTGGCGCTCGAGGAGGCTTTTGGCACTCTCACCAAAAGGATCCATGTCGAGGTCAAGAAATGTAAAGAGGCCAATGAAATCAGCGGTATGTTAGAGTTGTTGGCCGTCTAGACAAAATATTTGCATATAGTGGACGTTTCTGTTCATTTTTATATACATAGCTGAAGCATGCAGTCGTAAGCACTCTCAGCATGGGTGGTGCTCTTGATCACCATTTGTTGCCCTTCCTTCTCTTCTTTCTCACAATCTTGGCTTCAGCTGCCTCTTTGCACTGGCTTGAGCAATACCACTTCTGCTTGCTATACTTCAAGGCCTCCACGCGGTTAAGAAGACCCACACATTTGTAGTGAAACCACTCTCCATTTTTGCACTTGTCGTTATCACAACCAATCATCTTGCCAAACGACGGCTGTTTGCAAAAGCAGTACGTTTCAACTGCCGGCTCTATGGGTTCGATAACAAGAGCAGCAGACGCGTCGTTCTCTTTGGGCAGGGTATCCGATAAGCCTTTTCGGTTCGAAAGCTTCTTCTTTATAGGTACGCTTCTTGAGGGGCCTTTTCTTTCAGCACCCTTCGTGCTTCCCTTGCTCTTTTTCGAGAGATTTAAAACTATTCGAATGCCCGTAGCACCACCTTGAGCCCGCTTGATGATGACTTTTCCCAGTTCCTTCAAGACTCTCTCTTGAAGCGCCTCCACGCGTGAAGTAAGAGGGTTTTTTTCGTAGTGATCTTTGAGCTGCTGCCTTAGTGTATTCTGGGACAGCAAGTCCTGGGGTTTTCTGCCGAGATCACTTTCTAGCTGATCCAAGCTGTCTTTTAGCGTAGAGTGGTGTGTCTTTAACTGCGCATATAGACTTTCTAACTCGGCCACACTCTCTTTGTTCGCCTGCAGTAGGCAATCTCGGGAAGCCGGATAAACTGCCGCTACCTCTGTTTCAGACTGCGCCAGAGCTCTGTGCTGGTATGGGTGTTTGCAGAATAGTTCATGTAATTTATGCTTCTCCTTCTCTGCCCTGATGTTACAGGATTGTACCACCCATAGCGACCGCACGATGTCACAGGGTAGATGGTCAAGTGTGGATAAGAATGTGCTGGACACAGAGTTAGAGCTCTGAACCACGGTGGTCATTTATAGGTGAAAGGCAGAAGATATACTTCAGTGTTTAGGCGTGTGCCGCGTGCTCTCGACTGCGCGCGAAGAGGTCAGTTTCAACGAGTCGCGTGCAGCTCGACTACTACTAGTACACGAATATGTTCGCATCATACATTCATAGCTATAATACGAGGAATCAAGAGATCAAAGAATTTACTCCAAGTCCTTCTTGAGGGTACCCATGAAGGCTCTCTTCTCAGCTGGGGTTTGGAATCTACCCTTACCGAACTTAGAGGCGGTGTCAATCCATTTCAAGTTGACCTTCTCCAAAGCTCTTCTGGAGGTGTCAACGTACAAGGACTTTCTCAAGGTAACAACTCTCTTTCTGGTACCTGGGATAGAACCCTTCAACAAGACAAAGTCGTTGTTAACGTTACCGTAGAAGACGAAACCACCCAATGGGTTGATGGTCTTCTTGGTTCTGTCGAACTCGGTGGCACCGTTGGCCTCATCAGCACCAGATCCAACTCTGTAGACCTTGTGGTTGATGGAGGTTCTGTGGTGGTAACCGTTTTGACCAGCTCTGGCAACAGTCCAGTTAACGTTGGCTGGGTGCCAAGCACCAATACAAGCAACCTTTCTCAAACCTCTGTGGGTCTTTCTTGGCAACTTCTTGGTTCCCCATCTGTGGGTAACACCCTCGAAACCGTGACCCTTGGTAACGGCAACGACATCGATCATCTCGTTTTGCTCGAAAACAGAGTCAACAGAGACGGTCTTCTCAAAGTGCTCCTTAGCCCAGTTGACCTTGTCCTCAACGGAACCACCGTTGATTTGGATCTCAGCCAAGTGTGCCTTCTTTTGAGCCAATGGGGTGTTCTTGACCTGGGTGTGGGCCAAGACTCTGACAACAGAGGCGTACTTGACGATTCTAGCAAGCTCGCTGTTGATCTCGTTAGCACCATCAGCGTACTTAGCAGAGTACTTGGTGAAAGCCTTCTTCTTAGACTTGTACCAGTTCTTGTAGAATCTTCTCTTGACTTCCTCGGAGAGGTGCTCAGCCCAGACAGTGGTCAAGGATCTCAAACCTCTTGGAGTTTCAATGTAACCGACGACACCGACGACAACCATTGGTGGGGTGTCGACGACAGTGGCAGCCTCGACGACCTCACGCTTGTGCATCTTTGAGCCTGGTCTGTCCAAGTCTCTGACGATGGTGGTCATACCAGCCTTGTAACCGAGGAAAGCGGTCAAAGCAACTGGCTTAGACTTGACGTCCTTTGGGAAGGACTTAACCTTACCTCTTTGAGAGGAAGCTCTCTTTCTTGGGAGGAAACCCAAAGAACCGTGTCTTGGTTGTTCGTACTTTCTGTGAGACATGTTACGTTGAAATGAAGTAGGGAAGAAAAATTTTCAGAAGTGAAATTTTTTTTATAAGCTGTGCGACTCTCGCAGCCAACCGGGTAACCGCTGCAGCTTGTGCAGGAACGATGCGCAGCGCATGGCCTCGACTGTCTTAGTAATGGGGGCACACTTGATTTTCCTCACGCCGCACGCCGCACGGAGTGCGGCTCATATTATTAAGAGCTCTGACAAATGCTCGCTGTGTATAAAGTCTCAACCCCTGACTGCGTTTTCCCGTCCAACCTAATATCAATCTCCCTCAATCAATCAAAATGTCCAAAGTATCAGTTGCAGTTATCGGTCTCCACGGCGTCTTGGGGGCACCTACACTCGAAGCATTTGAAAGTCCAGCTTTCAAGGATAAGTTCGAGTTCCCAGTGTTGGCACTCACTCGTGATCCTGCATCCAAGCAGTCCTCTGAAGTCATCAAATACATTTCGGCAGACATCACCGGAAACAAGGACACCTTGATCCAGCAATTGAGTGGCATAGATGTCATTGTTTCACTCGTCAACGCCACTCCGGAAGCTCTCGCAGGAGTGGAAGAATTGGTTCTTCTGGTTAAGCCCAAGCTCTACATTCCCTCGCAATTTGGCTGCGACATTCCGCAAGCGGACACCGTCTTTTCCACGTTTCTTTCTATTAAAACCAAACACTCTCAGAAAATCAGAGATGCTGGCGTGAAGGTCGTGGATATTGCCACTTCCCTTTTCGCTGGAGGTCCATGGTTGTACGAAATTGTTGGCCATGTGGGCATTGACACGGAGGCCAAGTCCGTGACTTACCTCGGTTCTCCGCAGACCCCATTTTCCTTCACCAACTTGAAGGACGTGGGCAGAACTATTGCATCCGTTGCATCCAAGGCCAACGAGAAGCTTCCAGACACTTTGAGAGTCCAATCTGCGTCGGTTACTCCAGAGCAGGTTGTCAAGAGATACGAGGAGGATCATGATGTCAAGTTGACCGTGAAGGAAACTATTGATAAGAAAGATGTCTTGACTCAAGCACAAGCTGCTTGGAACCCAACTGACTACAGCAGATTCCTCTACTTGTTGAATGTTTTGATCTCTCAAGGTGAAGATAAGGGTGTGTCTTTCAGCACCAATGACAATGAGCTTGTCAACCCAGGCCAGTCTTTGTGGAAATGGGAGAAGTACTAGATATAAAGCAAAATATATAGTCAAAGCCAAATCCTCCAGAATGTAGTAACTGAGTACTAGCAAAAATCCCACTCACAGAAGGGCCTGATAGTAGTCATGTGCATTCGCTTTAGAAGCTAAATAAGCAAGCTGGTATTAATTGCTATTTATTGAAGTGAACTTCGCCCGAAGAGTCGATCTTCTGAGTCATGGTGAGCAGTTTCAAAGCCGGTCGAATCTGATCCTCTAGTATTTTTGAACGCCTTCTTCAAAGCGGCACGTGCGTCCCCTTCATCCACACTGAAATCGGGCACCGGCGACAGCACTGCTTCCACCAACTCAGCAGTATTGGTTACAGATTTGAACAGGTCGAGTTTGCGGAATCGCTGTTCGTCCTCACTGCAGACAAAACGCAGCGGAGAGTGTGGATACCTCACCTGCGGCGAATATGGGTGCTTGACTTGTGGCGAGTCGATACTCATCATGGAGTACATCATGGAGTTGAACTGCGGAGTCAAATTAAACAACATGTTATAATTTTCCACGATGGAGTCCATGCGTGGTGTGGCACAGTCTTTCCGGTTTGGCGTCTGCGGCACTATAAATTTATCTCCTGAAGCCTGGTCATATTCACCGTCGGAAATGGACGAAGCCAGGGTATCTAGAATGGACCCGGTACCCATGGACATGCATGACACAGAGCTCGCGGAAACAACAGACGAGCGTTCACGGACTGTTTCAGCGAAAGCACTTGCTGAGAATCGCTCGTCATCGCCTTGTTTGGCTGCAAGGACAGCCCTCCCTCCGTCATCAACCGTCAACTCAAACGAAAAAAGATTGTCTTCTATGAATGAGATGTTGTGAGGACTTTTCGTTCTTGAAAAGTTTTGGCTCTGTGTCTGGAGGGGAAAGTCGGGCTTATTCGGGAGTGGCAGAGACCTGAGAACTCGAGACCGTGTCAGCTCTTGATACCTGTGCAGATGCCTCAGTTCTCTTAGGTCAGGGCTCATACGAAGACTAGGTTTTAGAGCACTGCTTGGCGGCGAGTTCAAGTAGGACGGCGGCGAGATTTGATCGCTTGTGATAAAAGAAAGCTTGTTGATCGTTGCAGGCGTGGGGCATATGGAGGACCTTACCTTTTGGGAGTTGGCCACGGAAGCGATGTGCTCCCAGGTGGGCGAGTCAGTGGTGGCCGTACAGGCAAAGCTCTCCGTCCGGGGCTTTTTTCTCGGCAACGACGGCGAGACTTTCATCACAGGAGTGAAAGTATCGGGCTCACCCATCTGCATGATCATGTTGGAGTTCAACTCTGCACTGGGACTGGTAGACTCGGGGAACGCACGGAATTGCATGGTGAATGAAGGATAGAAGCCCTCATCCTTATTGTGCTTAGCAGGTCTTCCCCGCTTCCTTTTGACGGGCTGCTCAGCGGGCTCGGGTTTCAAAAGCGACATTGGAGGGTCCTTTGGCGATGGCTATGATCGAGTAGAAATACACGGGGACAAGTGCTTAGCTGCAGGGGTGACGTTTTGGACGTAGAGAGTCGCGGGGTGGGGTGATAATTTGGAATAAAGGTGGAGTGGTTTCCAGTAAGGGGCGCCGGGAAGAGAGGTCGCTCGATAAAATGTGGTGTTAAATTGTCAAAGATTCCACGACCATGATCGGCGTACATGGTAAATGTTTTCGAACATGTTATATGCACGAACGCAGCGAGGGTTTTAGGCGTCTTTACATAAATGATGGCTTGAGCTCAAAAATAGCAGCGTCGAGAGTCAGTGTGCTACAGCCAGGGAGTGGTGGTTCGCGGGATTCAGACCAGTAATTTTTCGCCAAGTTTGATGAATGCTCGAGGTTACCATCGTGCACCATTGTTCGGCACGAGGGGTTGCATTATCAGGGCTTTTAGGGGTGAAATGCCACCGGGGGGTTAATTCTGCACCCACAATAGGCCCACAGTCGCGCTCCTTGGAAAAAAAGATACAGAGCGTTCATGCGTTAAAAAAGGAAGGAGCAGAGTCACCTTTTGACGGGAAACCGCCGGCCCGGGCTCATACACATGCGTGCGTCGTTCCATGCAAGTAATATACGCTCAATGTGGAATATTTTTTCAGCGCGAGAGATAGCGAATAGCCAAATTCTCGAAACGCGTGCCCGGTCTGCATGTGACCCATTGCTTACCCGATATATTTCTTGACGTCAGAAATCAGAAGTACCAAAGGATTGTGCTACAAAGCTGTCGTAGACATTCGCGTGTAAATCTGGATATGCAGAACACTGCCATTGAAGATTTGGAAGACGGGGCGAGCAGTCTGAATGTAAAAGCCTGACAGACTACAACGCACTGTTGACGGTGGCAGCCGGAAGTAGCAGGCTTAACTTAGGGACACCCTCTAGCTGGACTTTTGACCCATGTACACAACATATGTCTAGCGCCTGATGCGCAGTCTCAGCAGCTTATCAGTGGGTTGAACAGCGGGATACTACTCGCTTTTGAGCCAGCGGAACTCAACACCAAGAATTAATGGCGGATGAAAGCAGAAACTTACACACCTGAATTGCGTTCCCAATTCAGCCACCATTTTGCCGAGTATTGTAGACCGAGAGCGATGGTGCCGGACTACATCGATACACTCGTGCCTGAAGTCTACACGGGTACATCATACATGTCCGCTCCAGCCAAGAGCGGCTCATGAACACCAAACACGCGGTATATGTCGCACTGCGACTTGCTTACAATGCCGGCGTCTTTGACACACATTGTCCGCATTCGCAGTAATAATTGTAGGTCTGCTACATACCTGTTATTCTTGCGACGCCCAAACTTATTGTCCTGGGGCTCCGAAACTACGCGACACTCAACTTGTACACCCAGTTTTTGAGTTGCCATACTATTTTCAAAAACTATATGCTGCCGCCAAGCCATCTTGCATGCTGCAGCTCAGCCTCAGCTATACAACATCTCCGGCAAAAATGCTGCTAACTGTCTGCTGCGACAATTATCTGCATCGTGAGTGCATTCACTTCACCTGCTCTTCTATTTTCCCGGGTATCCTCTGCAACTTCTCTGCATCACCATTCTGAGTCCAACCCTCGAGGATTGAGACCTGGCACCGCTTATGGGCCTGGTGATAAACGTGCCTAGGTTGCTCTCGTTTTTCTCGCATTCGCATCACTCGTATAATCGTAAAGCAAACGTATATAGAGCGCCGCGTGATCGCTCACTGCACGCCAGCATGCTGAAGTTGAACCCCAAAACCACCCACGTGGAATTTTTCGGCGTCCCTGGCGCATTGGTAATCACCACGGTTTTGCCTATACTACTAGTGCTTTTTCAATTCCTCACCAATGAGTACTACTCGGTGAAGGGCTGCTCGGTGGACCTTCAAAAGCTATACAATCAGATCCCAACCGCTGACCAATTGTGGCTGCTTTGTTTCGACAGACTGTGCTGGGCTGCTTACTTGGCTTGGTTCTTCTCGCTCGCTGTTCTTGATGTCTATTCTCCTGGCAAGGACATTCCTGGCGTGGAACTCAGAGATGGCACGACACTCACCTATAGAATCAACGGCTTGTCAATGTCCGGGCTTTTGATCTCGATATTGTTGGCCAGACTATTCTCTCTGGAAAACTACTACTTGCCTGAACTCCAGTTTCTTTACGACAACCAATTGAAATTGACGTTGGTGACGATAATCTTCTCCTTCGTCATGGCTAACTTTGTCTACTTGATCTCATTTATTCCATTGCGGAAGCCAAATGGGCTCAAGACAAACGAGAGAATTCTCTCAATCAATGGAAACTCGAAAATTCCTTTCTATGACTGGTTTATTGGCCGTGAATTGAATCCTAGAATCGGAGCTTGGGACATCAAGTTATTCTGTGAGTTGAGACCTGGCATGCTTCTCTTGTTCCTCCTTAATTTGTCCTGTATCCACAACCAGTACCACTCTAAGGGCAAGGTGGCAGACTCTCTTTTGATCGTCAACTTCTTGCAGGCGTTCTACATCTTCGATGGAGTCTTGAACGAGGAAGGGTGTCTTACGATGATGGACATCGCAACCGACGGGTTTGGCTTCATGTTGGCTTTTGGAGATTTGGCTTGGCTTCCTTGGTCCTATTCTTTGCAGTGCCGCTACTTGGCACTCGAGGATAATTACTATGAGTTGGGCTATTACAATTCTGCGTTGATTTTGATTTTGAGCTTTGTGGGATACTACATTTTTCACTCTGCTAACCAACAAAAGTCAGACTTCAAGCAAGGAAAGCTCGATCACTTGAAAAGCATCAAGACCCCAACAGGCTCAAAGCTTTTGGCCGATGGATGGTGGAGCACAAGTCAACACATAAATTATTTTGGCGACTGGCTTATTGGCTGGTCCTGGTGCTTGCCGACTGGAACTAAGACGGTATTCACTTACTTCTACGTGATATACTTTGCAACGTTGTTGGTCCACAGACAGACTAGAGATGAGGCAAAATGCAGAAGCAAGTACGGAAAGGCATGGGAGGAGTATGAGAAACAAGTGCCTTACAAGATCGTGCCATACTTATACTAGATCCATTCCTTGTACAAAATAGAAATACTTTACGCATTTAAATATGCAACACGCAATACCCACAGTGAAGTGTGAGAGACGTTGGTGACCAAAATTGGGTTTAGACAAATGGAGCGATTAAGTAGCAAACGTGAACCGAATAAAGGCTTTATTTGCAATTAACGCTTGCACATCGCTGGCAACCAATAAAACACCTAGGTGAACATAAATTTAGTTATCAGGGTCTCTATTAAACTGCAATAATTACTCAGTCTTTTTCTCGTATTCGACTTGCTTGACGAAACTTTTGTACGACAATTCGATGGAGGTGATCCAGTTGACTGCGGTAGAGGCCACATACAACAAGAAGAAAGAAACAATCAAAGCCAGCCACACCCCAGGTGTGAAGAATTGATAGTTTGTGAAAAGATTCGACTGAGTGGTCGTGCCGTTCTTCTTGGATCCTGAAACTCCAAGCGTATGGTCATCACTAAGCGCAGTTACCATGGCATCCGACTCTTGGGCAGCGATCATGGCTTCTGCAGCACGAAAATCGCTCTCCACCTCCTGCAAAATGGCTTCGTCATCCTCCACATCATCGGACGTACCTGCGGAACGTTTGGTCAACTCCTCAATGCCGTGGGCCAACTTGTCTTTGATGTATTCCTTGATGGATTCGCCATGAGACTCAAAACGGGGCTTACCCTGCACAAGCACGTATTTCTCGCCCAAAAACTCGTCAATGGAGTGGTCCTTGCCATCTTCAATGTCTACCACAATCACATTTCCAGTCAAGTCGGAGGCGTCCGATGGTTTGGCGTTCACATACTGAACAACACAAGAGTCAGCAATGGCCATGTCGACGTCGGCACCAGAGTTGTATTGCACATGCTTGATGTAGGTCTGGCCGTCCAAAATAGCAACAGGGGCAGCACGCTCCAATCTGTCGACCCTGTAGATGTACACTTTTTCGTCGGTGTTCGCCGAGCACAATTCCAGGGTGAATTCGGAGAGCGCCTCGTCCAAGTCACTGGAAGGAGTCACGTACTTGAATTTGCGCGAGCCGATACCGGTGGAAGCATAAAAAGCCGCCGTATCGGAAAATGCCACCGCTGTGCTGGCAAAAAGAGCCAAGGTCGATAACTTCATGTTGGAGTGTTGAGTGGTGAAGGGCCGGTGGAGATATGAGTTGCGCGAGGAGATATGCGCACACGTGACCGGCAGGTCGCATACGCTCAACCAGTGATCCACTGCAAAGACCACACCAGACTCCCTGCCTTATAATTAATCAATGGCCGTCGATGTTCCTGCGTATGTACCTTTACTTTTACTTTTGCTAATAGTGAGTCTTGTTCATGACTAACCTCAGTTCGGTAGTGAGAAAGCTCATGGCATTTACTGTGGCCATGGTGTTCTTCCCGTTGTTCACATTTTTCACGTGCCAGTACTTTTTCGAAAGCCCTCTCGTCAGCGGAGGCTCCGCTGCTGCCGCCGCCAATGTAGTCTTGATTGCTTACATAGTCATGGCGTTCGCTGAGGACTCCGTAGTCACGGAGGGTGAATCTAAGAAAGACCAGTGAGCTCGATGCATGTCCAACCGGGTTTATAGCCAACTGAATGATCATGTATTTATAGTATTTCAAATGCTGCGCCGTGTATTTTTTGTTTTGAGAAACGTATTTTTAGGCTGCCGCTTTTATCAATGTGATCTATTTTATAGGAACCATGTGTAGCATTGGGTACTACAAGAGAGTTGAGTCTAATTTGCCAGTTCGAGGCTGTTCCGCATCAATATCACAAACTGTGCTTCACATTTAAAACAGTATTCTAAAACAAAGCATCTTCAGGCCACTCCAGCTCCACTAATAAATAGCGCCTCAACAGGTCCTAGATCCAGTCATGGGCCTCAGACCATCGGACGTCCCGTAGACCTTCGTTCAGCCAAACACTCGGCCGCATTGCGTCTTCACTGCGATGAGGCTCCGTGATAGAATCAATCTACTGTGCATTTCATATTTCGTGGTGGCCAAATCAGATATATCAACTTTGAATCAACCTTTCGATGCGGCGATTCGTTGCGGGCGCCCACCTCATGTTGGTACTTCGCGAACTCAACCTCACTGTCAATCCATAGCACTATGGGCCATCAGCTCCTACTCACGTCGAGTATACCACACTCCAGATACACGCAAACTATCTCCACTCTTGAGGCATTGACTGGCTTGAGAAGGCCCCAGTCTATATCCACATATAATATCTTGACCAAGCCGCACAATGTGTTCAAGCCAGTTTTCGAGCCAGGAAAGGTCAATCAGATAGAGCAGTACTACATGAGATGCTCGACGACGTGGCATGACGAGGCGTCAATAGCTTTGGACTTGAATCACTTCTTCTCTGAGAGCGATGCGATAAACGTGGACAGGCTTTTTTCCGGGAAAGAAGTCAAGCACTGGACACTCCAGATCCTGGACATTCCCAACGCAGGCAAGAATCCAGTACTGGCGCAAAACTTTTACGAAAGTACGATTGTGCATCATCACAGCAAAAAAGAATTGCCAGCAGATCAAAAACAAGTGGAGCCTCAAGTGAAGAAGGAATCCCAATCTGTTACAGAAGTTAAAGCAGAGAACACCAAAGATGCTGAAGATGCGCTAGATAGTACGCTTTGGGACTCTGGGCATGGAAGAGAGTCTGCAGCTGATCACGGGTTCGAGGCTTCGCAACCCATAGAAATCGATGGTGATCTCAATACTTTTCAGAAACAAGAAGATATATTACCGCAAATGCCCGATCTAATGGATGATGATGCCATGCAAGTCGATACACCTAAAGAAGGCACAAGTCCACGGAAGTCGCCCGCGCCTCAAAGCAAAGACTCGTTCCTCCAGTTCATTGAGGATCTTGGCTATGACGTGGTGAACCAGTATTGGCTCAAAGGCGTGCGTTTCTTCCACGGCGACGTGGTAATTGAAATATTCAAGATATTTGTCACGGACGATGCCGCAGAGTCTCAGGAGACGAAAATCAAGCTCCAGCTTTTGGACTTGTCCAACACTTTCCAAGTGAGGGCGTACATCTCGTACCCCAAAGGCACCAGTGTGGATGTCATATCAAAGGGCACCAAGACGCTCATCGATTTGAAAGCCAAGTTGCACAATCTCTTTGAATTAGAGGTGCCCGACAGAATGTCAATGGACTCTAGAGTGCCCCGGCATTAGCCTGCAGCCGCTCCAATTTGACTGTGTCTTGAATGTAAGCACGTGTTTCCCAGATATCCTCTTGGACCTCTTGATACTCCTCTACCTGTTTTTGCAATGCACCGAGATTTAGTGCTTGTGACGAGGTGTGGTCGGAGGCTATGGGCCTGAATACGGAGGCGTTGGTTTTAGTCACGTTACCTCCCTGATCTAAGTGGTTAATGAACCCGACCTGCGTGTTCAAAGCCTGAGTCCATTTTTGCTCTGTTTCCTTGGTGATAGTGGTTCCGAAGCCGGACAATTCAAGCATCTTGCGCACAATGGTGCCGTTCACATGATTTCCTGGTTGGGGCATCAAGTCTCGGAGACTTCCATGCGAGGTACTTATGTATGTGCTGACCTGCTCAGGCGTTTCAAGAGCAGAGAACACTTTTCCGGCATGACGTCTTGAAGATGTACTAAATAACCTCATTTATGCCAGTGGGTGAAGTCTGCTGTGCCAGTGAAGTCCGCTGTGCCAGTGAAGTCTGTGTTGATGCTGCCTGACGCGCGAAGATAAGCGCAGGTGGGTCACCGCGGCTTATGAATTGACCCCGAAGAGGCAGCCAATAGATGACAAATTGAGCTCGACACTTTTCATGATTTCGTATCGAGGATCTCAGTCCTTAAACCATCGTATTACCGTACTGGCCTGTGCCACAACACGTGGTGGTCACAGCCCACTAGCTCACGTGACCGTCGATAGAGCCCTGCGTATTCCAGGGCTCATGCCCTGGGTGCCTTCCGAACACGTGACCAGCTTCGCGCAGTGCGAAAATTCGGTGCACCTACTGCTCGAAAAAAAGTGTGGAAAAATTTCTTACAGTCAACTTCTCTTCACACGTCACAATGGGTAAAGACCACACCAAGAAGCAGCACGCTAGAACCTCCAACAGAACCGCCCCAAAGTCGGAAAACGTCTACTTGGGTGTCTTGGTTAAGTTGTACACTTACTTGGCTCGTATGTATATCGAAGTTTGAATTCCTCGATACAACCATTGTGAAACTCAGTGGAACACGGAATTAATTGCCACGGAATATCATCCGATGCGTTCAGCTGATTTGAGAGCGCCTGACGCTTGTTTTGGCCTAGAGCCTTGACTATTCGAAAAGTTACTACCATCAGGATCACTTTTTCCAATCCTTGATTGGAGTTGGAGGAGTTCTTAGGATCAGACTCATCAAGGCGGGTCCTTGGTGAGCCGAAATTCCGTAGAAACACCAACACCACACTTGGTGTTGTCTGTTTCTCCCCCTCCTTGAAGGAGTGTGGGCGTTCTGCGAGTACATTAATGTGCGACCTATCGAGCAGAAGAGTTTATACTAACACCACAGGTCGTACTGACGCTAAGTTCAACAAGATCATCTTGAGATCTTTGTTCTTGTCTAAGATCAACAGACCTCCAGTGTCTTTGTCCAAGATCACCAAGGCTTCCAAGAAGGAGGATGCTGAGGGTAAGACCATTGTCGTTGTCAGCACCGTCACCAACGACATCAAGTTGCTCGACCTTCCAAAGGTCACTGTCGCTGCTTTGAAATTCACCAGCAGTGCCAGAGCTAGAATCATCAAGGCTGGTGGTGAGGCTATCACCTTGGACCAATTGGCTTTGAGATCCCCACAAGGTGAGAACACCGTCGTCATCAGAGGTTCCAGAAACGCCAGACAAGCTGTCAGACACTTTGGCTTCGGTCCTCACAAGAACAAGGCTCCTAAGGTTCTTTCCAAGGGAAGAAAGTTCGAGAGAGCCAGAGGTAGAAGAAACTCCAGAGGTTTCAAGGTCTAAGCAATTGGATCTGGGAACTTGTATGTACGAAACTTCTATAATTCTAATATCCGAATACATTTCGGTCGGTCATCTCCACATGTAGAATGGTGGTGCTTTCCTGCATCGCGCCGTTTGATAAGCTCCAGCGCACACTGAGTGTAGGCCATGCTGCTAGTACTGTTACCGGAGGAGACACTCACCGATATCATCTCATACCTAGCCCCCATTCGGAAGCAAAGTAATGCCCGTTTCCGTGCTCGCAAGCAGCAGCTGCCATTTGAGGCATTACTACATTTAAGCCTGACCTGCTCAGTGTTACGTGTGCTTTGCGGGCAGTATATGTTTGCGTTCGTGAGTTTGGTTCGCGTCAGCCAGCTCGATACTATGCTAGCTACACCGAGGCATCTGTCACTATGGAGCAATTCAGAGGAATACAGGAGAATCTTTCTTGAGGCTGTGGCGCCCTGCACTCACAGATGGTCGCTTCCGCATTTGGTAAGTGCGCTAGAAATCCCCTCGTCCCTGCTTTATGAAGGGGACTTGCAGTTGTTCACTCGCTTGAGGCACCTTTCAGTTCTTGGAGAAAAAGTATTCGGCCCAGAGCCAATTTTGCCGCATAACTTGGAATCTTTGGCCATCAATTGTCACCTATTGATGTCGCATGAAGATCTCATGAAACTAGCACTGCGCTGCAAGCGCCTTGATCTCCTTATGGATTTTCGAAGTGCTCTTGATCTCGGGAAATTGGCCGAACATCTTCAAGACGGCGAGATCATAGAATTGAACTTGTTTCTTTCCGATGCATATGCTCTCAATTATGTGGAATTCGTGTCCTTTCTCCACGCAGTCTCAGGACACTTGAGCAAACTAGCACTACGTGTGTTCGATGCAAAGCCCACGCTTACCCGCGCTGGAAAATGGACCGAGGGAACTAGCGAATCTGATAACAGTTTCGTGAATCTACTCGAAGGACTAACCTTAGACTGCCTTACAGTGGAGCTAGGGATATTGAAACAATTGAACTTTCCCACAAGCTTAGAGCTGATGCAGATAGCAACATCGAGAAGATGTAGACAGCTAATTCTCGTGGACCGAAGCCTTTGTTTCTCGAAGTACATGTTTGACGTGAAAGACAAGGTATGGAAATTCACAAGGTCACTTCTGCCGGAGGAGGTGCATTTTGTCTATGGGGCCATGGCACCGGACTCGCAGATCATTGCGTTGGGTGTTGTGTGCGCACTCCTAGACGACTTGGCACTGCATACAGACATAAGCTACAGAGAGGTGCAGAAAATCGCTCTAGAGAAGGCGTGGCTGGAGGCCGATGAGCGCCATGAGAGAGCGCACTATGAGGATATACAGACAAAGTACTTGCGCGAGGTTCCGGGGAGCGCACTGTCTGCAGGACTATATCTGAAAATCGTCAATGCCTCAGTGGTTGAGAGACATCTGTTCACGTCGCCGAGATTCAGGCTCAGGGAAACCTACAATGTCGCGAAGGGCTGGTGTGGGTTGCCCGTCCTGACGTGGGAGGCTGCGGATCTCAACGAGACCTTTTGGGACGTGGAGACTGTCCTTCGGGATCTCGTGTACTATACGACCCCGGTAAAACCTCGTCTGAAGCTATGGGACTAGCCGCATGATACACGATACATTGACTATTCCAATTCAGACCCAACGATGTGCCAGCTTGCTTATGGCACCTGCGGCGGTTTCATTGTATACGACATGCAGGACCAGTCACATGATCCATGGGACTGCTCTTGTCGCGCGCACACATGCAGTGCCGGAAAATTCTCACCTCACCGAAAAATCGAAAGAAAATTTTGTACTGTTCTCACCTCCCCATATCACTTTAGACAAGATGCCAGGTGTTTCCGTTAGGTATGTCCCGATAATACACAATGAGCCCCAACATCAAGGACCATATTCATGAATACCGAACCACGAGGTTCAAGACTATCCCAAAGCGCCATCTATGTCCAAGACGGCTTGAACATCTACCATCGAAATTAGCATAGCTTCAGAGTGAAATCCTCTACTATGTAAAATACAGAACCGCTAATTCAAACAGATGTGCGGTATCATGACTTGGTTCCAGTGATTTTTCTTGCCAAACCTTTTACTAACAAACCAGAGACGTTCCAGCTCAAGACTTCATCAACGCCTACGCGCAATTCTTGCAACGTCAAGGTAAGTTGGAAGTTCCAGGTTACGTTGAGCTTGTCAAGACCTCCGCCGGTAATGAATTGCCTCCACAAGAATCCGAGACTTGGTTCTACAAGAGAGCTGCTTCTGCTGCCAGACACGTCTACTTGAGAAAGTCCGTCGGTGTCGGTAAGTTGAACAAGTTATACGGTGGTGCTATCAACAGAGGTTTCAGACCACACAAGCACGCTGACGCTTCCGGCTCTATCAACAGAAAGGTTGTTCAAGCTTTGGAGAAGATCGGTGTCCTTGAAATCGCTCCAAAGGGTGGTAGAAGAATCTCTGAGAACGGTCAAAGAGATTTGGACCGTATTGCCGCTCAAACCTTGGAGGACGACGAGTAAATGCGTGTACTATGTGTATAACTCTTAATAAGAAGCATCAATGAATATCGATTAATGTAGACTATTTGGCCAATCAGTGGGCTCGCACCGACTCTTGTACAACTGTGAGTGTACTGATGGTGACTGCTTTGGCCTCTTGCTCCTTCAAATCGCTAGAGACTTCCTTTGGAAGCCCCACCATCACCATCGTATCGTCACAAGATAATGTCTCGATCCAAGAACCGTACTCTTCACGGGTTCCGGCGTCTGGAATGGAGACTTTCAACCCTGCCTCGTTAGCAATCTGATTGTTGGTCAAGTTGAAGCTGGCATCGAAGGATTCAGGAGCGAAGAGCCGCGTGGCCAAGTCAGTACAATACTCTGCATCCTCGGGATCTGAAATTTTTCCTCCGTAGATGATACCTCCAATACGGTGTGCAATTTCTGACCACGGAATTTGGCGCTGGGCGGCGCTTTCTTTCTTTATATCTCGAAGAATTCCGTTCAAGACAAAAGCCCCAGCAGTCACCTCGGATTCGCTGAAATCGTAGCGATGCTTGAAGCCCAAAGGTGTGTACTTGAGCCTCTCCAAAATTGTGGTGTGGAACCAAGATAAGAGGAAGTAAAGATGTAATTGGATCACATCGGTAACATCACCAACTAACATGCTAAACGTGTCGCTCAACATGGTCTTCCACGGTGGCTGTGTTTCAATAGTCAAGACCCTGGATAAATCGAGTATGGCGCTGGAGATGGCTTTGGAATACAAAGCGCAAGTTAGAAAGAGGCGGAATCTTTCGTGGGGAATCTTTGTCTCAAGCCGGGTCGCCAATTGAGTGAGCCAGTTTGTAGAAAACTGGATATTCTCAATCAATACCCACGTTCCCTTGGCCATGCCCTGCTCTAAGATCTTATCGGCAAGCTCTATGCCTTCTCTGGTACCCATGGAAGCCTCCATTAAAGTGACATTGGCCGCTTTAGCACACTGGTGCACTCTGAACGAAACATCATAGTGCTCGGATGTGCAGAATAATATGGGGGATCTTCTGTAATGTGCCCATTCATCGAAATTGAAGTTCATAGAGCTAGCTTCAAAAAGCGTTTTGGTGAATTCCCCAATTGCCTCATTCAAACTTGAAGGGGTGCTCATAAACGCCCTTTCGATAAATCCAGCCAAGACCTGAACACATCTGTCGTCATTATTTCTCACAGATTCCCAGATTTGCTTGATGTCCTGATTTTTGATATCAGGCTTCAATTGAAGTAATATGTTCGAAAGATGCATCTCAGGTGTATCTTCAGTGATGCACTCCAATAACTTCGAAAAACTATCCACGAACCGATCGCCGATTTCAACTGCATGGAAGGATGTCACCAAACATAATTGGAAGCAGACTTTGTCTAATGTCCGCAAAGCTGGCGAGAAAATCGTATAAAACCGGCGGTAGACAGCTGTGACGAGGTCCCTTGGGCCCAACGCATGACGGTTTTCGAAAACTTCCACGAATATATCAATAATGTCGCAAAGAGGGAAATTGTAAAAAGAATTCCTTTTGGAGAAGCACATCAAAATATCATAGACGTTTTGAACATGTAGTGCCATGCTGGCGAATTTCATTCTAGAACTCTCCACGGTCATCATGACCTCCTCGCTATCCGCTATCTTTTTATCAATTTCGGAAGATTCAGTCTCTAGCGACTCCAAGGACTTGATCAAGTCATCATTATCCAAAATAGTCCCCTTAACGTCATTCAATGCAAAAAGTAGTTCTTTGCGCAATTTGAGTAAACGAACATGATAAACACTTTGCAACGAAACTATCTCATTTTTTTGAGCAAACAAGTCAGGTTTCGAGTGCTGAAGAGTCAAGTCAAGAATCCGATTCTCTATATTGCTTCTGGTGATAGAGAAGTTGAGAACAGTTGTCCGTGATTTGAGAAACGACGAAATACTCAGCTTAAAGTCTTTGGTGAACAAAAACAACTTGAAGTCGTCCAGAAGCACAAGCAGCTTTCCACCAAAATGTATCGTTTTTCTGCCCCCCATCCGGAACACCTCATTTTTCAACACCGAATCAAGAATCGAGTCGTAGGCTTCTGCGTTTTGAATCAACACTGTGCCTCCAAACCTCAAAGCATCTTCAACAACTTTCACAAACTGATTATTGAGGAAGCTGGTAACTATGAGCTTTTTTGGAAGAAGAGCTTTCAGAAGAGTATCGAGTGTGGCCCCCGACGGATCAACGAAAAAGTTGACTCCACTCCAAGCGCTGATCGAAAAGTTATCCACGAATAATTGATCATTCAGCAAGCCCGATTCGCTCCACACCGCTTTCTCGTCGGCGCTCGAAAGCAAAGAGCCGATAGCCAAAGAGGGGTCGAACTTAATATCATATAGCGCCATCTTCTCTCTCCAACTCTGAAGCAAAGTTTCTCTTATGCCTTGCGAGAGAGTACCACAATATACAGCAAAAGCTGATCCGAGTATGGCGTTACCAACGAGTTTTTGTTTTCCCGACTGAAAGCTTTCGATGCTAGCCTGCCATCTCTTCCTTTCTTTAGTCAAGTTTTCGATTAATGTCATGCTCCTCCCGACTTTGGCTTCGATTTGACTCATTTCAGTTTTAACCTTCTCAGTTTCTCTAATCAACTCGCTATATTCATTCTTGTAGACCTCGATGCTCAGCGCCAATTCTTCAATCATCTGCGCGATGGCTATGAGATGTGCCCTGGATCTGTTTGCGGAGGACTCGAGCCTGTCAACTTCCTCTCTTAATGGTCCGATATTTTCCAAAATGGACGAATACTTCAACTGTGCAGTTACCCACAAGAACAATGGCCCACAGGCTTTACTTGCACGGTCAATCGTCTCATAGTTATAGTCTGGTCGAGACAAGTAAGTAGCCTCCATGTACTTTCGCCTCTCGGAAGTCAAATGTGCCTCGCTATCAAAAGTAACGATGCTGTAAATGAAGTCGTCTTTCCTCACAACCGACTGTACGTCTCTCCAAGATGAGACCTGGTATCCCAACAAAACACACACAGACTCCATTGCCATCTTGATCGGTGCTGGTGGGTTGGCCATACTTCTCATCTCGGTAAGATGCTGTTTCTTTATGTTCTGAACTCCTCGTTGAGCTTCAAGAACAGCTGGCTCTGCAAGCTGAAGCTCCTCCATTGCGAGGCTTCTGCGAGAGTTGATCTCTACTTCTTGTTTCTCCAATTCAACTTGAGTCGCAACTGAAAATTCTCTCTTCCTCTCGGCTTCATTTTGCTGCACAATCATTTTGTTCAACATTTCCTTGGCTTCGTCATCTTTATTTTGCAAATGAATCTTTTTCTCAGACAACGTTTTCCTCATTTCGCTCACTTGAAAAACCGTTTCCCTCAATTTGTCTAAGCCAGCATTTGTATGTCTCTGATTATCCTCGAGTTCAGAGAGACACTTTGTGTGGAGTTTAACAAATAGCCTGTTGAAATCAAGAAATTGCTTGGGGTATGTTTCGCAATACCCTCTCAAAGTATAGGTATGAATCCAAGTGAACAAATCGACCATGGAGTCTTTCAAATTCTTGAGTTGCCGGTTTGAATATGGAACCACAGACGATGGAACCGAGTAGTTCGACTGATCCGTAGGAATATTTCCTATGAAATACTCACACACTTTTGATAAGGAGCTTATTTCCCAATCACCCATCCAACTGAGCACACACCGATTGAACAATGCAGGGGAAGAGTTGATCTGAGCATTTTTTCCGTTTTCGAGTCCACTCATGGTAAACACAACATGAAGATTCTCCGAAATTTGCTGGACGAACCAATCATTCAACTCGTCATCTGTATCAAAAACATATCCCAGGGCAGCAGACTCAGAAGCACAAATCTTTTTAAGGTGCTCCAAATCCTCTCCGTCAAATAGCCCGGGGATTTCAGAGTTGGCAAGAAGGGTATTCATTCTTTCGATGAAAGACGTCTCCACTATATTCGACTCGTCTATCAAAAAACACATCTGTTCCCCTTTTGCACACCTGAGTAGAATCTCTTTCAAAGTCACTTCAAATTCCTTAATTGTAAACCCTGCATGCGTTCTTAATTGAACAAGGCTCAAGCCGTTCATCCAGGCAACAAATCTGGTCAAGGTGGTCTTTCCACTTGTGTTGGGACCTACTAGAATCATGTGGCCCTGGTGTTGTCTCAAAACACGGTCAATCCTTAGTGCATGGTCTAGCATGTCTCCGAAAAGAATCAAGTCTGCCTCCGATTCCTCTTCGCTGAAGACTCTCAATCGTTCTCTCACAAACCTCTTCAACTTTCCTTCTTCCACGGATTCGTATTCACCAGAAATCCATTTGGAGTATAAAACAGGCTCTTTTAAGGTAGAGCTCAAGTCCATATTGGGAAAAGTCTTAGCTGCGACTTCTCTGAATAGCTCTTTGCACCACGCTTTATCCTCGCTGCCGACTAATCTGTCGTAGAACAACCTCAACCCTTCATGGTACCACAAGCGAACTAGTTCGGGTAAGCTCCGGTAAGTCACTGACATCACTGTTTCCAAAATTCCTCTACACCACCTAGTGAGCTCTCTGGGTGAGTAAACGTAGTGACCAATTTTGGAAGACTTAAGGCGAGCCTTTGTCAGTTCATAGACTTGCAACATGGCGTCTGTCAAGTCACCGGTGAAGCTCCTCACGTCAGGAGCACATTTCAAAATTGCAGAGTTGAAGGTCAAGTAGATGGTTTTCATGGATTCCGGCCCGGGGTAGTCTACCATGACAACTGTCGAGTGACGCAAAAAACGATCATCCAATTTGTTTCTGCCTGGATCATTAGGATCATTACAGGCACCGACGAATTGAATGTTGTGAAGGCTGACCCAAGTAAGATCTTTGGGTCTCCAAAAGCCTCCATGCTCTATCAACTGCCTCATAAACGATATCACTCTCTGGGTACCGTAATCATCAATGGACGGCAAATTGATTTCATCACAAAATACAACAACCCATTTTTCATTGATTTTAGGGGTAAGTATTGTCCCCGAATTAGAAACTTTATACTCACAATGCTGCTCCAAAGTGGCGAGTAAAACCTTTGGTGTGGTGTCCTTCGAAAAGTTAATGGGTGTTGCATCAAGATCCGGCGAGTCTCTCAATGCTTTGAGTAAAGTCATTGTTTTTCCGGATCCAGGGGGCCCACACATGATCAATGGCGAGTGCTTATTCACGATGTCACGCACCAAAGTTTCATGTATCACCGTGTCCACTGTTGGAACGATTATCCCTGGATTTAAAACTTCGTGTGGTTCAAGGTCGACGTACTCCACTTGATCCGACCAAGCACTCCATTCCAAGTCAGGCAAGGACAACTTTGTTTTTGCAATGTTTAAAGGAACTTCTAAATCAGCAAAGAAGTCTATGGAAGAAAGGTATTCCCGTAATTTATCTCTTCCAGCATAATCGCTATCACCAGCATAACCCCAAATGAAAGACAAAAAGAAAGCTTTCTTGACAAAGATTTCGATGTTAACGAGACGTCTCGACCCATCTGCAAGCAATTTCGAGCAATGGATATGGAAGTAAGTGAAGAATGACGCGATTGCATAGTTGTGGCTAAAGGCCATGATGTGATAAATTGTAGACGCGAAGTTACCGATTTGATCGAGCAAACGGTCCAGATCGAATGAAAGCGCTGCTGTTGTTATCTCAGCCCAGGTTTTCCCGCGAGAGTAGTCATTGCTTTCACGAGAAACCCCAAGAGCTTCTCCCACTAAATGTAACTGATGTCGCCAAAGCGACGAGCAAGTGATAGACGAAAGATCGAACCAGACCATACCACATCTACTCACGGTAGCTGGGGTGACAAATTCTAGACTGGCCACCTCAAAAACTATTTTGACATTCTCTGGGAGTTCTAGTCGCTCTCCGTTTGGTAAGGTCAAGATTTTGTTATCATCCAACAAACTGTTTAAATTTTCTGCCCACTCAGGGTCGACATCACCATCAAAGATTATCCACGTTTTCTTCAGCATTTCACCTTTCAAGTCCGCAAGAATGCCTCTTAAGATTTTGGTAAAAAGGCCATCGTTCCAATCCCTTGTTATGGGATCTAAGTTACCGAACAATCTGTCTTTGGATAAGACTTTGCTGTCTATGGTAAATTTCTCACACCTGGTGTTGTCAATATCCCCCAAAGCATCTAATACCAAGTTGAGGATGGTGGATTTTCCGCTTCCGGATTTACCCACAAGCATGAACCCATGGTGTGATTGCTGGATTTGATAGAGCTGTTTCGCCTTTGTTTGAAGCTCCTCAGTGACATCTAATCCCTTTGAAGTTGCGTGCTTTGCAATATGGCCTCTGAAGACCTTTTCGTCCAGCATTTCCTTGGCTTCCACTCCGAAATACTTGGACCTCAAACTTTGGAATAGGGCACTGTCATGATCAACTAACTGGGGAAGAACTGCTTCATACAAACAAGAAACGAATATTTCAAGTTCGTGGGAGCGCAAATCTGTTGAATCCATCAAATTCTGTTTTTCTCTCCGCAAATACCCAGCTCTTCTTAAAACAGTTTTCAAGGCTCTGAGACCAAAATCGTAATGTAGCTGCCTCGTAGCATTTTGCTTGAGCTCATAAAAGAATGGTATCACAATGTTGGCCAATTCTTCCGAATACACAAATCCATGTGAAGATAAAATAACTCGAGCAATTTTCAATTCGTCTGGTTGATCCATGGAAAAGCCTCTGAAGTGCTTCTTCAAGTTTTCTGGAAGCTCGTTTCTCCCAACGTACCCAGGGTTCATGGTGATAAACATTCCTGTGTTTGGGTTTACCCGAATCTCCTTCCCCGATACTGCCACTAGCTCCGAAGATCTTAGACCAAACTCCACATTCTCGACTTGAGAAGATAGAGTACTCAATATATTAGTCTCGAGTCGATTAAACTCATCAAAGCATCCCCAACAACCGACTTGACATATACCGAGTAGGATTCTGCCTATAGATTGAAAGTCAAAACTATCGTCGCAGTTAAAAACCAATACCATGCGCCCCAAGTTTTGCCCTAAGGCTTTAATACATTCGGTTTTTCCTGTTCCAGCGGGTCCGAAGGGTGATCCTCCTTGCTTCTGAGCAATTGCCTGAGTCATTGCAAGGAAGCAGTCAATCACTAGAGGAGTCATTGCTAATCTTTCTGTAACACCCTGATACTCGAAACCATACTTAAAAACAGATCGTCCCTGGACTACTCGAAGTCTCTCCAAAGGATCTAGCAAGCTGGAATCGCATTGATAAAGAAGTTGGGAATTGAGGATACGACTCTTTTCGGATTGAGCAGCTTGGGACATATCCTGCATGATTTCTTTGTAGAATATAACCTCCACCAAGAGAGATCTCAATTTGCTCACGTATAAAGAATGGGCTGATTTTGAGGCCAATGCAGTCAACACTTTGATACAAGCATCGTAATAGTCGAGAGCGACTCTGCAATCATCACTTTCAAATGCTTTCACAAGAGACTCCGAGAATTGGACTTGAAAAGCCACAATAAGAGCTTGTGCAGGGTATTCCATCAAAAGATAGTCGATGCTCTCCCCTGTAAAATCCTGTATGTTAAGCTTTTTCACATCCAGCACAGATTTGCAAATTCTTTCGGATAATGTAAGTTTCATCTCATTTTCGAAGACTTGTAACCAGCTAGTCAAGTCACGAAACTTAATGAGCGAAACAGGAGTGAGAAGATCCACAACTTCGCCTTGGGGACTCACAAAACCTGTAATAGAAGATGACTCCTTGTTAATGATGATAGACTTAATGCCCGCAAACATCAGCTTGATATGTTTGTTGATGGAAGCAGCGTTTGTTCCGCTACCGAGAAGCTCGAGGAAATCCTCGTTACCAATGAAGAAAAGTCTGGCAAATTGCTGTCTTTGCCTATCCAAAAAATCCGTCAAGCCCTTCACGGTCTTATTCAATGACTCTGAAATTTTTGCCATAGATTGAAGACTACCCTTGATAGAAATAATACCTAGAGCAGTCTTGCAACTAATGAGTCTCTTGTTCAATGACATAAACTCAATAGAAATGTTGTTAAACCTTGTAGCTTCCAAAGGAAGCGATGCCTTAATTTGACTGTTTGATGAAAATATTCCATCGAGGTAGATCCATTGCCTTTGAACCTCAATCCACGCGTCTAGTATGCTCTTGAAGTCGTTGAGCTTGCCCTCGAGATCTTGACGCTCTCTTTCCAAGTGGTTATGTAGACTAGATCTTTCTATGCTGTTCAACGTAGACAAATTAGATTCACACTGATCGTACAACACTTTCCAATTCTTCACCAACCTGCACTTCCCAGCATAGCTGAATAACTCAAACACAACAAGTGACCATTCTTGCTCGATATTGAAAAGACTAGAGTGGACAAGCTGCTCAGCGTGCGCTTGATCAAGCACAGCGCGAATGCTTGCCTCATGAATCTTGAGATTGATGCCAATCACATCGCCCACTAAAATTGCATTTGCTGCTTTATTTTTCGAGCCAGTGATTTCCATTATTTGCTTCAAATGGCGCTCCTTCACTGACACACTTTTGAGTTCGGATATCACGCCAAAATCTTTAAGAGTCTTTTTGATCAGTCCTTGAAGAGATTCAAAGGCCGAGTACTGGCGAACTGATACTGGCGACTTCTTCATTTCCACAATGATGTTCTCTAAGTCTTTCTTGAGTAAGCGGGGACTGGAGTCTATCCACTTTTGTTTCTTGACCATCTCAAGCAGAGCCCATAAGTCCTGCAATGATGTCCAAACATATCTGAGCTCTTCTAATTCGTCATTCATGACGGATGTAGATGCATTTGTTTCCAGAGAGACATGAAGGATTTTTTGTAATTCAATCAATGGCTTCCATTGCAGGCTGATTTTGTTAGCCAAGGACTGAAAACGGGACAAGATTGCCAAAGCTGTTGGAGGCTCGAGAGAGGGGGAAATTGGCTTTTTGGTTTCCCACTCTGAATCTAATTGAGTAGTTTCCTCCGTGATTCGGGAGTATTCAGCCTTATAGATTAGGGTAAGAGATTCAAGGTTGGCGTCTATTTTTTCTAGCTTGTGGATCAAAATGCTATCTATGGTTTGCATTTGATTCTCAAGCTGCTCAACATAAAGCCAATTTCCAGGCAACGAGAATCTCAGTTTCGATAGGGTCAGCTGACAAGCAAAAAGTGATTGGATAATTTTTCGCCATTCCAGAAACATCGATTGAAATTTGAAGACATCGCTGACCGTTTTGAGAATGCTGGGAGGGCATTCGATGAAGTCCAAATTTTCCTGGAGAGCAATTTGAGCGGAATTCAAATCCTTAGACACTTTGAGTATTATGTCCCGGATTTTTTCACAAAAGCCGCTTAGATTGGCATCCAAATTCTTTTGAAATAAGGTTTGCATCTTCGGTTGAATTTTCAAGAAAGATATTTTGATGAGTCCCAATTCCTTGACTCCGTTTCCGTGGCTGAGAAGTTTTCTTCGCTGTATAAGGTTCTCCATGTCTGCGAGTGAGGAAGTGATTCCATCTAGAAGCAGCTTTGATTGAAAATGATTCTCAAAATTGAGGCCCATTTTAAGCTGCTCTTCAACTTCCATCCACTCATCAAAATAAGCCTTAGCAAGTAAGTGTTGCTCATCTATAGCTGAGAGCGTCGCAGACAATCTCAGCGAAAGTAAATGCAGCCCACGTATTGAAAACATTTTGGTCTCATTCCTAAGAGAAGTCATTTTCTGGCCATTGATCACTGCCAAAACTTCATCCACGAATTTGAACAAATTCTGCTTTGATGTTTCAAGTGATGGAGTGATAATAACTTCCGAATCATTAAATGCAAGCTCGTGATACGTTGAGGGTAAGCCAATAAGGCTATTTGTCTCACTTAAGCTGACAGAACCATTTCGGGTGAGCTCTTCCAAGCGATTGAGCTCAACGCAACATCTTTGATACAAGATTTCAAGAGTTTCCTCATTGACAAGGTTCACAAAGCGAGTGATGTCACATAAGTCAGATCTGATTATCCCCGAAACGCTTTGTCTGATGTCGCCAATAACTTCCTCGATAACTTCCTTGGTGAACGAGCAAGCCAATATTTGAGGGAAAATATCTTCAACTAATTGAGCGTAAACCTTCTGAAGAGCATTCATTTGCACATAGAAGTTGTAAATCTGATTCTGAAGCACATTGATGCACTTTATATTCAAGCCTCCAGAAGAAATGGAATCGAGATACGACTCGCTCATATCACCAAGCCTGATCTCCGATGATATCAGTGGCCAAGTGAGATTCATGGCATTTCTCAATGTCGAGAAGATTTCGCTGACCTGATCCTCCATCAAGAACCCAAACTTTACCCCAAAAGGCGCTTCGTTTCGTAGCATGAGTGTCTCTGTGAGCAACTGTATGTGTTCGACAAGAGACTGAACTATAGGTTTCAAAATTCTCGTGCGGTCAACCTCGATGATGAGTTTCGCCGGTACACTAAACCCGAGTCCCATGAGTTCTTTTGCTTCATGTACTTTCTTAAATTTCTCTGCATCATAGTTGACCCTTAAGCCAACAGTTCCGCAGTCCTCTTCTGTCTCAAGGACTAGAATGCTATCCAGATCCGAAATTGTCGCAAACATCTCCGACGCTTCTTTTACCCACTCAGAAAAGTAAGTTTCAGTGTCCAAGGTTTTGAGTTGAGCGTTTACCTCGGCTTCTATCTTCGATCCCACGGAATATCTATTCCAGCTCTCACCCAAGAACTTCCCAAGATTCACCACGTAAAACATGATTTTACTCCTGAGGCTCTCCTCGTAAATGATAGTCTGACTAAAAGTCAGCAGGGTTGTGTTAGGGCTGGATTTTTCAACATCAAAAAGGAGAACTAAATTGTGAATATCAGCATAAGCTTTGTCCAATATATTAAGCTTGTGCTTCTCGTCAATGTATGATCTCATCAAAGTCGATGATTCGGTGGGGCCTTTGCTTTCAAGCTTGCTGAATAAATAGTAATAGTCGGTGAATTTTTGGCAGCTCTCAAAGTTCTTATTTATGACAAATTTGACTGTTTCCTGAATCCTTAAATACATCTCAAAATAAGATTGATAGTTCGTTTTCCAGACGGACATACCTTCAGGAGTGAAGTCGAACGGCAGTGAGAGCGCAATATGCTTATTGTACGTCAAAACAATGGCTTCAATATGCTTTTCGTTTCCTTCAAACTTTTGCAAAGCGTAAAGAAGCTCGCCATAGTTTCGGCGAATGGACTTTATGCTCTCGATTCGATCTTTTAATTTGTTGAGTAAAGCCAGCTCGATTTTCACAGCCATGAACTTCTCCTGCCTTTTACGCATTAGCTCCCGAATGACGTTCACCATGAATTTCACGTTGTTATCAATAGTAGCAAAGAGCCTGGGTAGGTCCACATAATAAAGTTGTCTGAATTCATTATCCGAATCCGCAGCGGAGTTAGCTTTTGTCACTAGGGTGCAGAGAAATTGAGCGAGCTCATTAAGGATAACCACCACCAACTCTATCATGCCACTGAGTGGAAATGAACTCAGGGTCTTCCATTTTTTCAAATGCGTGAAGAAAAACGTTATCGTGCCTTCAAATTGCGATACGCTTGGGACGTTATCTTTGTTGAACACCAAATCAGAGATGGGGAGTTCTCTAAGCAAAGAGGTATATGTCTGTGTCTCCTCCAACTTCTCGGAAATCCCAAGGTTATTCTGGAAGGCAAGGCTGACCTGAAAGCGTTTGGCAACACTAAGAATTGCAATGGCATTAGTGACCTCTGGCTGCTTCGTTTGGTCTTGTATCCGGATTAGTGCACTTTCGAGCAGAGTCCAAAATTGCACCTCGTCATGCAAAGATTCGCCAGTGTCTGAGCTCTTGGTGATTCGAGTAACATACTGGATCAGCCGAATCCACAGATTGACCGTTTTGGTCAAATCATTAAGAGCGGACGTGTCAGACAAAACGTCAGGATCGCGTACAGCGTCCGGATTCTCGAGTATCTTCATTAACTGATTAGGAACTGACAGAAGCAAATCGGGAACTTCGAGGCGGTGCTTTAAGTACTTGAGAGAAAGCGAGAGCTCATTGAAGCGTTTTTTAGCGGCAGATATGGAGCTTGAGTTGGATGCCTCCGAAGAGTTCTCTTGTACTAAGTAGTCAAAGTATGGGGCAATAGCAAGCGAAATAAGGTTTTTGAGCTGCTCGTAGGAGTCATGGTCGGCGTTTGTCTCATTGTCGAAAGAGTGCTTTGGAATTGGAATGTTGAGCACTTGAATCTGCGTGATATATGGCACCTTTTCGGTGAGGGCGCCTTCGTGTTTCACAAGAACAACCAAGAAATCAAAGGCGACGCTGCCTAGCAGCAAGTGCTGTTTGAGCACGAATGATTCCTCATGCGCTAGCACGAATAGCGCGTCTGACAGGGTATTGGTGATGAAGGATGCTGCCACAAGCTCGCCGTCGTTCTCCCAATTGTCGCAGTCTGCCGCCGGGCCATCGGGTCCCCTTATTATACTCTTGATGAAAGAGAGGATGTGTGTGGGGTTGGGCAGCATGTATATGTGAGTAGTGTAAGTTTGAAGGGCGCTACATGATGTTGTGTTTGTATTGGTCACGTGGATAGTCGCGTGACCAATACAGTCAAGTCTTCGCGTCACAGCTAGTCGTGGAGAATGTCCAGGCTTGTTAAGGTGCGGAAACTTCAGCCGCGGACCGAAAAATGGATGGAGCTGTGACTGATGTCAGAGATCCAAACTTGCTCTCAATTACAACCTTCACAATCTGAGACTCATCGCAGAGAGGTGAAGATATCGCCATTTTCCCTTTCGGGCAGTAATTGAACATCAGCTTTAGCTCATTTCCTGATTAGCCTTTTCGGAAATGAGCATATGCGAGCTGGCTTTCGCTGTGCGAATCGGTCTGATAAAGACCGCGTGCGTATCTGCATGAGCAGCCCTCGATGCCGTCACCGCAATTGACTTTCCACGTGGAGCCTCAAGACATCCAAATTCTGGTCCCAGATTCCGTTTTCACGTTTGTAATGAGAGACATGTCGAGAATGCAAACCGAGCGCGAACCGAGCGCCAAATTCTGCTTTCACTCTATTCAGTATCTACTATGCAATAGTCAATATACATACGACCGTGGCTGGTATACTATCGAGGATCCGAAAGAGGCAATACCCATAATATAGTGAGCTTCCCATATCTCTGAAACGCAAAGAGTTGACGTGCCACCTCAACGGAGCTTTGATGTGCCTACCTTCGATGCGCTTCACAAAGTAAGTCCGGTCGTCTCTATGTAGATATAGCACGCATGACGTGCGTGTAGCGAACTGTAACCCCAGCTGTCGTTTAGGACACAGGCTTATCGCGGGAAAACCAAAATAGAGGTGGGCGGCGAAAAAAAAAGAAAAAAAAATTATACAGAGAAGATTTGACGGCCAGCTGGAGCTCTAGAGCAACACACGCCCGAAGGGGGTGGACCGGCCTAGATTTCACCACATTGCTCACATAGCAACTTTCCTTTCTTATGCCGTACTCAATTGTTACTCTTAAGGAGGAGCTAAGACCCGGTGCCGAACGGGAATTTCATTGGCCGCGCCGTGCTTGCACGTACACAGGCCAAGAATTCTCATGCCGCCGTATTTCGGAAGCCATCATCTAAGATGCGCATAAGCGGTCCATGGCGTGTGGGTCAATTGATGTGGTCAAGCACTATCACAGCCACACCATTATGGTAGCCTGGCATTGTAGCTCTTCACGCTTTGCCCTCACGCTTGGAGTCATAGCACAAGGCTTCGACGCAGATGAGTATATGCTCGCGAGCTGTAGAATCCTTCCCACGCCGCGCAAGCTCGGAATAAAGCCGGATTCTCTTCACTCCCCGCGCCCCGACAAAACTCTTGCATACGGAACGAGCTGCATGCCGCTCCCGCAATGCGAACCATCGGAACACTTTCCGTTCCCGACCCGCACCCAGCAATGCTTCTACGGCTGAGATATTTATATTGCCCCTGAGCCCAACTGATTTTGAAGCACCGTCCTTTTTTCTTCATAAATGTCCGATCGCGAGGGAAGTGTGACTGCCATTGGCGGTGACAAATTCACGGACGCTGGGGAGAAATATACCGGACCCGAGCCGGTACCAGAAACATACCCCCATCACCAACTAGATGATCATGCCGTGAACGAATACCGCGGGCAAGACGATCAACAAATTAGAGAATTGGCTAGAACTTATACTAATTCGTCGAATGCTGCAAGTATTAAAACAAAGAGTTCCGTTGACTTGATAAAGTACTTGTCTCACATGTCAGAGGTGCCTGGTGTGGCTCCTTATACTGATGCGCCTGACGCTTTGAATCCTGACAGTGAACAATTCGATGCCAAGTTTTGGGTCAAAAATATGCGTAAGTTGATGGATTCCGACCCAGACTACTACAAGCCCTCCAAATTGGGTGTCGCATACAGAAACTTGAGAGCTTATGGTGTGGCCGCCGACTCTGACTATCAGCCCACTGTCACCAATGGGCTCTACAAGATGGCCACCGACTTTATTAGAGGCTTCCGCAAAAGCGATGCCACAAGATACTTTGATATTTTGAAGCCTATGGATGGCTACTTCCGCCCTGGTGAACTCACCGTTGTCCTCGGTCGTCCTGGTTCCGGTTGTTCCACCTTGCTAAAGACCATTGCCTGCAACACTTTTGGTTACAATATCGGCGAAGAGTCACAAATCTCTTACGATGGTCTTACGCCTCAAGATGTTGAGAATCATTACCGTGGCGATGTTGTCTACTCGGCTGAGACTGACACTCACTTCCCACACTTAAGTGTGGGTGATACCCTTGAGTTTGCCGCTCAAATGAGGACTCCTCACAACAGAGGTCCTGTTTC
Organism: Metschnikowia proteae; assembly: GCA_002370515.1. Taxonomy (NCBI): domain Eukaryota; kingdom Fungi; phylum Ascomycota; class Pichiomycetes; order Serinales; family Metschnikowiaceae; genus Metschnikowia; species Metschnikowia proteae. The sequence goes on along the minus strand of NKYY01000002.1, from coordinate 790,882 downwards.
AAGAGTCGACCACGCCAAGCACATGGCGTCGGTGTATATGGCCACATACGGTTTGTCTCACACGCGAAACACCAATGTCGGAAACGACTTTGTCCGTGGTGTTTCCGGTGGTGAAAGAAAGCGTGTGTCCATTGCCGAAGTCTCTTTATCTGGAGCCAATATTCAATGTTGGGACAATGCTACTAGAGGTTTGGATGCCGCTACTGCTTTGGAATTTATCCGTGCTTTGAAGACATCTGCTGCGATCTTAGATGCAACTCCTTTGATTGCTATCTACCAATGTTCCCAAGATGCATACGACTTGTTTGACAATGTTGTTGTTCTTTATGAGGGTTACCAAATTTATTTTGGAAAAGCTGCTGCTGCCAAGGAGTTTTTCATCAACATGGGCTACGATTGCCCACAACGTCAAACCACCGCTGACTACTTGACCTCCTTGACTAATCCTGCCGAAAGAATCGTCATCCCTGGTTACGAACATAAAGTCCCTAGAACTGCTCAAGAATTCTCTGAGTACTGGAGAAATTCTCCTGAATGCAAAGCTCTCACTGATCGCATTGACTCCTACTTATCTGAGGTCGAAGGTGGTCATCAGCGTGAGGCTTACCGTGAATCTCATCTTGCTAGACAATCCGACCACGTCTCCAAACGCTCTCCCTTCACAATCTCCTTCGGTATGCAAGTCGACCTTCTCATAAAGAGAAATTTCAAGAGGGTCAAGGGTGATCCCTCTATTACAATCTTCTCCATCTTTGGCCAGGGAATCATGGGCTTGATTTTATCGTCTGTCTTCTATAACCTCAATTCCACGACGGGGAAGTTCTACTACCGTGGTGCTGCTATGTTCTTTGCTGTGTTGTTCAACGCATTCGCTTCTTTATTGGAAATCATGTCTTTATTCGAGGCTCGTCCTATCGTGGAAAAGCACAAGAAATATGCGTTGTATAGGCCATCTGCAGATGCTCTTGCCTCCATCATTTCCGAATTGCCTACCAAACTTGCCATGTCCACGATTTTCAACTTCGCATTCTACTTCATGGTGAACTTCAGGAGAACTCCAGGGAGATTCTTCTTCTACTGGTTATTCTGTAACCTTTGTACTCTTTGCATGTCCCATATTTTTAGATCCTTGGGTGCTGTCTCTACGTCCCTCGCTGGTGCGTTGACTCCTGCAACTGTTATCTTGATGGCTATGGTTATTTTCACTGGTTTCGTTATCCCAGTGCCAAGCATGTTGGGATGGTCTCGCTGGATCCAATACATCAATCCTGTTTCTTACGTTTTCGAATCATTGATGGTGAATGAGTTCTACGATCGCAACTTCGAGTGCAGTCAATACGTTCCTAGCGGTCCTGGATACCCAACAGCTGCAAGTGTCAACAACGTCTGCAGCGCAGTTGGATCGCTTCCCGGTGCATCTTTGGTTAGCGGAACAAGATACATTGCTTTGTCTTACGAATACTACAATTCACACAAGTGGAGAAACATCGGTATCGTCATCGCTTACATCATTGTTTTCTTGGGTGTTTACATCGGTTTGACCGAGGTTAACCAAGGTGCAATGCAGAAAGGTGAGATTGTTCTTTATTTGCATGGCTCTTTAAAGAAGGTTAAGAAAGAGAGCGAAAAGAGAAAGGCACTCGCCAATGACCCTGAGAATGACCTTGGTAATGAGAAGCTTGGGACTACTGAGGCTATTGAGAGTTCTAGGGAAAAATCTTATGGAAGTTCAAGCCTGTCTGTTGATGTTCCTCAATCAAGGATTTTTCACTGGAGAGATTTGACTTACTCTGTCAAAATTAAAAAGGAAGATAGAATCATTTTGAACCAGATCGACGGCTGGGTGAAACCAGGTCAAGTTACCGCTTTAATGGGTGCATCCGGTGCCGGTAAGACCACTTTGTTAAACTGTTTGTCGGAGCGTCTTACTACTGGTGTTGTCACCAACGGAACTAGACTAGTCGACGGTAAGCCTTTGAGCTCTTCCTTCCAAAGATCTATTGGCTATGTTCAACAGCAGGATATCCATTTGCCAACATCTACTGTCCGTGAAGCCTTAACCTTTTCCGCATACTTGAGACAACCAAAAAGCGTCTCTAAAAAGGAGAAGGATGATTACGTTGATTACGTGATCGACTTATTGGATATGGGAGTATATGCAGATGCCTTGGTCGGTGTGGCCGGTGAGGGTTTGAACGTCGAGCAACGTAAGAGATTGACTATTGCTGTTGAATTGGTTGCCAAGCCAAAATTGTTACTTTTCTTGGATGAGCCTACCTCTGGTTTGGACTCGCAAACTGCTTGGTCTATCTGTAAGTTGATGAGAAAATTGGCTGACCATGGACAAGCAATCTTGTGTACCATCCATCAACCATCTGCCATTTTGATGAAAGAATTTGACCGCTTATTGTTTTTGCAAAAAGGTGGTAGAACTGCATATTTTGGTGACTTGGGCGAAAACTCGCTGACTTTGATTAATTATTTCGAAAAGAATGGCGCTCACCCATGTCCTCCTGAAGCAAATCCCGCTGAGTGGATGTTGGAAGTTGTTGGGGCTGCCCCAGGATCCCACGCAAAACAGGACTATTTTGAAGTTTGGAGAAACTCTACTGAATATCAAGACATGCAAAAGGAATTGGACTACATGGAGACTGAGCTTCTGAAGATTCCAGCTGATGTGGAAGAGGGTGAAGGCAACAAGTACGCTTCTTCTATTATAAGCCAATACTTTATTGTCACTAGGAGAGCTTTCCAGCAATACTGGAGAACTCCTAGCTACATCTATGCCAAACTTTTCTTAGTTGTCTCGTCTTCATTGTTCAATGGTTTCTCTTTCTTCAAGGCAGGCACATCGATACAAGGCTTGCAGAATCAGATGTTCTCTATTTTTATGTTCTACATGCCCTTCAACACCTTGGTGCAGCAAATGTTGCCTTACTTTGTTAAGCAAAGAGAGGTTTACGAAGTCAGAGAAGCCCCATCCAGAACCTTCAGTTGGCTTGCTTTCATCACTGCTCAAATCACTGTTGAGATTCCTTTCCAAATCGTTGTCGGTACTTTGGCCTACTTCTGCTGGTACTATCCTCTTGGATTGTACTCTAATGCCGTTGTTGATGACACCGTCGCAGCACGTGGTGGTTTGATGTGGCTATTGATTATCTCCTTTTTCGTCTACACCTCTACCATGGGACAGTTGTGTGTATCCTTCTGTGAATTGGCTCAGAATGCCGCCAACGTTGCTAACTTGTTGTTCATCATGTGTTTGAACTTCTGTGGTGTCTTGGCTGGACCTAATGTTTTGCCACGCTTCTGGATCTTCATGTACCGTTGCAACCCTTTCACTTACTTGGTTCAAGCCATGTTGAGTACGGCTGTTGCAAACAACAAAGTCGTGTGTTCTGAAAGAGAGCTTGTCACCTTCCATCCTACCTCTGGAAAGACTTGTGCTGAATATATGGACCCATACATCAAGGCTGCCGGAGGTTACTTGACCAACCCTAATGCCTCTTCTGGTTGTGAATTTTGTCTGATCAGCTCCACTGACACTTACTTGGATAGTGTCAACTCAATTTATAGCCAGAGATGGAGAAACTGGGGTATTTTGATTGCCTTTATTGCTATAAACATGTTGCTTACTTGTTTCTTCTATTGGCTAGCAAGAGTGCCAAAGGGCTCCAAGGAGAAGAAGCACAAAAAGGATAAGAATGATAAGAAATGAGTCTAGCTCATGCAGCCTCGATTTAATTCGAACTAGAACTACTTACTTTAATATATTAATAGGTTAATCGTTATGTAACTTGAAGATCACATCGATGCAGTTCTCTGCAACCTTAGTTGCGTACGATGTTAAGAAATGAACTTATCTATTTATATAATATGATCAATTTGCTCTAGAATTGTTAAAACAATGAGCTTATGCACTAGTTTGGCTTGACGTTGTAACGCAATTTGATGCCCATGGCATTCAACTCCGAGTCCAAGTACTTCAAGACAAATGGAATAGCCACGCTGGTGGTATCCTCACCACCCACGAACTTGACACCTTGGCCATCCTCCCAAATGTCGGCCTCGTTGACGTAAACACCCTTCTTGATGTAGTCCTCCAACTTCTCCGAACATGCACGACATCTCACAGAAGAAAAGGATCCGATGCGAGGCACAGACAGCTGGGTATTTAGCAAAGAGCCACACGAACGACAGATAGGAGTTTGTGTGTAATCGGAAGAGTTCAATAATCTATCTTGAAGCAAGTATGATGTACCATGACCGATTAATGCATCTCTTTCCATCTCTCCCACACGAATACCACCATTTCTCTTACGACCCTTCACAGGCTGCATCATCAAAGAGTTGACTGGTCCAGTAGATCTGACCTGGAACTTGTCGTTCACCATATGTCTCAATCTTTGGTAGTAGACCACACCAATGTAGATATCAGCTCTGAGTTCCTCACCGGTAGCACCCGAGTACATTGGCTCATTTCCGTGGTAGTTATATCCGGCGGTTTTCAATTGTTCGCCGAAGTAATCGGCCGGCGTATCACTCTCACTGAATTTCCATGGCGTAGCATCATGTGCCATTCCGTGAAGAGCACCTGCTTTTCCTGCAAGAGACTCAACAAACATACCGATGGTCATACGAGATGGGAAAGCATGAGGATTGATGATGACATCGGGTTGCATGCCCGATTCGGAGAAAGGCATGTCGATGGTTGGCCACTTGCGCGAACAAACACCCTTCTGCCCGTGTCTGGAGGAAAACTTGTCACCAATTAAAGGGGCTCTAGTCACTCTGAATTTGATTGTGATCTGCTGACATTCTTGATCACCAGTGTCATCTCCTAGGAGTTTTACTTCCTCGATGTAGGCTGGCTCACTTGAGTGGTATCTCTTGACTTTGGTTTTTCCAGTGCTGTCGTCATGGAATGCAACGATTGGGTCACCCTCCTCGACCTTAACACCAATGAGAGGGAATCCATCGTCGTCTAATTTGTCTTTCCAATCTTCAGGCCACTCGTCGGGTCCAAATCCAAAATGTTGGGTGATTGGTTCTCCTCTTTTCCTCTTCATACTCAAGTCCACCTTCTCGACCTTTAAAACACTTCCATATCCAAATCCTCTTTCATCTGCAGACTTATTGATAATCATCGCATCGTCCATATCGTATCCTGTGTAAGAAATAACGGCAACAACAGCATTTGTCCCGTTGGGAAAATTGTCCATTCCATATTCATCGTACAAGTTTGCTTTGACAATTGGTGTCTGTCCACTTTGCAAACGGTACAACTTGTTGTCCGACCTGTGCGCAAGAGCAACACCAGGAGTACCCATGGTTTGCTTACCCATTTGACACTGGTACATATTTCTTGGAGACTGGTTAAAGTCCGAAAAAGGTGTCAAGTTGGCCAAAATGGACAAGATGTTTGTTGGAGAAAACTCAACGTGAGTGTGGTTGTTCTTCTCAATCTCGGCGGGGGTCACAGCAATGTTCATGTAAACTTGCTCAAAAGGACCAACAATATCCTCCTTTTCCAATGGTAAATACTTGGTAGGTCTCATCATTCTCGAGTGACCTCCAAATATGTATAAGCCTGGGTATTGACCCTTTGCAGAAGGTGGCACATATCCAATTTCTAAATCAAGAGGCAAGCCATGACCACCCTGAACTTTCCAAACACGCAAAGCGTCAGCCACAAGCTTACCTTGCTCGTGAGTCGTCCAACCAACAATTTTACCATCTAATTGCACACAGCACAAATTAGGGCCTGCTGCGAATGTGTGAGCTGGAGAGACACCCAATCTCGCCAAAGCCTCTGGAACTTTAGAAACATCCGAGGCATGAGTTGCAATTTGACACTTGTGGGACAAGTGATTTAACAAACCGCACGGCGATCCATCGGGAGTGTGCACGGGACACAAGAATCCCCACGATTCAGGCAATAGCTTTCTGACCGTAGTCGTTTTCAACTCTGCAAAGAAAGAACCTCTGTGGACCATTCTGAAATGGGCTATAAAACGGTGGAAGTTAATCTTCTCGGCAACGACGGTGTACCCGGAGACCTGTTGCAAATCCAAACCGGACTGAGAAACCAAATTACCAGTCGACAAGAAGTACTGTAATTTTTGACCGATGTTCTCGTTAATTCTCATGAACACACGCGTCATGTACTTTCTGTCCGAAAAGTTGACCCTGATACCACGGTTTATGTCTGAATTGATCTGGAGCTGTATGCTCTGTAAGTACTCGTCGATCTTCTCTTTGATAATCATACCATACAAAAAGCCACCCAATAAGACCTCTTGATGTTGAGTGGCATCTGGATTGTCTGGAGCGCAGTCACCGGCAACGAGAGTGTATAATTTCCTGATCATGAACAACAACATACGGAATTTGTCACCGTTTTCTGGCAAGTGGACAAGAACGATTCTCTTCAAAACCTCTTCTCCAACCTGAATGTCAGATTGATCAGGGGTGCCGCCAAATGCAACGCGGAACTTGTCACCCAAATAAGCCAAAGTCTCCTTCTTGGAGTAGAGATTGTACTGCTTGTAGGTACGTAAGAGCAACTCCAAACGATCCGTCAAGAAAGAGTTGGAGGTGTCAGAACCAACAATACCGTCGAAAATCTCACGGTCATTGGTCTCGATCAAAGCTTTCAAGATCATTGTCACGGGAACAAGGTACTCGTTCTTTCTCCACGAAAATCTAAATGTCACATTACCGTCATTAAGGTAATGTAAAACATTTGTTTGAGAAGTTTGGTCTGGACGAGAACATCTGATTTGCGCACCAAATTTGGAGTAAGCAGCGCCTCTGTTGGCAAAGGATGGACGAATTAAGGCCATGGGATGGTTTCTTCTCTGCACGATCAACATACGAATAAGCTTCTCGATACCGTTGACAATGAAGTATCCTCCAAGCTCATCGGATTCTTCTCTGTGTTCCACCAACTCTTTGGGGGATAATTTTTCTAAGTGACATCTGTTCGACTTGACCATCGTAGGTACTTGTCCGCAGTCACGCACCTCAGAAACCTCATCGCCATCGTTCACAGTCCACGTAAGCTTGATCATGAGTTTAGAACGGTACGTTGTCATTCTTTCTCTGCATTCACTGGGATAGGTTCTTCTCACCAATGAAACTTTGTCAGAAGGGGGTACTGCTGGCTTGGCTAGCTGCACAGAGTCCACTCTGATCTTCAACTTGTTGCCAAGCGTGTTGCTATCGCCCGAGTCGAAGATAGTCTTTGTTCCAATATCCTTCACCGCCAAGTTCAAGAGACCTCCATCTGGGCCGTCAGTCAAAGCATTAAAGGAGCCGACGTGGGGAGCCACAGCTTCCACAAGGAGCGGGAACGCTGACTTATCCTTAGGAGGATTTTTGAAGCGTTCTTCGCGCTCTAGTGTCCTTAATTGAGCACTCATGGTGAAGTGAATGTAGTTCGGACTGCGATCAGCAGCGAATTTTCGATACAATTTTGATAATTTTTTGTGATGAGATCACGTGCGCTCTTGTCGCTGAGAACAGGCTGGAGTAATAGAGCTACGTTTGCACCTGCATTCGTGGATCCAATGTAGGCGAAGTCAGAAGTAATTGCATTGCACTGCAATAGTTAAGCTTATGTTTAGGAGCTTGTGAAAATGCCATTGTTGTCCCTGGTTATCATGAGCCTTGTTGCGAATATGCGCACTGCTGGGGATAGGCATCACGACATAATGGCTAACTCCAGGTTTGAATACGTCAAGCAATTTGAAAAGGAGAATTACCTTCTCCCAGAAACACACATTGTGATTCGTGTTGATGGCAAGGGATTTCACAAATTCTCTAATTTCTATGAGTTCGCCAAGCCAAATGATACCAGAGCTTTGCATGTCATGAACAGAGCTGCTCATAGTATGATGGAGCAATTTCCAGACATAGTGTTATCCTATGGCGACTCCGACGAGTACCTGTTCCTTCTAAGAAAGAGCACTGACTTATTTGAACGCCGGGAAATGAAGTTGGTATCCACGTTTGCATCATTCATGTCTGTCCATTACACATTGCATTGGAACGCCGAGTTTCCAGAGAAACAAATCAAGCCAGAAAGGCTTCCGACCTTCGATGCACGTGCTGTCGTTTATCCAAACACAAAGGTAGTACGAGATTACTTCAGCTGGCGACAAGTTGATTGTCACATAAATAATCTCTATAACACAACCTTTTGGAGCCTTATCAACGTGTGTGGTATGAGCGGGAAAGAGGCTGAAAACGAGCTCAAAGGCTCTTTATCAAAAGACAAAAACGAGATTCTTTTCACCAGATGTGGCATCAACTACAATGACGAACCTGAGATCTTCAAGAAAGGCACAGTGATTGTTAGAGAATATGAAAAATATGAAGTGGGTGTCGAGCACGAACTAAGCTCTCGCCAAAAGCAGCGACACGACAAGATGAGAAGGAAGTCAAAGATCACGCAGCACCACGCGAACATCATCGACGATGCGTTTTGGAGCGAAAGGCCGTGGCTCCTCGTGTGAAACAGACATCCACTATCTTAGATTCTCATTAATATGCATCGCAAATATACCAGACATTTCAGTCCTTTTTAGTACTCACATTCAATTTATTCCACGTTGGGCCAACGCTTTCCTCACTGTTTCGTAGACTTCTTCCACGGACTTGTCACACTGAAGCTTCACGACACGGCCCTCTCCATCAAAGTAGTCCACCACGGGCATTGAGGTTTCAACAAAGGTTCGGAACCGTTTCTTTATACTCTCAACGTTATCGTCTGTCCGGCCGCTCGTTTTACCCCTCTCTAGAAGTCTCTTGAGCATAACTGCCTCTGGGCATTCAAAAAATAGGGTGAAGTTAGATCTCACAATCTGGTCTTCAAAAGTGATAGCCTGGTCCATCTTTCTGGGGAAGCCATCCACCAAGAATCGGAAGTTATTCTTGTTGTACTCCTCCGTGATCGCTTGCTGGAGCAATGCAATAGTGACTTCCTGTGGGACAATTGTCCCTTCTTTAATGCATTGAGCAATTAACTCTCCATACTTGGATCCTTCTCTCTTCTGCTCAGCTCTCAACAAATCCCCTGCAGAGAGATGCACGAAGCCTTTATCGGCAACAAGCTTGGCACACTGTGTTCCTTTACCGGAGCCGGGGCCTCCCAAGACGAAAATAACCTTCACTTCTTTGTCGGAAAAAGCGGGTCCCTTTTTGGGCTCCACTGCAGAAACTGGTGGGTTTTTGTTGTATAGAGAAGCACCAATAGTAGAGCCCACGGCCAAAAGACCTAGTGCTCCGAGGATCACACCACGACCCTTCTTAGCTGATGGAGGAACACCATTCAGGGAAGACTGACACCTCACAAGTCTCCTTGGCACTTGCTTTCCAAAAAGACTGCCTCTAATTGAACGAGGAGTGACTTTGATTCTTGAGATCATGGCTTGGAGAATACGTGAGTGTCTCAAAAAACGTTACGAAATTTGTCTTGAGGTACGGCACATTGCTGAACAAATTAAGCGACACTATAAGTCATCCGGTCACAAAGTAATCATGAAATTTCCGAGTGAGATTGTATGAAAAAAACTTTTCGTTGTGACAGTTCAGATTTCAATTATTCACTAAATTATCTTGTTGCCTCAATTGGTTGTGGGCTCTCAAAGTCTTCTTAAATAATGGAGAATTGAGGGAAAACTGCGAACTATCCACCATTAACAATGTAAAAAAAACAAAGGTCTAAAATCGAATTGCCAACAAAACTCTTTCTGTTTAGCAGCCAGTGAAGCGAAACACTTGAGCGGAAGCCATGACACTCGCTTAGGCCAAGAAATTGTAGCATAACAGTGGGAAACGTCCCGTAGCGGGGTTGCGCTCATGCACCGCTTACAGTATCCGTGAGTTGGCGATCGAAGTATTCCAGACAGTTAGTGAGGGGGGGTTTACTGCTTGACTTGCATTGTAGAAGGACAAGGTCTGAGAGAAACTACTTGAAGCACATGTCGAGTCTAAATCTCAACTTGCCAGAATGATTCTGCTTGAAAGGTTTACTCAGCGAGCCCATAAACTTTAGCCTATACTACGCATAGAGCTCTCAATCGAAGTTTACGAGCTGTAAGCCTTCAAGGACTCATCACCCACCCTGAAGTATTGGCCATTCATATCCTTAGACCAGTCTTTCAACACAAAGTTCACACAGTACCTTGCAGGAACATCCGGAGGTAACAACTGTTCCTTTTCGTGCAAGTCAATGAACTTCTTGAGAGCGTCTTCGGGCATGTTAGCACCAAAAACTTCACGGATGTCCTTCTGCATAGCGGTATCAACAACTCCGGGGGCAAACGAAAGCGCTTCTACGCCGTCATTTTCGACAGCAATGTGGCGGATAAAGTGGTTCAATGCCGCTTTCGAAGAACCATATGCTGCCCACCCAGGGTAAGCACTGGTGGAGGCACCCGACAGAACAACCACGATCTTACCCTTGTTCTTTTTCAAGTGAGGAAGTGCCAATTGAACCAATTCCACCACGGAGAAAAAGTTGATGTCGTAAAGTTTTCTCCATGCCCTCGAATCGGCATCAGCGATTGGGCCCACAGGGTCCAAAACACCAGCGTTTGCAATAATAGAGTTAATGGATCCATAATTTTCCAACGCCAACAGAACAGCCTTAGCGGCAGTCTCAGGGTCAGCAACATCGGCAGAGAGTGTCGTGACTCGTTTGCCGTACTCCTTTTGGAGAGCCTCGAGAGGAGCAGTCGAGCGTGCAACAGCAACTAGATTGCCATTGGGATTCTGGTCGAGGAAAAGCTTTGCAATTGAGGCTCCAATACCTGGTTTTAGTAACAATTCAAATTTGTAAAAACCGGTGCAATTGACATACCTCTGGAGGCGCCAGTCAAGATAAGTGTATGGCTCATGGTTAGTGGTGTTGGCACAGACGATTGACCTGAGATCGCACTGTCGCAGCAGACAGGACCACTGTCCACTGGGCCGAGTCCGTATACATTCCCAACAAATTCCATCGAAAACAAACTTCACGGAAGCTTCAGGCCAAGGCTTGCTGATTGCAGCGCTAAAGAACATAAACAAAAAGACCGACCAAAATACTAATTTTGCAACCGGCCGAAATAGTAGTCGTGTGTTTACCGCGCGCTATCAAGTCTCGTTCTACTCCATACTTGATTTCCTCACAAACCTAACCCCATTCTTCATACCGATGAATATCAACCCGGATTCTGCCAGGGAAATTCCTTGCAAAAATGTCCTCATTTATGGATACTGCAAGTTTGAGAACAAAGGCTGTGCTTTCTCCCACCCTCTGTCGGCCAAGGCGGATGCAACCTCTCAGAGTTCAACATCGTCACAGACGCAAACACAAACATCCACTGGCTCGCCCAAATTAGCCATGGCATCCATCAATACAGATAGTGCCTCTCCAACCATCCAACATGCGTCGACAATCTTTTCAAACTTATCAACGGCGTCGTCGGCAAGTACCTCGAGACCTACGGTGGCCTCCATGGACACAAAGCGCAAATTCAACACGAAAACTCCTTCATTTCAGCCATCCGTTCAAGGTGCTACCAACAAGTTTGCGGCTCTTTCGCCCAAAGTGAAAGAAATTCCAGTGTTTGTCCCATCTGGTATGGATTCTTCAAGCACTAGAGCTCCTGTGCCTGTTGGCCAAGAGAATAGCCCAAATGGCCAAACAACCCCATTGAGCAGAAAATTCAATGCCTCTACGCCTTCCTTCACACCATCAAGCCCATATGATGAACCCTTTTCATTCCCTACTTCGAACAGTGTATCTAACGATGGATTCCAGTCCCAATTTCTGCAAAACACAGCGCCTCACACACCACAAACTGTTTCAGGCCCGCTGAGAATCGTGCAGCCAGTATCGCAACCCGCAAAGCAACAAAATCCATACCTACCCAATGGCCCATCAGTGGCAGCGCCAAACAACGCGAGCTCGGTGAATGGAGTACTGGACTTCATGTTTCATGGGCAAAATGTGCTGGCTTACCCTTTAAATTACCATTTGTACGCCCCTGCACCACCACCAAGATTGGCACCTTCCCTCCAGCCCTTTGAGACTAATGTAAACGATATGTTTATACCCAACGACCTACGCGAGAATATCACAAAGAAAAATGAAGCTACATTGCAAACATTACCCCAGCTGTCTTTACCGGAACATGTTGGTGTATACCACTCTTTGGTACCTATCGATTCCACTTTTGATCAATTATCAAGTGTTTATCAATTGCCATCTTGTGTGTACAAGGTCAACTCCAACATCGATGGGCTTCCATATGCATTGCGGAGAATTGATTACAGTTCCAAGTTCAGAATTCTCAATGAGCATCCTTTCGCCACAGTTAAGAAGTGGAAAAGGCTTAATAATCCCAACGTGGTGAGACTTCAAGATGCATTTACTTCAGTTGGTTTTGGCACTAGCGGTGAGCCAACATTATGCCTTGCATATGACTACTACCCATTAGCGCATACATTACAAGAGCAACACATGACAAGAAAGCTAGGGGGTAAATTGGAGCCTGTTTCTGAGAAGCTTTTGTGGAGCTATCTTATACAGTTGACAGGAGCTCTTATTTCCATCCATGAAGCTGGATTGTTTGCTGGAAGCTCTATGTCGATGAGCAAAATCATAGTCACCAACAAGAATCGAGTGAGATTGGGAGCAGTCTGCGCAGATGATATTCTCGATTACGAGATGCTTGAGAAACAATCTGAAGAGATTGGAACACAACGGGTTCTCAGGCAGATGCAAATGGCAGATATCAAACGGCTAGGAAGGGTGATCACTGAGTTGGCTAGTGTAACTCTTCCTTCTAACATGAGAGGTGCTCCCGCGGATTCTATCATCTCGTACTTACTGTCTTACAGTTCAATAACCATCAGTGACGAGATGAAAGTCGTCATGAGGCGACTCATGGGGGCAGACGAGTATTTCGATCTTTATGCGTTTTTTGGGCGCTACCTTTCGAAGCAGCTGCTCGAACTCATGAATGGATTTCAAGATCTGACTGATTACTATGAAAGTCAATTGCTGTCGGAAGTGGAAAACGGAAGATTGTTTCGTCTCTTGGCTAAAATTAACTTCCTATTCAACCGGCCAGAACCTGTGGGAGAGACCGGGGGAAACTCGTTCATCATAAGTCTGTTTCGGGACTATCTATTCCAGACAGTTAATGAGGCTGGGAAGCCGGTTGTTGACCTCTCAAGAATCTTGGTCAATCTCAACAAGTTGGATGCTGGGATAGACGAGAGAATTCTACTCATTTCCAGAGAGGAGGACACCTGCATCATAGTCAGTTACAAGGAAGTGAAAGATATTATAGACCTGAGTTTTCGCTCACTTTTGAAATAGAAACTTTAATGCATACTCATATAGAAGTACTAAATCCCAGAGAAGACGTGAATTGTGCTTCATCAATAAATACTTGATGAAGATGTGAAATGGGCAAGCTAGCGCTGCTCGCAGCTACGTGGTCTAGTGATAAGCGCCCAGGAACTCAGGCCAAGCGACGTGCCGGAAATCCGCGCTCGCGGTGCTTGACTCATATCTTCGCGCACAACCTATCCCGGTCCGGTTGTGCGCACCCTCGAAGGCGACTTCACGTGATGTGAATGATCCGTGACTAACTATGCATGCTGATAATGAGTAATTCCTGATGCACTATGCTGCGTGGAATGATATATAAATTGCGCGCGTGCCACACTCTCCCATTCTGGACCCACACTTATCTATCAGCATCCACACTTTCCCATAGTCGACAATAATAAAAGACAGCAACTTTCCTTCCAAACACACTCCAGGTTATTTACCGCATATTTGGGCCCTAATAACAGAGGTCTTATCGGTACGCATAGATCCGCCTAAACTGTCGGCGCTCTTATCTCGCTTTGTCAACGTTTTTAGCTGGCTAAATTCGACACACATCATCGAAGGCTCACATTCAAGAGCCTTTTCCTGCATTAATTTTCGTCTCCTTTGTTTAACATCCGAATAAGAATGGCTTCGTGGATTTGAGGTCGTCACACCTTGAAACAGAAGTGAAAGAGAAGCTCGTTCACGTTTAAGATACGAGCATCATACCGAGGATGTTGACACCGGAAAACTCAGCGTCGCCAAATAGCGCTGGGCCCCTGCCACATGGAGCCCATTCGCCTACTTTAGAATCGGACCACTACTCCCCAAACAATCTGAAGTACTACAATGAGCATTTGACCAAGTCACAATTCAACTCCATTCTCATCAACTGCACTTTGAGATTGCTCAAGCTCTGCTATGACCAAGAATCTAGGTTCGAGGACACAAAGCTTAGATTCTTCATTCTTGAGGTCATGAGAAGATCCAAGACTACTACACAGTCGTTGCAAATTTGCTGTTACTATTTGTTCAAGTTTATCAACGGTAACAAGTCCACGGACCTTTGCCCCAAGAAACTCTTTTTGGGGATGATAATCATTGCTTCGAAATTCAATCAGGACCACAACTATTCTGCTAAAACGTGGCTCAGGATTTGCGGTTGCGAGAACAGCACTGAGAGCTCGACTTTAAACCTTGCCAAATTGAAGGAGGCGGAGAAAGTATGTCTTCAGACCCTCGGCTATAGCCTTTACATCAACAAGTCAAAATATGAAAATTGGTGCAAAGTGCTTTTAATTTTTGGCTATGACTTTGTTCTCTTGCACCAAGTGCCACTTGGCATGTTGACGTGGTTTGACGAAGTTGCGTGTGCACAGAAGCTCCGCTACTGGAAGATGTTCTTAATGAAGTTGGAAGAGTCCACCTTGAAGGATTCTAATGTGGACTTCAAGCAGTACTACGCAAATCAGATTGGTACAAAGGTTGTTACCACTGGGCCCTCAAAAATTGGCTCTGTTTTGGGAAAGCGTATCTATGATGAGGAAGCTACTGTATCAAAGAGAGTTTGTCAGTGAGCTGACGGAGAAATCCAAAGTTATTATATTTGCATTCTAAATTTCAGTAGCTGGCTTCATTGGTATTTATCTATCGAGAAGTCCTCAATAAATTCCTCAAGAATACCAAAAACAGATGTATGTTAAGCTTAAACAGCCCAAAGTATATAATTGAAATGGTGTAGACGAAGTTCTCACCACATAAATATTAGGTATAAAAAATCGAGACTTAGCTTAAGCTGAAGCTTCCAACACTGGAATGGCGCCATTGGTTGATTTGTTTAACTGAGCGCTAGTGTCCTTAGCCACAGCCTTGGCCTTCTTCGCAAGCTCCTCGGCTTCTTTGTCAGTCTTGGCAATTGTCTCATTGACGTAGTTATGCGTGGTTTCCTTCAAAGGTTGGATGAAGTCAGAGTTGACGTTCTTGAACAAGGCAACACTGGTGTTGACGGATGCGGCGGCGACCTTGGCAATGTAGTTCTTCTCTGCCGCAGACTCAAACTCCTTATTGTAGGTGCTGATGACTGCGCTGGAAACTTCGGTAGACTTGGAGGAGATCAAGTCCCTGGATCTTTCGTAAGTATCGTGAACGATGTCAATTGATTTGGAGATCTCGTTACTGGTAGCATCTTCTGCTCTCTTGGCAGCATTTTTGGCTTTTGGCAATACCTTGTCAACAGTAGAGGATGCGTAGTCATTGACAGGCTTCAAGTAAGCAGAGACGGTATCCTCGCTGAGCTGTTTATAGCCCGTGACTTTCTGGTACACAGCAGAGTAGATCTGGCCAAATCTGGATCTCAAACCTTCTGCCTTCTCCGAGGCTTGCTTCAATATTGCAAGGGCGACAGACTGGGCCTTCTGCACATAAGGGTGAGCAAGCAAGGAGTCCAAGTTGCAAAGCACAAGAGAGTCGAACTTTTTGTCGGCAAAAGTGACAACGTCAGCCACGAAAGGAAACTTGCTGAGGATGCTCTCGTTGGCGAAATTTGTAAGGGCAATAGCGTAGGTGGAGAAAACCTGAACGTATTTAAAGGAAAGGGCGTAGGATTTCACGGATCCCACAGTGCTATAGGAGAACAAGTGGTCCAAGGATTTGGAGCTGAATGTTTTGGACATGTTTGAAGTATAGAGAAAAGAAAAACACGGAGGTACTACGCTCTAGCAAGGGGTACGGCAGCGCTATATACCCTACGTCAAATATTCCTTTATTACGCATGGACCTCGGATAGCACATGCGGAATTGAGATAGCTGCCTTGTGTATGCAGTGCAAAGCTCTGCATGCCGTCGCTTCGCAGGATGTGCAGCAAATTAAGGCATTGAGGGCTGGCGTGCGCGACTCCGTGCTTCAGCAATCTCCGTGATCAAGCCTATGACTGGGATTCGATGCAACGTGACGAGGGCCTTGTAATTGCGGTCTCGATATGTCTCGCTTCGTTGGTTAAACATGTGAGTCATATTCGGCGCCGCACGCCTCGCTGGCGTGTGTCTGGAAGGTACTCGGGGGGCCCTAGAGGAGACCTGCAGTACCTTCCGACTCGCTTTCGCTGCAGCTCACCTTGAGCTCGGATCTGCAAAACAAAGGATAACCTCCGCGGCGGTTCCATGCCTCAATTACCTTCTCCTAGATGATAGAAGATCCGGAACTTCAGTCCACAGAAACTTATTTCCGATAGATAGCGAAATGTCAAGAGCCCTGATCGAATCGTCTCAGAGATGCGTGTGGCGCTCGGAGAATGTGTCAAGTCGAACCGTTGAATTATGAGCCATTAAATTTTGGATCTAAGAATTCATCTCAGCGACTTCTGGCTTCGCTGCGTCTTCGCAGTTGCTTTTGGCACTGCAGATGACCAGATCCAGGTTCAGGGCCACAGCAGTTTGGCCCGGACAATGCTTGGATAAAGACAGACATTATGTGTTTATGCCTTTGAATGTTTAATTCTGTAACGTTTGCTTGTGCATGATGTTGCGTACATCGGAAGGGCGTTTTAGTAGGTTTCACTGGTGTGGCGTGTTGTAACACTCAGGCAATTGCTTGGCCGCCCTCGCCTGCCCGCACAATATTTGCATGTGATTTTGGCCTATCTGAGCCCCATATATGCACTCCTTAGAAGAGGATTCAATACACCCAGTACGCATTATCAAACACGGGACGCCCCTCTACTGTAGTCTATCGTACGCTTATGAGCAAGGCTTCAATTTTTTTATTCTATTTATCAGCACAATTCCAACCCTTTAAGGCAACGCAGCCTTAACTGATTCTTACCGACTCACGAGGTAACTTACTGCTGCTTGCACTCAGGAGGGTTTTCCTTGGGACCAGTCTCGTTGATCTCTTCCTCAGCGTCTTCATCCTCGTCGTCCTCACTGTCAAACTCTTCATCTTCCTCTCCTTCGAAGTCTTCTGGATATCCGAATCCGACGGCATCTCCAGTAAACCAGTCAATGGCACGAGGAATCAACCGGTCCTTTATTTCTTCTCCAAGCTGGTAGTCTAATTCTAATCTCTCTTCCAAATCATCCAACTCCTCGTCCTCCTCGTCCTCATTTTCGTCCTCGGAGTCGACCTTAGGGGCCTTTGGAGGGTCGAAGAAGTTGAAAAAAGACTCAGTTGGAGTCAATTTTTCGATAGTTCTGGTTTGCTTGGTGTTCTTGTTTCTCTGCTTCCTTCTCTCAATGTTAATGGTGACGTTTTGCTCCTTGGACTTCCAGTTGATCTCACATCCGTCGGCGTGGTCGTACACAAAGTCGCCCGAGTAGCCCAATTCCGCTTGGTAATGGTAGGTTTTGGTTAATAGTTGGTTGCTGAAGTATGGGTTCTGGTTAAACTCGAAAATCAACTCGAATCCTGGGGTCTCCAAGTACTCCATGCGAATGTCTTTCAAGTACTGCAAAATATCGCTATCTCTTTCGGTGATGGTCTCACTCACAGAGCTCAAGTTTTCCAAGGAGGTCAACCAGAAGTTGGGAATACCCGTGACTTCCTCATCGTCGCCATCTGCATCAGCCACGGATTCATCACCTTCCTCTCCTTCTCTTGCCTCGGCCTCCAACTCCTCTCCGACCTCGATCTCGTCGGCGGTCGGCTCTTGATCACCGCTGATGATAGCTTTTCGCTTTTCGTATAAAGGTTCGTATTTCTTGAAGTACTTTTTCTCTAACTCCAACAACTCCTTTTGAAACTCAGCCTCCAACTTCATTTGCAGCTGCTGAACAGCCTTCAATCCCAAAACTCTCTTCTTCACTTGCTTGGGCAACAGCTCCACATAGCCGCTTTGTTGGCCAACCAAGTTACCCAACTTTCCCTGTATCATAGATAAGAGGGCTGGGTTGTTGGCCAACTGCTTGCTCAAGTTGTTTTCATCTTCTTCACTAATGGTGCCGACACTGGGCTTTTGCTTAAGGTACAGGTTGGCAACGCTGGAGGGCGTGTTTTGAGGAGTAGGTGCTTTTGAGATATCGCTAGCCTTTCTGATGGGTTCAGACATGATGTAGTGGCTACTAGAATGACGTCTTGTCGTGTCACCATTTTTTCCTCGAGAGATGAAGGGGGGCCAGGCGCGTGGCACGTGATCCGCACCTTGCGGCCGTGAATTCTTGCTAACGTGTTGCAACGCCCATTACACGAATTGTAGCTTGCTAGGTACTATTAAAACCGAGGGTATTAAATCTCAAAAGAGATTGCTTCTTCAAAATCGTCAAGCGAGTCTTCGATGCTGTCAAAGTGACCATCCAAGTACTTCTCTATATCCTGCTTTCGCGTCTCCCATTTCTCCACCTGGGCCAATTTGGACTCGATCTCGTTGATCTCATTGTCGATGGATTTCAAGTTTTCCTCGGACGTCAAGTCATGGAAAATCCAGTTATCCGACTCCTTGTCGTTTTTGATCTCCAAAACGTAGTCGTGGTACTTCATTAACAAGGGCCTGTGCGAGAAAGTGATGAAAGCAATACGCTTCTTTTGCAAGAGCTCAAAAAGATAGTCTTCAACATCGGTACTCACAGCGTTTGTGGATTCATCCAAAACGACAAATTTGGGGTTTTTGAACAAAATCCGAGCTATGCTCATTCTCTGCTTTTCTCCTCCGCTAAACACGTCTTTCCAGTCTTTCTTCACGTTGAAGTTTCCCTCTCTGGTTAACAAGTATTCTAACTTCACCTCCCTTAAAATGTGGTAAAGATGATCATCATTATAGCCCATCTCAAGCATATCAGCGTGAGAGGAGGGATATATGATCTGGTCTCTTAAATTGCCGTTTGTAAAGTAGGTTTTCTGAGGCAAGTAGAAAATGTCGTCATCATTGGGCTTAGACAACAAGCCATAATACACTGGCCACAAGCCGGCAATGATCCTACCAATGGAGGTCTTTCCACAACCATTGGAACCGAGGATTAAAAGATTCTGATTGCCCAGAAGATGGAAGCTCAACTTGTCTATTAATTTCTCACCATCAGAACCCTGCACGCCTGGAATTATCACAGGAATATTCTCGAATCTAATTCCGGCGCCGTAGTTCCTTTGAATGGTTCCATGAAGGTCGCTGGCTCCGTATTTGGAGTTGTAATTGTAAGTTGGGGAATGAGTCATGTGCAAGTTCGTGAGTAGTTCAAACACACGATCGGTGTAGCCCGTGAGCTCAGAAATATCCTTGATGGAATACATCAATCTCGAACCTGCGTCCGCTAAGGACAACAATAATCTCTTGTTAATGATGAATTGGCGCATGTTTTGGTTTTCGTCAACAGGTCCAGCTTTTGACTTTTGGGCGAGTGGTGCCTCCCCTTCATCCACGTATTCATCAGAGCTCAGTGGCCATATGTCTTCGATAAAAACGGGCAACCCAGCAAAGAAGTATCCCCATGCAGACCAAGTATATTTCAAGACGTAGTCTTCAAGACAAGAGTAAGAAAGCGAAATGTTTATTTCCTGCGAAACATGGTTCATCAAGGATTTGAAAGTTTCTGCTAACTTCGTCTTTTCGACGAGAGAACCTTTGTAGAAACCAACCTCTTCTGAATTGGTGATGAGGTTCAAGTGCTGATTATAGTAAGCACCTTCCAAATGAGTTCTTTTGGAGGAAAGCTTTCCAAAAGATGGCGTGAATTTTTTCAAAACAAACGCTGTGGCTAAGTAGTTAGCGAAAATTCCACATATAGCACCAGTACCTAGCGCGTCTCTCAAATACACAGAGAAGAAAACCAAGTCAATGAAAGGCTTGCCCATACTGGAGAATAGGCCGCAGATGGAGTCGCAGAATTTTGCAACATCGTTCGTGATATATTGGTCGATGTTTTCGATATCAGCCAGGTTGAACAGGATTTTGTAGTAGGCCATGACCTTATCCAAATACATATCGTGGATATAACGGATTAAGTTCGTTCTGAAACTTAAAGAAAGTCTGTTTGTTAGGTATTTGATAGCGGCATTAGTGTATGATGCAGGAAACGCAATCAATATCCAATATATCAAGTCTCTCACAAATTTTTTGCCGTTGGCGGATATCAAGTTCTTGACTATTTGACCATCGAGCTTGGCAATGATCAATGACAACCATGTTCTCAAGATCAAAAAAAAGCATTGAGAAAGGAGCAATGACGTGTTTTTAGAGTAGAATCTAGGGATCAATATTTTCCAGATAATGACGATCTGATTTAAGAATTTGGAGTTCAAAATGGACTTCAGCAGCTGCATCTTTTGATTGAGATGGAAGTTCTTGTAGACATACTTATCAGCAGCATACTGGTCCACATTTGGCTTTGGTATAATGATACGGGTGCTCAGATTCTTCCCCTTGGGAATGTAGATCTCCCTTGCCCCGTTCCGCAAGGCAGTAGAGCTTTGCCGAATCAAGTTCGGCCTGTTGAGGTATTTCTTCTCTCGATAGTCATTCCATGCATAAATCAAGGAACGCAAAGTGAAAAACGCCCCGATTCCAAAGGTGCTGATCACAGTTCCGAAGAATAGCACCACTGGGCGGCTCTGGTAGTTGATTCTGACCTTGTTATCTTTGTACACGAGTACAAACTCCTTGATGATCATTACAAGCTTCCTCACGTCATCTTTTGTGTAAGTGGTAAGCCGGGATATGTGCACCATGATGGCAGGTGTCTTGTATGGAAGAAAGAGCAGTGATGTGACTTGTAGTCTTCCGCTAGGTACGCGAGCTTCCCCACAGTGGAGCCGAGGGATCAATCGCATAAGGTACGGCATACAGACCGGGTGCATCTTACGGCTGGCTACGGCAAGGCCACGCGATATTGCGGGTGCTTGGGGCCAATGTACCAGGAGATGCAAAAAATACCCCGAATCTTCCGGAAACCTTGAGTTTGCGCGAGGCAAGAAGCACAGCGGCGCGCCAGGTTTGAAGCTACGGACTAGCAGGAATCAGTGATGCACTCCGTTTCTATAAATACATTTGGTATATACTCATGTCGCTTTTCGTGATCGCTTTCTCGTGATCTCTATATTCATGTCGCTTTTATCATGTCGCTTTTTACATGTCGCTTTATCATGATCTCTATACTCATGTCGCTTTTTCATGATCTCTATATTCATGTCGCTTTTTCATGATCTCTATATTCATGTCGCTTTTTCATGATCTCTATATTCATGTCGCTTTTTCATGTCGCTTCTCTCATAGGATACTTCGATTGTCGCACGTGAGTGTCTGGGTTGCTTGTATTTGAGCCTATACCTACCACGAGACTGATGACAGACATGGCTGACGGCAGGGGTAATTCTAGCCCCGAATAGCCTTGAGTCTGATGGCTTCAGCAGAATTAAGCAGATATCGTGGCCAAGTTGTTGCCTAATGAGCTTCTTGGGCTAGTAGACCTCTTCTAAACCACCGGCACACCCTGGTAGCAGAGTCAGCCGCATGAGTTCATCACTCGAGTAAGCCGCATGAGTTTATCTCATGATTGGGCCGATCCACGTGTGACAGCTACGAAGGCCAAGACTGCCATCACTTCTTTTTGAGGTGTGTCTGGACACAGTGCTTAAAAGCCGAAAATTCCTTCTCACACTTGCCCTTGTTCATATCATTATACGAGCGAAGAATGCACTCTCCATATGCTGAGCCAAGGGAGGAACACTCGGCGCCTGCACGCATGAGTCTGGCGGCGGGCTTCACTTTAGTCATGGAATGGAGTACTTGAAGTGCGAGCACTGGAAATTTACACTGCGAAATCGCACATTAGATAACCCTCACTGTACTACGTGCACGGCCAAGACTTACCCATGTGCTAGTCTCTGGAGCTGCTACAGAGTCCGGATGCAAAGTCATCATTTGAACTTGAATGTTTGCAATGCCGCTGAAAAAGCCCCAGCCGTAATAAATTAACGCATGTACATCAGAGTTTGCTCTCCACCAGATACACGAGCTTCATGGCCTGTTCCATGAACATCAAGGTCAAAATGGAGTGTGGCCCGATCCTGAAAAGCTGGGCCCAGAAACCCTTGTAGAGCGCCCAGGGACCCTCTGCCTTAATGGTTTTGGCAAAACAGTCGAGCGGACCTTTATACAAGTTCCCCTTTTGATTGTATAACCGGGTCAACACAACATCCCAAGGATTCATTACTATGGACACACCGAGCCCCGCCATGGCCGACGAGGCAAAGTGTAAGCCAATAGACCCGTCCTGCAAGATCTTATGGTCCAAGAGATAGTTCTTCGTCAAGTTGTACACCGGCAACTGGGCCGCAGACCCAGCACCGGTTCTCAAGACGGCGGCGTCCGTTCCTCTGAAAAGGCCCTTGATTCCTTCACTGCCGTAGATTGTCTTGAGCCCATCGAAAAGCCCTTTGTAGTATGTCTGTTGCCCAACGTTGGCGGTCTTGCCCAGCGCTGATTTATTGTATGATTGCATTCTGGTCTTGATGAGGAAAAATGGGTTGGCGATGATGGCTCCACACGAGCCCGAAAAACATCCCGCCAAGACATTCACCAAGAGGTTTTGGGGAATCTTTGAAACATCGCCATTGTACTGCCCTGGGTACAAAGCCTGCGTGATGTACTGACGGCTCGGCTCGTATAGTCCGATTCTACATCCGTTCAACCCCAACTGGTAGATGTATCCGCACAATAGGCCCTGCTGTAAGCCACGAATTCCCTCCAGCCTGTAGATCAATGCTGCGGCCTGGAATGGGTTTTTATACACCTTCTGGCCCTGGGCGGAAAGTTCTCCTTGCAATTGCATTCTGGTCTTTATGAGTTCGATAGGATTGGTGAACGTCACTGCCCCGCATGCGGCAATGCCTCCGGCGACAAAGCCCCCGAGAAGCGAGACCTTCTGAGACACCGGCCGGCTATCCACGATTTCCTGGGCCATGTTCACGGTTCTTGAGCTTAATGGAAGAGGTAGAGTAGAGCGGTCGAGGTCCTGTATACCGGCTGAAAAAAAGTGTATCTGGGCGCCGGAACCGGCGTCGCCTAAATGGGACCCCGCGGAAAAACCCCGAAGAAGCATGCTCCAAGGCTCAAGCTGTACACAAGCCCCTATGAATGAGGCTTTGGCGGCATCTTGTTTCTGATGTCATTTCGGCTTGGAGTGAAGACCCATTCGGCTGGCCGAAAGATGCTTGACAATGGTCACGTGCCCGCGCAACGGCCCCCAGCGTACCGTTTGTTTGCAGACTCAAGGCGATGCTGCACGGTCCATTGGCGCCTCTTTGTAGATGTGAGGCCAGCCACACGGGGTTGCACGCACAAAGCTGGCAGGGGCATCCTCGAACCTTTCTGGCTCAACAGCTAGCCATTTCTCCGATAGCGGCCGAGCTGTGGAACTACGCCTTCACCATGTGACAAGCAAAGCCACGGTTCCAGCGCAGCCTTCATGCGCCAGGTTTCTCGAGCCCGGCCTTGAAAAGGATTTTGAGCCCAGCCCTAAAAAGGATTTGAGCCCAGCCTTAAAAAGGATTTTGAGCCCAGCCTTAGAAAGATTTTGAGCCCAGCCTTAGAAAGATTTTGAGCCCGGCGACATGCATTTCCGCCAGTTGATGGAGCGAAGGTGCGGCCGATGGCAGCATTTGCCCGGCTCGAAGCGTTTCTTGCACCGAGCATCAGAGAAGGCACTCAGCTAACCCAAGCGCCTTTCGTAAATGCGCGGGATCTTGTCCAGGAGCGAAGAGGTCTTCCAATGTTCAGACAATGCGGCGCGGCGCTTTTTCCGCCCAGACGTTCCACAATCCTACGCGGCTCGACACCACAGGCTACGTACCAGACCAGCCCCAAGGCGGCGTTAGGCAGAAACATAACGCCATCAGCATTCTAACGCCGCTGGCACAAACATAAGACCATTCGACACAAAAACAACGCCATTGCGGCCTGTGGCCCGAAATCCACCGTTTCTCCGAAACCTCACCGCCAACAGTAGCTTCACATGATGCTCTCATTGGATGGTCGAATCGTGAGGCATACAGCGGCTATAAGCAGGCCCACGTAGCGAGTGTTGGTGCGTTTCGCACATCTATTTTTAAACCGTGGTGATCGTTTCTAAAAATAAAAAACAGCGCTAGCCTGTGTGGTTTATAAGAGCATTGCAAGGCTGTCCTTCATGCGTTTCAGCCGGCTCTTCTCATCGCTGCTTCCCAGTTTAGAAACCTCATCCGCCGCAATACTCACCACCGCCCGCTGCGTCCCCCTTGTCGCTCCTTGTCTCCCATCCTGGTTGTTGTCCAAAAGTGCTGGATCCTTGATTTTCTGGACATTTCTATTTGACCTCCGACATCAAATTTTTTCTGCAGCCGTGTCAGTTTCTGGATTTACCCACCGCCGCGTATTCTCCGTATTTTTCGTGCATTCATATAGGCTCGGTGACATCATTTTTTCCCAGAATTTCTCCAACTTTTCGAACACTCCACAGCGCCTACTAACACTTTCACGTGAGTTTCGCTTTCTGACCTCCACTCCCAAGAGGCCCTTTCTCCATTCACGTGTCTGCAGCGATCTCATCCGGGCCGTTTTTTCATTCGTTGACCTGCGGATCTGCACCTGATAAAGCCGTACGTCATACATTAGTTTCTCGCCGCCCCTCTCCTGAAGCCACATCATGCTCCACGATCGAAAATCAGTCAACAAGGTCTACAACCAAGATTTTATTATCGATAAACGATTCAAAGTCGTCAAAGAGTTGGGCCACGGGGCCTACGGTATTGTGTGCTCCGCCCGCTACGACGATGGCTCCGGTCTGAATAACGGCAACGTGGTGGCCATCAAGAAAATCACCAACATCTCCTCGAAAAAGATCTTGTGCAAGAGAGCGCTTCGTGAGATCAAACTCCTACAATTTTTTAGGGGCCACAAGAACATCACCTGCTTGTATGACTTGGACATTGTCGCTAACCCTGCGACGGGCAGCTTCGACGACATCTATCTCTACGAGGAGTTGATGGAGTGTGACATGCACCAAATCATACACCTGGGCCAGGCTCTCACAGACCTGCACTACCAGCTGTTCATATATCAGGTGCTTTGTGGGTTAAAGTACATCCATAGTGCGGATGTGCTCCACAGAGACTTGAAGCCGGGGAATCTACTAGTCAATGCCGACTGCGAGTTGAAGATTTGTGACTTTGGCTTGGCTCGTGGCTTTTCCGAGGATATGGAGCAAAATTCGGGCTTCATGACCGAGTATGTCGCTACAAGATGGTACAGAGCACCTGAGATCATGCTCTCCTTCTCCAACTACACGAAAGCAATCGACATGTGGTCTGTGGGGTGCATTCTAGGCGAGCTCTTGGGTGGCAAGCCCTTGTTTCGTGGTAAGGACTATGTGGATCAGTTAAATCAGATTTTATTGGTGTTAGGTACGCCCAAGGAATCGACTTTGACCAAGATCGGCTCTCCTCGCGCACAAAACTACGTCCGGTCCTTGCCTATTATGAGAAAGGTACATTATTCCGAGCTCTTGCCTAATGCCAATCCGCTCGCTCTTGATTTACTCGAAAAGATGTTATCATTCGATCCATATGAGAGAATTAGCGTCGATGAAGCTTTGGCCCACCCGTACCTAGCTGTATGGCACGATCCAAATGATGAACCTGAGTGCAAGGTGAAATTTGATTTCAAATCGTTCGAGAATGTGGATGATATCGAATCGATGAAGAACTTGATGGTGGAAGATGTCAAGCAATTTAGAGAATTTGTGAGAAAGCCCATCGATGAGCAGCAAAGAATCCAGTTGCAGACTCAAATGGAGCAATCAAATGTACAACAACATCAGCAGCAGCAAAATCAACAGGCATATCATCAACAACAAGAATTTGAACATCGCATGCAACAACAACAACAACATCAACAACATCAACAACATCAACAGCAGCAACAACAACAACAGCAACAACAACAAAATCAACAACAGCAAAAGCAACAGCAACAACAAGAACATCATCATCATCATCAGCAAAATCAACAGCATCAACAGTCAGCCTCCAGTTTTGAAAGCGACTTCCCGGGCATATTATCTCCCCCGGGAACAGGCCTTAGCGGCGCAGGATTACTAACGAATACAGATTATTCCTTGAACCCTGCCCAATCACTGAACTATGGTACAATCCCGAAACCACAGGAGTTGTCGGAATTCTCAGTGCTGAACAAGGCAGAGAATCCAGAGCATTATCATCTCGAGGAAGATTTAGGCTTCGGGATGGACGGAGGTAGCTTCACCAACTAGACGTGATAGGCACTCAACGTTGAATACGATGTCACTAGTAATCGTGAAAGATAAGTGAGTGCTCCCTTTTATTCAATTTTATACTTAAAAATGTCACCCCCTTTACCAAAGATCCAGAATTTGGTGGACTCCAAATGGAAACCATTGATTTGCCCGTCTTTTGTAGCGCATGATAAATCTATAGTAAGCAAAGGAACTTCTATCGAGGGAAGCTCTTTGTCGTTTACTATAGGGTGAATCACAGTGGCAAACCTTTCCTTGCAGTTGAATTTGTGTCTAGAATACTGCTTCTTGATCCTCATCTCGTGTAGCGATCTGTATAAGGAGATATCAATCTCAAGCTGCTCTTGACTATTTTCTTGCTGATGCAGAGTCAGCGTATTGAGGTTGAGCAAATTGCTTATCCCCAAATTAATGTGTGAAATACTGTGGAGTACCTCATCAGGATTGATGGATCGAGTTCGGGTGTGGTTTCTGCTTTGGGAGGAGGTTGATAATTTTTTGCCCCGATTGAGCAAAGCTGGCTGCTGAGGAGACAGATTGGGCTCTTCGGGACGCTCTGGATTTTTGGACTTCGTCCTTATGTGGTTCTTGTTTAATCTTGGCAAGGCTTTTCGATTGAACTCCCAAAGATTCACCTTCCCATCACAACCACACGAGATCAAACTGTAAGCTCCTGGAACATTTGAGCCGTCGCTGTTGTAAAATTGATCTCTCTGAACAAACTTTACCTTTTCCACTGTATTCGTGTGTCCTTTGAGTCTGCTAACAATCTCTATATCTTTGATCGACGGTGGAAAGTACGTGTCATTGGAGGCATCCTTCGAAGTATCAATATGATTTGAGGCCGTTGTGCTGATAGAAGAAAGGAAAGACGACTGTGGATGCAAGTTAGAAGAGCTAGAACTGTTGATGGTCCCGCTCCTCAGACGGGATGTTCTATGAGAAGCCCCGCTCTTCTTATGCAACATTCCATGCACATTGTAGTAAGTAACTCTGAACACCTCAATGATATCGCCTTTTCCACAAACAAGAAAGAAGTTGTTGTCAGGGGAGAACGCAATGTCTCTCACACCGTCTTGGAAATAATTTGACACAATGTCTGTGATGACCAGCAGATTATAAAAATCTGACGTGTTTCCATATTTCTTCTCATGAGTTGCAACAAAGTCAATGAAGCGTACCAATCCATCCTCTGCGCCTATGGCTAAAATCATCGGAGTGTGTTTCCCATTATGTGATCCATCGTGAGACAACGAACTGGTGATGCATGTGATCGGTTTGTGGCATAGTTTGAAGTGGCCAACAAGAAAGTCTGCCGAGAGATCATCCGTATCTTGCGATTTAGAGCTAAAAGGGCTCAAGTCAAACAATTTGAAGTAGGTGACGAAGCGGTCTTGGCCGACAACATTTTTCTTGTACACTAAACCAGGAGAAAGCGGCGCTCCTTTAGGGTCGATGATTGCAACTTCACCAGACGAGAAGCCTGCAATGATCAAAAGGTCATAGTTTGGATGATAAATGGCTTCTAAGGATGTGACGAAGTGGGATTGGATCAGATATGCGCCATTGTCAGGGCCCTCGGGGGTCCCCAAAACATCAAGACACCTATATGATAGCGTGAAAAGATTGATAATGAGTATTCTTCCATTACTCATTCCCAAAACAACAAGCATGCCCTTCGAAATAGTGAGCAACTTCGTAATGGCCAATTTTGCATTAAGTTGGAGACGCAAAATTGGGGATTCAATGACTCTCTTATAAGGAGCAGTGTGGGATTGAACCAGTGACATACTGGCCGAAGAGGAGGCCGCCGAAGCAACACCGGAAGTTGGAGCCAAGGGGTACAATGGACTTGTAGAAGTGACCGTATTCGTGAAGAGGTATTCTTGGGATTGTCCAATTGCAAACACATTTAGCACATTGACGTTTGCGCTGACTTGGAGTTTTGCCGTAGATGTGGATTTGATCACGGAAAAGTAGCGTTTTTGGTCAAAGTCTAGAAGTGACGAGATGATAGGAGAGTCTGCTGCTTGTTTTTTTGTGTTCACGTTTCGAACGAACGAGGTCTGGTCATTTTCAGCGTCGTCTATGAGAGAGTGGAAATGAAAGTTTTCGGCTTGGTCTGCAGCGCCGATACGGAGAAATTTGTTAATGCTGCTGGTCATTTTGCTGAAAGGAGAGCGGGAGTCGGGCACATGTGCATTTCGCTGGCCCCGACTCAGTTCCACATTCATTATGGACGTCAAACACCCGGGGTTGAGGTGTACATGCCGAAACGGATCATGCGATAACGGATTGACGTTGGCCCCTATATGTTTAGCCCCGTCCTGTTTTTGGTCGGTTCCCTCATGGACAATCTTGGAGAAGAGACCCGTCACATGTAGTGGCAACGGCACATGGGTTGTTGACTCCACATTATCCTGCGCCACGGGCGCAAATGGAGGCCGGGCAATATTGAGATATGTTCTGTAGATATGGGCCGTCACTGAGGTTGAGGCGCCCAGGTATTTGAAGGGCCACGTCAAATTGTCAATGGCGTCCACGTTCTTCTCGGGCACATAATCCAGAAGTGAGAAGTGCAAGTTGTCATCTAGAAACGGAAGACCTGGGCAAACTGTGTTGAGAAACACCGACAAAGAGGGAGTGCTGTGGGAGATCTTGACCTCGGTCATTCTGTACGTTGACAGGGTTCGGGCACTATTAGGGGTACGAGCGTATTAAAGTAAATGCAGGCTCAAGCAAGAAGGGCGCAAATAAATGTATAAAATCGGAGTTTTGCCGCTGCTTGTCTGTGTGGAGGTTAGAGGGGGAGCTGTGTCGTCAAGGCCTCGGGATAATAATGTGGGTATCTACTATAGATAGCGGGGAGCATGCAGGACGGACCAGATAAAATGAGCGCTCATTACGGCGTAAGAAGTGGACTAGCCAGTGGTCGAGAGCCTGACCGGGAGCGGATGTATTGAGGCAGGTCTGCATTCGACAAGATCACGAGCTTGTATAATAAACGGGGACTTGTCACCGGAAGAGCCCCAATATGGTAATGGCCATATACGAGCCTAATCTACGCCAGTCACGTGCGTTCATTTGCCCGCACCCGTGCAGGATGACCATCACTTATCACCTTGCACTCTTCTGGCTTCTCTTTGGCAAGTTCGATTTTTCCAACATGACGTAATAGTTTTGACTCACCACGAGTCTCCAGGCTTGCAGAAATAGAGGTTATACACTTCTTGACTTGCCTTGACTCATGACTACTGTTTGATATGGCATCAATCGTGCGTCACCGCCGAGATCCCACCACAATGCCTGATTCACTGATTTTGATACACAGAAAACCCCAATGATGATGCCAGTCTCTTGCGCCGCCCGCCACAGAAACAATCTCCCAACAAAGCAAGCTTTCCCCACATTAGCGCCCACACTTTCCTCAATTACGAGCGTCTGACAAGCGAGACCCAACGCAAGCCACCGGTCACTCGTCACATCAGCTTGCTTCCCCATACTTGGGGATGATAATACTGCATAGTGGAATACGACTTTTGCGCTCCTGACATTGCGACATTTTTGTGCGGCAACCAAACAAGTGTCGAGAAAAATTTTACCGCACTCTCCTCCAAAAAGCCCCTTAATTATCGCTATCATCGAAGTCACATAAGGCCCTAGACCCGGGGTTTTTCAAATTTTTTTACTTGCATCCTTTACCAAAAACAGACAGGCATCCGCTGCACTTGTCAACTGCACACTCATTGTCCTTGGAGATTAGCTTTGTCGTTGGGTCTTTTGTTGTCGTTCCGTCCACCGAGAAACGACATTTTTCCGCCGCATTCCCGCGAAAGACCCGTACACCCGCGCTTTGTTGACAATCTCCGCCCTGTCCCACATTCGCCTTGCTAAGGCCTCGACTCATCTCATAAAGAGTCAATTGCGTACTCAGCAGTGCCTCGGCACTTAGCGTCATGGCGGTTCTTCCATCCAAAATCCAAGGGGCAGGCAAGGCTTCGGCAGGCGCGAGATTTCGACAGCGAAAGATTTCCGTTAAGGTCGCATTACCCATATACAATGCGAATGAGATTTCTGGAACTGATCAGGACCTCGAGCCATCGCAGCTTCACCATCTTAACGCGTCCTCAGGCCAGCAACGCGACCTACATAATGTCGAAACCGGTGTCGACAAGAACGAGGAAGATGAAGTTCACTTGCAGCAAGTCATAAATGCCGCCCAGCGAGTACTCCAGGGCTCCAACAAAGACAAAGCGGATAAGATCTCATCTTCGGTCTATATTCCCACCCCAGACGCCTCACGAATTTGGCCTGATGCCCTGAAATTTTACAGCGGAGAGACTTTCGTTGAGCCGGAGTCCTACATTAAGTTCAGTGCCACGGTTGAAGACACTCTCGGAGTGGAGTATAACATGGACGAGAAGGATGAGGAATTTTTTAATGAAGTGTTATTGAAGGAAGTACCCAAACCTCGCTCGAAGCAGGAAAATGCACATACCGATAATGAGACCAGAGCATGCACTATGCTAGAATTCGAAGCTATCTGCGATAAGTTCGAGAAAACAGTGGAGGAAAAGCAACCTTTTCTCACCATGGATCCATCAAATTTGCTTTCATATAAAGAGCTTTTGTCATTCGTTTTAAAGGAAATGAACTCAAGTGCCATAAATGACGCAGCCAATCTGAGCCTTGGTGTTGAGCTGAAATACATTTCAACGTCTTTGCTCAAAGAAAAATTATCGAAGGAGCTCAATTTCGAGCCTTTCGTCACGTCGTTTGATAAAGATCAAAATTCAACCAACAGTATTCGTTCTATACCTGTCCTCATGGACTTATTTGGCGAAGTTGTGTATAAACATTGGAGTGAAAGAAAAATTGCCCGGAAAGGAAAACCCATCACACCAAGCTTGAAATTTGAGGATCCAAATGCAAACGAAAAGGAAAATGATAATGACCCATACGTGTGCTTTCGCCGCCGTGAATTTCGTCAGGCCAGAAAGACGCGGAGAGCTGATAATATTGGAGCAGAACGCATTCGATTGCTACAGAAGTCGTTGAGACGCGCAAGAGATATTATCTTCAATACTTGTAAGAGAGAGATCTTGAAATTGGAGTCTTGGGAGGCTGACCATGAGATTTTCAAACTTCGACTTGAGGCCAAAGGAGTCAAGCGCATCATGGGTATCAAGGGCGATGACCACTTATTCTATCCGCATAAGCGGAAAAAGATTATTAAACCGGAACCCGACATTGAGAACGAAAACGATTCCTTCAAGTCAAGAAAAGACAAGAGAAAAAGCCAAGAGGCTTTATCTGCCACTTCACCATCTAATGCAATGGCGCAATCCAAGGACTTAAGAGGATTCAACGGACAGATTCAGCCAGAGGCATCTTCGACTCAACCCTATGTCAAGTTACCACCGTCAAAAATTCCTGATATGGATTTGGTCACAGTATCTTATGTCCTAAAGGAGAAGAATGAGACAATTAAAAGGGCTGTTCTTGAGAAGTTGAGAAAGAGAAAGGAAAGCGATAAGGGGTACGTCAACATTACTTACGATCCGTACCAACCACTTTTTGGAATTTCTTCCAATGACCGCTCTCAAGATCTCGAGAAGAGTCACATACCTTATTCATCCATCGCGTCTGCATTTTTCCATCAATTCAACACCACAAATGTTATAAGCGAAAACCTCAAAAAGATATTGGAAGATGGTAAGAAGCTTTACCCTGGCATGAAGACTTTCAAAGGCAGCAATGGGGAGCTTGTTCCCTCAGAACAATTTCCCCATATACAGTCTTTGCTTCAAAATCATGTCGGTGATAGAATTGGGAAATCTTCAAGCTATGTTGCCCAATTGTTGTCTAATATTGAAAACAACAACTTTAGCGCATACACAGAAGGTTTCAAGAAGAATGAAGAAAAGAAGGAATTTTCCGGAAACTTTTCTACTCCGATTGCGAGGTTGAGAAAAAGAGCAGGTAGGGCAAATCGTGTTTTTGTCGACAGAAGAGGACTCATGTCCAGACCTGATGATGTTATTGACGAATGGATGGACTTATCAGACGCGGAGGACCACAACGTGGAAGCTGGCGCCCCCAATAAGATCAAAGACGCTTACCTCAATAAGGCCGATCTGGTTGCTCGTATGGATTCAAGATGGCGTTTCGATGATGATTACGCTGAGGCTGATAAATGCATCCGTTCACCTTTCAGTTTGGATCCTTCTCGTCTCAATTCTATTAGTGATGATACTCAGTCTATCAGATTCGGCTCGATGCTCCTCTCAAAATCTTACGATTTGCTTAGAGAAAGTGCTCATCAACGACAAGTTTTGATGCAGCAAGCGCGTCTTAGGGCGTTGCAACAGCATCAATTGCAAAGAAATCAACAAGGGAGCTCATCAAACACTGCTTCTGCTCAGGCGCCCAATATCGGCAAACCACCAACGTCGTCCGGTGTAATTAAGAATAACCTTAGTGCAGCGGGAGGCAGTTCGCAGTCTACAAATGTCTATCGCAAACCGCAAGGGGGTCATAGTGCCGGCAACAACATACCCTCCAGCAACAAATACGGAGTCATGAGCGGAAATCGGAGCCAGCCAAGTTCCACTGCCCAGCATTATAGAAAAGCAGGGAACGGACTCGGGTCCGACGCACATTCGGCCCAAGCAAATGCAATTGCCGGACAACTAGCACAGCGGAACCAGCAAGCAAAACATATTACGCCGCAGGGCGTCGGTCAAAGCATGGATCAGAAAAAAAGTCTCACTTCAATCCCAAGGAGCAACTTGCAACACCTGGAATCAAAAGACATACAACACGGGCCCGGGAAGTAAAGACTTGGCCACATATGTGTCTCGTAAATAGCCAACCATCCTCTAGATGAGGTGGTTTTGTACCATAGGGAATACTCCATCAAAAGGTATTATTAATAGAATACAACTACAGAAGACAGTGGTTCGTATTGAGTGCATCGTTCCTATCACATTGGCTATTTTTGCGGGCTTAAAACAAACCCTCGATTTCACCTTCATCGTTCACTTCAACGTTCATGTACCCAGCGTGAGTGGGCAATCCGGGAATAGTCATAATCTCAGCTGCCAATGCGTACAAGTAACCAGCACCAGCGCTGCATCTCACCTCCCTAATTGGAACAGTGAATCCCGTAGGCACTCCCTTCAAAGCTGGGTCGTGGGACAAGGAGTATTGAGTTTTAGCAATACAGATTGGCAACTTGTCAAATCCTTGACGAGAGTATGTCTCAATCTGCTGCTTGGCCAAGGGAGACAACTCGATAGCTGAGGCACCGTACATCTTGGATGCAATGGCCAACAACTTCTCCTCAACTGTGTCTTCAACGTTGTACAAGAATGTCTGCTCTTCTGGCTTGGATTGGGTCACGGCCTTGGTGACGGCCTCTGCCAATTGCAAAGAGCCAGAACCTCCATTTGCCCAGTGGTTAGAAGGTACGGCATAGTCAGCACCAGCCTGAAGAGCCTCTTCCTGGATGACGCGAAGCTCGTTCTTGGTGTCCGTCTCAAACTCGTTGATTGCAACAACGACAGGGACATTATATTGCTTGATATTAGCGATTTGCTTAGCCAAGTTAGCGCATCCTTTCCGCAAAAACTCCAAGTTTTCTGTGGTGTAGGCTGCAGGTAATTCCTGGCCTGGCTTCACATCTGGAGCACCTCCGTGCAACTTCAATGCTCTGGAGGTGGCCACAAGCACCACGGTGTCTGGCGAAATACCCAGAGCACGGCACTTGATATTGAAGAAACGCTCACCACCCATAGTGAAGTCGAAACCAGCCTCAGTGATGACGTAACCCTTTTGGCCGTTGTTGATGGCGTTAGAGGGGGAGGTCAATTTCAAAGCTAAACGGTCAGCGATCACGGAGGACGCTCCGATCGAGATGTTGGCGAAGGGGCCAGCATGCACGAACACTGGGGTACCTTCCAAGGTCTGCATCATGTTAGGCTTGACAGCATCCTTCAAGAGGGCAGTAATGGCACCGGCGCATCCAATATCTTCTGCAGTAATGGCAGTGCCGGTTTCCTTCTGAGTACCAACCACAAGACGGCCAACTCTCTCTCTCAAGTCCTTGAGAGAAGTGGACAAAGCCAAAATAGCCATGATCTCGGACGCAACAGTGATGTCGAAACCAGAGATACGGGGTGGGAACTTGCTGGCTTCATTCTTGCCTTGACCCAAGGTGATTTCACGCACAAAACGATCATTGCAGTCCACCACACGTTTGATGGTGATCGAGTCTGGATCGATGTTAAGTCTTGCAAATTGCTCGATTTCCTCTTCAGTCAAGTCGTCTGGGTTCGTCTTGTTGATACCCAATTTCTTCAAACGGGCCAACATCTGACGGGTAAACTTGCGCACACCCTTCTTGGCGGGCACCAACCGGTTGTAGAAGCCCTTGGTGGTTTTACTGGTGAACTCATGGAACATGCGCGTGTCCACAGCGGCACATAACAAGTTCTGAGCAGCGGAGATAGCGTGGATGTCACCAGTGAGATGCATGTTGAATTCGTCCATAGGAATCACCTGCGAGTAACCTCCACCGGCAGCACCACCCTTTACACCGAAAGTAGGACCCATGGAGGGTTGACGGACATTTGCAATGGCGTTGTATTTCAAATGAGCGCCAAGAGCCTGCGTCAAACCAATAGTGGTGGTCGACTTACCTTCACCCAATGGCGTGGGGGTGATGCCAGCAACCAAGACGTAGTACCCACGGTCAGCCTTGGAGCCCTCGCTGTCTTCGTCCAATCTCTCGATGACTTTCTCGGGGTCAACCTTGGCCTTGTAGTGGCCATAAGGTTCGAGCTCGCGCTCTAACAAACCGAGTTCTTGGGCCACCTTGGTGATTTTCTTGGGCTTCTGCGCACGCGAGATGGCAATGTCGGACGGCACTGGAACCAACGGTTTGAGAGGCAATGGCTGGAACCGGTGAGCATGTGCTTTCTTGGATGCATACATGGCAGCATCATAGACATTGGAGCAAAGCATGGCCACCGTCATAGGGCCCACCCCTCCAGGTACTGGCGTGAGGAACGAGGCTTTACCCACGACATCATTGAAGTCAACGTCTCCAACAAGCTTCCTGCCGTTTTTAGCAGATGGGTCGTCTTTGAAGTTGATTCCCACGTCAATGACCACAGCTCCCTCTTTAATCCAGTCTCCTTTGACAAACTCAGGAATTCCAACGGCAGCAATCACCACATCGGCGTTGCGAAGGATCGAGGGCAAGTCGTGCGTGTGACGGTGACAAATGGTCACAGTGCAGTCTTCGTTTTTCAACAAAGCCGCCACTGGCGTGCCCACGATGTCTGAACGACCGATAACCACGGCATTCTTGCCGCGTAACTGGATACCTGTCGTTTTGATCAACTCCATGATTCCATTAGGAGTGCATGGCTTGAACTTGGGCTGTCCACCCCTCTTAGAAAGTTCTCCGGTGTTGTAGCGGTCGAACCCGTCCACATCCTTGTCGGTTTCCACAGAGTTGGTGACCAAAGTCTCGTTGATGTGCTTGGGCAAAGGAAGCTGCACCAAGATACCATGCACCTTTGGGTCCTTGTTCAAACGGTCAATTTCTTCAAGAAGGTCTTCTTCAGACATGTCGGCGTCAAACTTGAGCAACTTCGAGTCGATGTTGGCGGACTTTGCAGCCTTAAGCTTCGACCTCACATAAGACGACGAGTCTGGCCGGTCGCCTACCTGGATGATGGTGAGCTGCGGTCTGTAGCGAAGCTGCTCGAAGTTGACCTCGGAATTGGAGAGGGGTAGGTTCAAGTTGGGGAACTGCGCTTTGTTGTATTCAATGACTTTTTGGGCCACCTGTTTCTTAATTTGCTTGGCCAACTTGGTTCCGGATACCACGGTAGCGTCAAGAAGACGGCTCTGGGTGTGAAACCTCTGAAGGGCCACCTTATAAGCCCTGGAACTTCTCAACATGAGGGATACGTGATTTCCTAGCTGCGGTCTCTTACGGGGTTGTGTGTGAGGTGAGCAATGCGTGGAGCGGTGAAAAAAGTAAAAACGGCCCGCTGTGAGTGTACACCGGATTCGATGAGCTAGATTTTCCGGCTATCAGCCGCGAAAACGAAAATCCACTGATCTCCACGGGTAAGCACTTTCCACGCTGCCTGAAATCTTGCATGTACGGCGTTATCGGTCGGCTTAATAAATGCAGCTTGCAGGCTCCTCTTGGATCAGCAAGTGCTCAGATCGACACCGCTCTTGGATTTCATGATGACTTAATCCGGAACATATGCAGGTGTGTAATGCGCACAATAGAGGCTGCCAGCAGCTAGTTGAGGGACACCAGCTGTGATACTTTTCAGGTCTCCAGCTGTGTACTCTTTAGGTCTCCAGCTGTGTACTTTTTAGGTCTCCAGCCGTGTACTCTTTAGGTCCCCAGCAATGAGAGCAGGTAGTCTGTCCACGCATGTGGAACCCTGTGTAGGCCTGTGAGAACAAATCGGTAATCGCCCGTCTACTCATAGACTTTGGCTGGACAATCCCATCATGTAGATTCTTGGTGACTATCATAACTATAGAATATTGGGTCAGGCTCGCGATTGAGGCCGTTGACGCAAAGAAGCGGGTTTTAATTCGCTCTCGCTAACACTAGCCAGCTCTCGTGACGATGTTTTGCGATGTCTAAGTTCGCTCAACATCGTCTGAGCTCTAAGCATCACGAAATCGTGCTTCTCCCATCCTGCTTGGTCTTCTGCGGCACCCGAACCCTTTTTCCTGGTAGTCATTCTCCTCTTCAACGATAGAACACTTTCATACTCATGTGCCGTTTTCTCTCGCCTGTTGTTATGGAGATTTTTCTTGTCATACATATCAATCGATAAGGGTTGCAAAGATTTTGGCCTCATCCTGTAATTTCTCCTGTTAGCGGACCCACCTTCGTGTAGAGGCGTATTATTCTTGAGCTGGCGCATCAAGTCATCAATGGTTGCGGTGTGGTGATAATTTTTATCAGGATCTTCATCTTCGTCTCCTTCCTCCTCTCCGACCTCGTCTTCTTCGTCCCCAATGTCTTCATCTTGGCGTTCGCCCGGGCTTTCGTCCTCACTCGTTTTATGACCTTCTTTAATTGCTAAAAGCTCACTCTCTTTTCTTTCGATCATCTCCTTCTTCCGCTGATAAACCCTTTCATCTTCTTCCTTCTGAACATTTTCTGCGTGGGCCTTTTTAAACTCACTCACAAAGTTATTGAATTTGGAAAAAAACCCGTTTTTGCTTCCCACATCCTCTGGATTTTCTCCAAAGTACTCCATCAACGCGTGAAAATTCTTAAGAGTGTGTTCAGTATGGGAAGTTAAGGCAGAGCTTCTCTCGCGGGCATTCTCAAGGGGCCTTTTTAAGACGCTCAAGATCCTGTCACCCGGATGGAATGTTTCATGCATGCTCAAATTTCCTTTGCTGAGGGAAGTCGATATGTTCGCTATGTTTGTTTCATACTCAATGCAAGCAGCCTCTATTTGGTCAATCGCAATCTTTTGTAAATGGTTCAATATGCTCAATTCATCCACAAAGGCACCAAATTCCGGAAAGTTGTTCCTGACAATTTGCTCAATATAGTGCAAAAAGGTTTTCGAGTTCGACTCATCTTTCATGAATTTTAGTCTTTGAAGAATGTCCAACTTGAAGCCCATGGCTTGTTTCGAGCTATCGTTCATGAAATTACCCACGGATCTGATAATCGCAAGTATTTGTTTCAAGCCCTCGCTCGCACCTATACTTTCTATTGCCTTATCAACGAGGTCCAATTTTTGTAAAAGATCATGATAGTCTTTCTGGTAGGTATGCACGAGTAAAAGGGCCCTGGATCTAGACTTCCAATAACTTCTCATGTTGAAAATCTCCAAGTAGATGCGATCTGGCCTATCCAATTGTAAGGAGGATTTCAGTGGCACCTTATCGGGTCTGGTAAAGTCTGTCGCATATGGCATGAAAGAGCGAGTGACTGAGTCCGAAATTTCGTTCAAGGCATCGCTGTTAAAGAACTCCAACACACTCGTATTCTCAATGATATCTTTGTCACATACAAGCACTTTCCTAAGAAGTTTCTCGACACTCAAGCTGCTGAACATATGCAAGTTAATCCCGAATTGTTGAGCGAGATCTCTAGGAAGAAGAGATATAGAGCTGCTGGAGTCTATGCTGGAGCTATTCACGTCCTTTACTTTTTTCTTCATGACGGATACTTTAGCAACGAAAGCCTTTTCCACTTCTTCTAAAACGCCCTTCTCTTGGAGCTTGCCCACGACATCTGAATTGGAGATGTCACTCCAAAACGTATTATCTATATCCTCGAGTTTACTCCAATGCATTTGTTTTAACTTATTTTTCGGTCTGATGAGTGATTGCCCATTAGGTTCAGTCTTCCCAGGTACAAGGTGTGAATCACTTTGAGCAAAATCAGATGATCCATAAATGGCGTGCATTTCAGGGTTGATGCCGGTTTCTAGGCTAGGTGCCAATCCACCTTTATTCATAAGTAGCGGAGTAAGTGGCGTTGAGGGCGCACCAAGAGCAGAACTTGATTGTGTCAATAATTTTGGCAAAGGAGGTGGTGGAGGTGGCGCTCCATTTGCAGTCACTGATTGCGTTAAAAGACTCGGCAAAGGAGGTGGTGGAGGTGGCGCTCCATTAGCAGCAACTGATTGCATTAACAGACTCGGTAAGGGTGGAGGTGTTGGAGGAGGTGCTCCACCCGCCGTCACCAATTGTGCTAAATGACTCGGTAAAGGTGGTGGCGGTGGTGGAGGAGCTGAGATTGCCGTTAGAAGACTCGGCAAAGGTGGCGGAGCTGGTATGTTGTTTTGGCTTGGTTTAGTCTTCTTCGAACCAGCTGATAATAGAAATTCTGGTAATAAAGGAGGCAGGGGAGCTTCTTGCTTTGCACTCTGATGCTGGCCCAGAGAAGGTGCTGTAGGTGGTGCTGTAGGTGGTGCTGTTGAATGTGCTTTGGCAACGATATTCTGATTCAAGGCAAGCTCCGGTTTCTGAAATGTGATACCTTGGTTCAGGCGAGTTACCTCTTGCTCAGCGCAAACTGCAGTGATAGTGGAGCCGCTCATGTTCTGTGACGAATGGATGTATCTAGGATTCGACTGGTTTTTCTCGACTTTGAAGATGTGACTCAAAGGAGGGGTTGACGGACGTTTCAATTGCTCGGAATCCGTGGGCTGTATCCCTCTATTATAGTTATTTGACTCGCCAAGAATGTGCTCGCCAAACTCTGTTTCACAATGCCGCTGGACGTTAGATTTCTTCACAAGCGGATTTGATTTGGATGAGGAACCGCTGGAGTGATGATTGTTGACTTTGAAAATCGAGCTATCTTGTTTAAGACTTGCCTTCATCTTCTTATTCTCATCACGCAAGTGCCGAAGTTTGGACTCAAGATTTTTATTCTCCATTCTCAAGAGTTGAACTTGGGTATTTTCATCACTATCATTTTGAGTTCGAGAGACTTGGTCGGCTTTTGCCACGCCAGTTCCGGAGCTGCGTTGTTGCAATAAACGCATCTCGAGCAGTTTCTTTTCCTCAATCAATTCTTCAATCTTTTTCCTCAATTGTACAGTCTCCATAACTGCTCTTCTGGCTGTTTCATCAGTCTCCATTCTATCCATCAATCTTTGCAATGAGGAGTTGAGATGCACCGCGTCAGGTCCGTGATATTCAAGGTCTGACATTAGCTGGTTAATAACACTGTTCATTAGCTCAAGGACTTTATCTGTCTCCCTTGACAGCTTAGTTGATTTGAGTATAGTCAAGTTGTGCAAAATCGACTTCAATTTATCAGAGGTTGGAATCTCCTCTCTAGCTTCGTCCGATGTTTGATCGTCATATCCGAGTTTCAATTTTGAAAAGACCTCTCCTAAAGTATTGTGTTCATACTCCTCATTGAGCCCCTTCAACTGGTTCTTTGAATACAATTCGGAGTAATCGTCCTCTTCATAATTCTCATAACTGTCAATAAGAGAATTGATAGAAACGATTTCGAACAATCTAAGCTTCTCGAAAATTATATGCAATCTTGAGTCATGAAGTTCCTTTCTCATGTCGACCCTTTCTTTGACATTCGAGCAAGTATTAATCAAAGAATCAATGAAAATAATAGTGGTGAGAATATAGGTCTCGAATTTTTGATCGTGATCATTTTTGGAATTGGCAATACTTTCATAATGCAGATCAATCGAGTTCTCAAATACATCAAGCCATGGCTGAAACTTATCAAAGATTCCGATAGCGTCCTGTAAATTTACAAAGCCTCGGAGTATATGCGAAGAATAGTTGGCTTTGCTGTCATGAACGAAGTAAATCAATATTTCCGTAACCAACAAACGAGTTGAGGCCCGTGGGGATAGAAGCGAGTTTATTATGGCTTCGATGACAAACTTATTGACCTTTTCCTGATTTAAATGCGAAGATGTGGAGCTGGTGTCATCGTTTTGGTCATGGACTGCCAATTTTGGCTGATTGGATATAAGAGATTTGAGACAGTGACAGATATAGGTCTCTTTGTCAATATTTTCGTTTGACTTAATGCTTCTTCTGTTTATTCTCTGTAGGACCACTGAGAGTGCAGTGGTTCCTTGGGCATTGTCAAACTCATCCATCCATTTTTGAGATGACCTGGACTCTAGCTTTTTAGAGAGCTTCCGATAATCACGGTTGGTCAACTTATTCGACATTATGCGGGTCACGAACCAGGATGCGGAACCGTCTTTCACTTTGAACTTCCGGGATAGCGAAGACAAGGTACCAGGCTCCGAGTTAGCATCCGCTTCGATACCTTCAAGTACCTTTGATTGGACCTGTGAGCTAAGTAGTGGTGTAGGTTTGAGCATTAAGTGGTCTTTCCCTTGTTTGGGGGAGTCACTCGATGTTGAGGGCAGATTCTCGCGATTGGATACTGTAGCAGATACCTGAGTAGTCAATGAACGTAGATCAAAGCTTGAGTTGTTCTCATTCTCGCTTAATAAAAGCTCCCACTTCCGATGTACCGATATGTTTTGAAAAGCTTGCTCAGGAAAGACACGAGATGAAAGGAGTCGGTCAAATAACGCATCAACCACGCTAGGCTTCGGCATAACATGTGCTCCTAGTTGTTTGTAGGATTGCAAATTGCGAGAGCTGGTGCTTTTTTTGACGGAGAGAACAGAGCCTTTGGAGGGAGGCAGAGAAGATCTTGAGGACTTCTGTTCTTCCTTTTGATCCGCAGAATACTTGGGCAATGGTGGGGTAAACAGGTCGTAGACAAAAGCCGATCCAAGCTTAGGCAGGCTTTCTTTGTCATAAGTCAGATGATTCCTAAGTCCCGATATGAAATCAGCATTGGAATTACTATCTTTTGGATCCAACAGAGAGAAACTGCCGCTTAGATGGTCGTATGCGTGAGCGATGGGAAAGTCATTCGGGGGATTAGCAAAGCCAGTATGCGCCGTACGATACGAGACAGAAGGATTCAGCGAGGCGTCGGTATTGCTGAATTTGCGGTTCCAAAGAATCGCTTCGTCGGAGCTAAAAGATGGGCGCTGCAATGTGTTTGTAGTGGAGACGAAGGTTTGCTTTGATTTGGCGGCATCTCGTCTCGGTAGAACCCTGACATGAGTTGGGCCCACAGAGTCTGACACAGATTCGTAGCCTATTGCCTGGAACTCCTCGCCGTTTTGGTTTGTGGTTGATCTGGACGGATTGGAAGTAGCGGCGTTAGCCGAGTCCGGGGACTCAGTCAAAGCATGATTCAAATTGAAGCGGGAGGCTTTGGAAGAGATCTTTTTCAAGCTCTTGGAGAGAAAACTACTTTGTTTGGAATGAGTATCTGACGTGGAAGAACCTAGATCATCAGCCATAGCTCGGTGGATGTGTATGCGTATAGTGTTTCAGAGGAGATCACGAACTAGTGAAGCTTCTTTGTGTACACTACTAGTGAGCCGCATCTGTGAGAATGTTCGTGCCGCAAGCCGCGTTCTTCCTGCGAAAATCACTCGCATCCTCAATGATTTAATATGCTTGAGAGGCGCGAATAAAGGCATAATTCATGATCTGAGTGTCGCGTGTTCTTGCTTTGCGCTGCCAACTCCAGGAAAGTCATATGCGAGAGCCGCAGTTTCCGGCTGAGCAAGGTTGCAACTTGACAAAATCAGCCTCCCATTGTCTATAACATTGAGACTCCCCAAACCTCGTTTTTGTGGGGTGTTTACTGCATGATAGGAGGCATGTGAAGCGGCGCATGGGCTGCAAAAATTCTCTTCACAGCAGACCAGATTTTCAGGCAGATAATTACCGGGGTCAGTTGTTCGCGCATCCTAAACTTCCACCAGAAACTTCAGTTTGTTAGGGCTGTGGCACGCGCTTCTTCTAGCACGCGCGTTGCCCAGAGGTTTCGTTTCTGGCTCCAGTGGCGCCAAAAGCCAGGCGTTCGCGCGCGGGCCCAGGCGCTCGCGCCAAACATCGCTTCTTCACTCGCGCCTCGCGCCAACTGTTTATTCCTAGCTCCCCGTTGCTTCACTGATTATTCTTATGGACCTGGGCTTCGTAATAGAGGAAACTGGTTTGTGGAATTCGCTTTGAGATAAGACTTTTCTTCTAATGTCGCAATATAAATCACGGAAAAATGCCTCAAATCAGAGGCTGATTTCTAGCTTCTTCATGCCTGCCGCCGCGTCTGCCTCGCGCCAAGATGGCACCAAGCCAAAATGCAATCAGGATGCAAAAAGTCCCGTTTTCAAATCTGCGGTAGCTGTCAAGACTCCGGAGCTGATACTCAAGAAGAAATGCCAGGAAAGCGCATTTTCGAAATCACTACAAAAACGCTCTGCGTTTGACGAGATAGGTTCCTCTGAAACCTCCTTCGACTCACCCGAAGTTACAAACTTCATGAACCCTGCATTGAACAGGTACTCTAGCGTACATTTGGGACTGCCGCAAGAAAAGCACTCAAGTAGTAACAAAAATCAAGACGTCCTCTTCGTTTCCTCAGATTCAGAAGACGAGAAAGAGAACCACACCCCAGGGACTCGGAAGCCTCTCAACTCGAGCCCGCTCAAGAAACCTGCTATGAAGAGATCGCAATCCTCTAGTCTCTTTGATGTGCTAGATAGCCAGCCCAAGAAAACCTTGAAAAAAACCACACCACAGACTGCGCCAACACTGCTACAAAAAGGCTCAGAGAAAGTGCTTTTGAGCGAGGAGCAGGCTGCCATTGTCCGCGCCGTCGTTGATGATGGCCACAATGTGTTTTTCACTGGCTCTGCTGGTACAGGTAAATCCGTGGTTTTGCGTGAGCTTGTTGGTGGACTATACAGAAAGCATGGCAGGTTTAACGTCGGTGTCACAGCTTCTACGGGGTTGGCCGCTTGCAACATTCAAGGACAAACAGTTCACAAATTCTTGAGCATTGGCCTAGGCACCGGAAGCCCCC
This sequence comes from Metschnikowia proteae, assembly GCA_002370515.1. Taxonomy (NCBI): domain Eukaryota; kingdom Fungi; phylum Ascomycota; class Pichiomycetes; order Serinales; family Metschnikowiaceae; genus Metschnikowia; species Metschnikowia proteae. The sequence goes on along the minus strand of NKYY01000002.1, from coordinate 746,804 downwards.
AGGATTTAGCCCTCAAAATCAAACGAAATGGCATGGCTAAGAAGAGGTGGACCCAGCTAGCCGTCTTGGTCATTGACGAGATTCTGATGATCGATGGTAAGTTGTTTACAAAAATCGATGAAATTGCCAAAATTCTTAGATCTAACCAGCGGCCTTTCGGAGGTATACAAATTGTGTGCTGTGGAGATTTTTACCAACTTCCTCCGGTATCCAGGGACCGCACTAGTCAATACTGTTTCCAAAGTCCTTCCTGGAGCCGAGCAATGACTCAAACCTTGATTTTGAACAAGGTGTTCCGTCAAAAAGGCGACAACGAGTTGATTGATATGTTAAATGCATTGCGTGAAGGTTCGCTTAACCACGAAATGGGCATGGCTTTCAAGCTGCTCCTGAGAAAAGTTCTCTATTCAGACGGCATTGAGCCCACTGAATTATTTCCCACGAGAGCCGAGGTCAAACGCGCCAATGAAAACAGACTTCACCAATTGAAGGGCAAAATGTACTCCTTTGACGCACAGGACTCTGACAAAAGCCCTCAAGCGTCGCGTCTATATGAGAACTTGATGTGTGAGCAAAGGCTCGATTTGAAAGAAGGAGCTCAGGTCATGTATCTAAAGAATCATGCTGATAACAGCGTTGTCAATGGCTCCATCGGTACGATTGTCGGGTTTCTTTCTGAGACTTTATTCGCCGTGCTTTTCTCTCAATTCCATCCATCTGATTTCATCAATGCGACACCAGAGTTCATGCTGATGATACGTTTGGTTTGTGGCTTGATAGGCAAGACAGAATTTAACCTGGAACAAAGGATTATTTTTGATGAGCTTCCTGACAATTGGAAAACCAAAGTCAGCAGTTTGGTCCGAGAAGCATACTCAGTTGGGCCTCGGGTCGAGCTTTTCCCAGTGGTGAATTTCAAAACAAACAATGACTTCACGATGATTTTGGTGAAAAGGGAGGAATTTTCAGTGGACCAGGGCCGTGTCCAAATACCTGGACAAAATGTCAATGCACAAATGATTAGAGAGCAGCTCCCTCTTCTACTTGCATGGGCCATGTCTATTCATAAGGCCCAGGGTCAATCTATTGATCGTCTACGAGTGGACTTACGCAGAGTTTTCGAGAAAGGGCAGATATATGTGGCGTTGTCAAGAGCCACTAGCAAAGATCTGTTAGAAGTGTGGAATTTTGATCTTCTGAAAGTCGTGGTGTCCAAGGATGTGAAAGAGTTTTATGATACGTTGACCTCTGCATAACTCTCGAAGCTTGTGTTATGCAATGTGAAAGCTCTCTCGACGAGAAAGTGCTGACTTGTTCAGATTAAGAGGTTGTGCGTCAACTACCCCACACATATGCGCGATGTCAACTTCATCTTGCGTTTCCGAATAGCTCAACTGCTCTAGTTTGTGCGTCAATGCGCTCTCATATCAAGTCCAAGTCCTAGCTTTATCAACAGCCGAGATTGCAAGCTGAGTGTTCGACCCCAAGTCTGATTCAATTGGCTGCTTATGAGAGGAATCGTGATGAACACGATCTTCCACAGTGATCGGGGCTTGACTTGTGAAAGATCTCAAATCGATAAGCCTAGAGATCCGCCTAAGTTTATGGAATCGTAATGACAACGAGGACGTATGCGAGTATTGGTTTTGACCTTGCGTAGATGTGCGAGCCTTTTAGTTATGCGAAGAGAAGAGGTCAAAATTGCCAAAAACGATCTCGGTTCTTGCCAATATGCCGCAGGAGAAGAGTTCCTCTGCGGGAAGAATCTGGACGAAAAGTTTTGGGTATTTGCAACTCAGGATAATCCTGGAGCTAAGGCAATTCTGAAACCCGCCAAAATATTCGAATGTGCACTGATGATGTTCCGTCTGTATATGTCTCCAGGCTTTCTTCAAAGAGTACCTGAATATAAGTCAATGCGAGAGCTTTCTCGGGGACTTTCCAAAAATCCTACGTTTTTTCAAATTTTCAATTGAAACCTTTAGGCTGGACTGGGAGAACACTGGAGCAACGATGGCCGATTTCGAAAGCAAAATCCCACCCTGGTCTCGTGTCTATGGGAGCTTATGCCTCTCAACAGCTTTTTTGGATTGATCTTGGGACGGCTCATGAAGGCAAACAAGACTGGGGGAGAGTTCCATTAAACAAGCAAGATTTTGCCCGACTCACCTCATGCTTTTCAGATCATAGAGCTGATTTGCTTGCTCAGTGAATGAGGCTTTTATGGGGTACACACCTCTGGAATCTTGAGAGACGAGACATCATACTCGGATAGGAAGAAGTTTGATCTCCTCACACATATTCATCAAATGGACGGAATAATTACCAAAGGTTTCAAAGTGGACGTGAACATCTCTGAAACCACACATACAAACCAACATTCATGAACTTCGATTTTGATTTGTCTATCGTCATTATCTGTTTGGATCCCATATTTCCATGCAAGCAAAGGCGTGAAGGAGAATCTGCTGGTCGCCAACACGTAAAAAGACGTGTCTTTGTTGTGATTCCGAGACTGGTAAAAGTCCTTCCGAATTCATCAATAAGCTTGACTATCACTTTGACGAGTACGTCGAAACATAAAAATGCTAGAACGAAAGAATTGTCACCGCTCGTGTCCAACGCCCGTGTCAGATAGCAGCTTGCAGCCAAAGCCATGAAATGAGATGATCAACGAAAATCGGCCACCACATCGCCAGATCGTTGAGCTGTCAGAACGAAGATGAAATCCCCGCCATCCCCAGAACGATACACTTTTACGCATGACTGTGTAGCCCGTGGCGAGCTTCCGGGGAATCATGACAACTTATTCGCGAACTTCTATGGTTCCATAGAGTAGTAGCATTCGCTAGTGTCCTTATACAAATTCTTGAGCACAACGTAATTCTCACGTCGCCATTCCTCAAGTTGAACACGAGGTCTAAATTTAGGCGGTTTGGACCCTAGTGGCAACCGTTTTAGTGGCGTGCGCATAAGTGATGTATTTTTCCATGTTCACGCACTTGCTCCACCTACTTAACTCAATTTCAATAGGTCAAAATGAAGGGTCATCAGCAACTAAATGATGATCTAGGCTACAACGGATTCAACGTCTCGCTTTTTTATTTGGCACCGATTCAATATGAAGATATCGAAGATCCCAGTGTTGCTATAGCTTTGAAAAATATCACCAAGAAGAACGCAGTCACCAAAGAAAAGAGACTCGGGGAGTTCTTGAAATTGTTGGAGAATAAATCCTTCGATATATCTGACTACCATGTTCTCGTGTGCTGGATTCAGCTGTATCCAAGATTGGCTTTGGATTCGTCCAAACCCGTCAGACACTTAGCCCATCAGGTCCAGGCTACTTACATGGAACTGTTTGGCGCTAAGGAGTTCAGCCCCTACCTCAAAAGCACATTGCCCATATGGCTCCAGGGACTTTACGACGACAAGTCCATTGCTGTGTCTGTCAAGACTAGCTTACTCAGAAACTTCACGAATGATGAAACAAAAGTGAACAGTAAGATCTGGATCGTCTTTCATGAGCAGATCGTGAACTACTGCCACCAGGTTCTCGTGCAGCAGTCTGCAGAGACAATCTCGGATGAGAGATCGGACTCCGCTGACGAGTTGAATTTCAAGTACGAAAGAGCTATGGTGTCAGCAGTGCTGATGCTCACAAAAATCCTTGAGTTAGCAAACAGGTCGGAATACTTTATTTCCGAATTAGCGCAGCTGAATATCGAGGAGATCATGAAACTGGAAAAGGTTTGGGACTATCTTGCATCTTTTTCGAGCGAAAAGAACCTCAACTTGTCTCTCTTCAAGTCGCTTTTGGGCCTCATAGCGGAAACCTTTGCACTCAACAAGACTCAAGATTTAAAACCTGCCACTTTGCATCTCGGTGATCTCAAAAGTATCTACAAGGTGATTTCGAAAAAGTTTATCAAGTTTGTCAAATTGAATGACTCTGCGCAGTCTTCTAACATCATCTATACAAATGTGGTTATCCAGCTACTCAACGTGCTCACCATACTCACCAAACTTACCTCAAAGACAAATTCAGTTGATAAGAAAAAGTACAAGTTGAAGAAGAACTTTTGGCAGATAGGAGGGTCGAAGAGTTGCTCGCGCTTGAACGAATATATTAAGATGGGCTCGTGCAACTCGGACCCAATCTATTATAGGTTTCTCGCGGACTTCTTCGTGGCATTAAAGAGCTCCGATGTGCATCCCGAGGATGACTTCAGCTTCTTGGATTTTTCAAGCGTCAAAGATGCTAACAAGGTTATTATCAAATACCTCTTGCCCCAGTTTTCGAAGCTCATTGGCCCCAGTTCTATGAGATGCAAAGAAGAGGCAACTAAGTGCTTCTTGACTGTCTATAACTTGTTCGAGGAGCAGGTCAATTTAAGCAGCGAGGGGATCAAATACACTTTGTTCTTCACTATTCTAGACAGTGTGTCATCTACGAGAGTGAGACCTGAGGAAAAAGGCAGTGTGACTACATGCTTTAAGCTTCTCGCCGATTTTGCTAAATCTCGTGCCTGCGACCTCAGTGAAATCTCAAAAAAGCTAGTTCTAAGTGAGGACAACAAAATTGAAGGCCAAGGCTACAATATAGCTTTGAAAACGCCAAAGCCTCAAATTCTCTTGTCCTACAACTCAATCCTTACTTTCATTGGCGAGAGTGCTTCTGATGATCTCCTTCTGCTAATTTTCGAAGCACTCGAAGAAACATATGAAGCTGATTCGCTCGCTGCCCTTATAACGAGCTTAGCACTTATACTAAAAAATTCACACGTCGGTGAATCAAGAATCCTTGCCTGGGCATTAGAATCCTTACCTGGGTTTATCACTAGTGATTTTGTGGATATTCCCATGTTACTAATTGAACCTGTGCTTGAACGCAGTGAGTCCAATGATCTATCAGACTTTTGCAGTGATTGCTTTACGAAGATATCTAGTGAATGCCCCCTGAAACGCTCGAATTTTCTCAACCTCGTGTTGCAGCACGATGTTTTTGATACCAATAGCATTGAGGATCATCAGCCCGAAATTTTTGATTATTTGATATCTCTTGCTAAAAATGGAAACAGGCTGGATAAAGAAAATGATTTGATCCTCTACTTTGTCAACAGTCCTCGGATTCTTAACGCCATTGTGAACTCAAATCCGGGAGAGCTGGAAAAACACAAGCTATTGAGCACATTGGTCTCCCGTGGAGAGGATTTGGAAGGCGATACGGTTGGTGAATTCGTTAAGCTTGCGGCAATCTCGTGTGACGAAACCTGTAAAAGATTCTTAAATCTTATCAAAGACAGAACTTTTGTGCAAAAGGCCTTGTTTGATGTTATATCTGCATCCCCTCCCGGCACTAGTTTCTCAAGGATAGCTTCTTATGTGTTCGAAACCGAGAACGACTTGTTATTTTCCCGAATCGAGCAAGATTTGGCTACTGCTTATGCCCATGTTGACATGTCCTCTTTAGCCCTTGCAAATCCATTAGGGGAGAACATCAACTTATTCAGGTACCCGCTTGAAATCAGGCTATTTCCCAGCATTTTGCCCATTCGATCGTTTTTAAGCGAGTATTTGAAAATCTCAAAGTCAAAAAGCTCCAAGCATCTTATTTGGTTTGCTAAATCTAATGAGTATTGCGAGGATTTCGAATTTCTTAGTGAATCTGGCACTATTATTGAGCCTACTAAGCCCCTTAGTGATTCATTCGATGGGGACGTTTTTAAGAATCCTATTGATGATTCCATTTTATGTGAGGTCTTCAATGGAAAATCAGAGGATGATTTTTACGGTGAACTTGCGGCCGACTTGAGTGGAAAGGGCTTATACAAGCCTAGTCAGTTCTACTCGGCAAAGGTCTTGGTCCATCTATTCAGCGACACTTTTGAAAGCATGTCATTGGCTAGCTTTGACAAATTGGATATCCAATACACTAAGCTAGCAGGGAGTCCTCTCAGGTTGGCAACTTTCCTTTGTTGCGCTCTGAAATTTGTTGGTCATTCTTCCAAGCTTGACAGAGTAAGAAACTTTGTTTTTGGTGAAATTCTCGGCGTTCATTCAACGTCTGACATTTTGTCAACTGGGATGATTTGGGTAGCACTCGCCACTAACTTCCTCAAAGATGTGAAGTATGATATCTTGCCTAGCCACAAAATGGCGATGATAGTCAACCAGTTTTCGGGATGGCTAGATTGCGATATAGCTTACGATGAGGCATTTGTGAGTATGCGAGTATTGCTCAGTCAATTCTTGGCCCGGCTCATATCGGTCAATGCAGATGATGTACCCGACAAAACGTGGAAACTTTCTGTTGATCTATGCCTGAACAATTTGAGTACTGCTCAGGTGAAGCCGGATTCGCAAGCATTGAGGTACTTCACCTTAAAACTCTTTGTGGTATTGTTGAAGTTTATGGACCAAAACGTCTATCCGCAATGGGCAGAGGACAAAATTGGTCTTTATCAGGAGATTTTCGAGCTTTTGCATCAAGAGAAAGTGGTTTTGAGCCAGCCTGTCCGTCTAGTCATCGACCTTCTCGAAAGAATATTAAGACTGGCAGACTTTTCAATGAAATTTCTCACCGAGAACGCCTCGAGGTTGTACAGTTTACTCTCGTCAAGCAAGCTTGAAAATTTGCAACGCACAGCTGCCTCTTTGCTTTGCAAGCAGATTCATGAGCTGCAACAAGATGTGATCATTGAGTATCAATTCCGAATCGCCAAAGATGAAGGTGACGCCCGAGACGAGCTTGACTCGCTTGTCAAGCTCCCTCCAACCTTGCTAAAAGATACGCGTGATCTAGAATATCATTTGGATGACTATATCTCACACGATGAATTTACAGAGGCCTTCAAATATTTGTGGTCTTGGTTGCTTATTTTTGTCCATTTCGAGGACTCTACAATCTCCATGAAAACGGCGTACATTGAGCAGATCAAGAAAGACGGTGCCATCGAAAAACTTCTTGGTACTGTCTTCGACTGTATTGATTTGACTGACTCGAAGTTTTTAAACTCTCTTGTACTCAGTCCTATCGACAAGAAAGCCAAGGTGACACCCCATAACTGCATGATTCAGAATTACCAGGTCTCTAAAGGTTTGGTGGGCCATTCTGCTAAGGAGGAGATTTTGTTCTTGCTCTCTCATTTATACTACCTAAGCTTTAGATTCTTGGGTGCCTTTGCTGAGCAGTGGTTTCAGCAGTTGAGAGACTTGCAATTAAAGACTCAAATACAGAAATTCTCTGTGAATTACATCTCGCCTATTCTCATATCAAAGATGCTTGATGATGTCGAGAGGACGAAGGACAAGTTGACGCAAGGGGATGATAATTTCACTATAAAGGTCAACAGGGTGACAAACGAAATCAAGTCAAGCTACATCATAGATGAGCAGAATATGGAAATGGTCGTCAAAATACCTGAAGCCTTTCCGCTATCTAAAGTATCCGTGGAGGGGCCTTTGCGTCTAGGCGTGAAGGAAAACCAATGGAAAGCGTGGTTGATGGCTTCTCAAAAAGTGATATCTTTGGCCAATGGCTCAATCACCGATTGCATCGAGTTGTTTAACAAAAACGTCAATTTGCATTTCTCCGGCTTCGAGGAGTGTTCAATTTGTTACTCCATCTTGCATCAAGATCATTCCTTGCCCTCCAAAGTCTGCCCAACTTGTCTGAACAAGTTCCATTCTGCTTGTTTATATAAGTGGTTCAAGAGCTCTGGGAGCAGCACATGTCCTTTGTGTCGCTCCACCTTTAACTTCAAGGCGACAAGAGCTTAATTCGGGGGCTTCTCTGTATGACAGTTTGTATGACAGTTTTTAGCTTGATATAGAAATTGGTTTTGCTTAGCGTGACGTAAACTGGTATTGGGTGCACTGGGAGCTCGGGTGTTGGCCCAGGGCGCCCTGGTAATCGCTATATTGCTCTTTGTTGTACTCGTTCCCCGAAATTTGTCGATTAGGCCTGGAATCTCTTTGCCTTCCTCTTTTAAATCATGTGAATCTTGGGAGCCGGTGGGGCTAGTCGCAAGTTCTTTGGATGTCCTAGCATCAGCCCACGGGAAGTATCTACCTCCAAACCAAAAATGCTGGACCACTGGAAACTTTCCGAGAACTTCGACCTCGTACATTTTCAAGAGGCCAGATTGCACTTTGGTCCAAAGAGATACCGAGCGGGTGATGTCGAATAGTATGGGCGAATGCTCGCTAAAGGGACCCAGCTTTAGTTTGAAGATAAACGAAATTGCGTTCACGTACAAGTTGCTTAGCTTGTATGATCTGATGACATCTGGCGATAGAATATGCCGGACAGGCGGCACATTCGATACAGGGGTTTCATTCTGCACCGTGGTGTACTCAGCAGCTCCAAGGATATAGATGAAATGGAAGTGGTCATCGAGTCCCCACACTCCATGAGAGCCTGCCGGCTCAAGATTATAGACAAGAATGAGTCGGCGAGCCAAGTCGTAGTATCGAGCAAACAAAGCAAGAAGCTCGCCACCAGAAACCTCAGTGGCTATAATTCCTGCTTGTAGCAACCCTCCTATGAATGCCAAAAACGATAGTTCGTGTCCCGAGCCGAAGTCAAGCCTGAGGTCAGACCCAAAGGAGTTCATGAGATAGTAAGTTAGTTCTGACTTCGAGCCTTCGTCCTTGGTCAAAGGGGAAAGCATATCTGGGGATTTGTCCCTCACCTTCCTGTGCCAATCCCGAAATGCCATGTTGCCAAATCGCCTGGGGCCCTCTAGTGGAGGGGTGTCGTCTATGATGGCATAAAGTTGGTCTAGAAGACATATTAGTGCAACACCCAGATTTGACAATTGGCCCTTAATAGACTCCACCTCGGCTTTCGACGGGGATTCCTCGAATGTGACGTCTCGAGTGACAATCCGCGGATCTAAGCACCCTCTGGGAACCTCACAATTGCGTACTTTTTCAGCCACAAATGCAATCACATGATGCAAGCGCTTGTAAGCCAAGGATTGTTTGAATTTTTCAAGATCGGCTTCTGTATTAATCCTCTTCACGGGAACGGCATAATCGAGTTGTGCCATACTAAGGATCGCATGAACTCGAGAATGCGCGTTGTATGTTGTGGAGTGCATAACGCGGTGCCTTGAAGTACATCTGTATGCGATGCATTATATGGCTAGCTACAAAGATCTAAGGATCATGCTCCATCTGTAGATATTATTGGCATCTGCCTTCGCTTTTGAATTGGCTACATTCCTGTTTGTTATATAGGCGAGCACGCGATCCAAGGCAGCATCTAGGGAGTCCAGGTGGCTATTCCAAATGAAGCACCAGATAAGGCTTGGCCTTAATCGGTGAAGTGTCTGGCGAGAGCTTCATATCTCGTCTGTTCTGCTTTGTGGGACTCAGCTCCACAGAGCTAGAAGGAGAAAGTGGCCTAGGTACTTTGTATCTCAAAGGGGGCGGGCAACTGAGAATACTTGCTTTGGACGGCTCTGATGGTTCCTCGTCTGAAACAACAAAAAGTGACTCATGAAAACGGTTAATCTTCTCCTTTCTTTCAAAAAAAGACGTCAACGTTGATTGCCCAGGCGCTATCTCATTTCTTAACGCTCTGCGCCTTCGAGGCAGTTTTCTTGTTGGTGAGACTTCTTTCTTCTCTACGATGAAAACATCGTCATCGGCATTATCCTTTTTCGTATCATTGTCCTTTTTGAAAGCACCGAAACTATCTTTCATCTGAAGTGGCTGCGGGAGCTTTTCCTTTAAGAGTTTTAATTTTAAGGGGGCCTGCTCAAAGACTTGCCTCGATTGTACGGCTTCCTTTTTCGGCAGCAACATGGGCCAGATGCTGTCTAGTGTAGTTTTTTGCGGCGGAGCTTTCTTCTTTTGGGGTGATCTCTTTTTAGCCAGAGCCTCCTCAAAGCGGCGCACGTATTCTGCTGATACGAACTTGATGCACTCGAGTGGCACATGAAAGGTAATCACTTTATCCTCGTCCTCTTTGTCTTCTTTTCGAGTATCGCTTTCTTCGACGTCTATCTCTGGATCCATGACAGCAGTTTCTGAAATCTCCAAAGATAGCTCATCATTTAGCAAATAATCTTTGTCATGGAGACTTGAGGCTTCCTCAAAAAAGGAGTCTTTTGTCTTGGAGTAAACCATCTCGTTTAGCTTCAACCTATTGAATCTCAAAACGCCCAATTTCACACCTTCATAATCTTTTACCCGATGTAGCCGGATGACTTCCCAGTACTCCATCACTCTTAAAAGCTTTAGCACTAGGGGCTTGAGGTTTGACTTGCGCTCTCTAGGCATCGCAATCTTTGGTAACTTGAATGCTGAGCTGGGTATAAACTGCTGTGAAGACGCATTACACACCAGTTGACCGATAACACCCGCGGACAAAATGCAGTTAACTCTTGGAGCTGTGATTGAAATACTGCCGGTCGTCAAGTCTGCATCAGTAGCTTGCGACTCAGCAAAAGTAATCGAAGACGGCATGAACTTGAAGAGTCTCCGATTGACAAAGGGAAAGTAATACAACAAGGCATAGAACTCGTCAACCTCAATTTTACTCTTGAAATTTGTCATCCGCCCAAACACCTTTTTGCCTTCCTTGACCAAAAAATCATCGAGGAATTCGTTGAATGCTCGTAAACCCTCGTCGCGATCTAGGGCCGATTTCAATCCATGAAAAGGGTCGGGCAGTAACTCATTAGCCATCTCCCGCTGAATGAAGATATCAACAAATTTCAGCGTCACATCAGGGAATGCGCCAAAATCCTGAACCCTCTTCCTCGGCAGATGCAGTAGCACGGTTGTGCCGCAGAGAGCAATCTCTTTAGCCCGAGTGATACCTATTCCCTCAGAGCCACTCGAGTAATCGCCGCCCCTCAAGACAGCGATCAACACAAGGTGGTCACGAGTAAGGCTGGTTCGCTCCGTAATGTGACTCATGTAAATTGGTGTCACATAATAGTCAGTGCTACTCAAGACAGGCACGTTGTCATCGTTGTAATACTTGACCCTATTGAACATGCGAAGTACACTGGAAGCGCCAAAAACTAATGTGTCTGAATCATCTGAAACCACATAGTCCACTATGCCAAGTTTCTGAAGCCAGGCGCACTCGGCCTCGGCCTCCCCAGGTGCTTGCACCCAATCCATACAGTTTCGAGACAAGAGCTTAGTCACCGAGTCAATAAGCCGCAGTCCTTCGGGGTAATAAGAGTGATGTAATTTTTTGAAGTAATGCAACGAGTCATCGTACGAGCATGCCTCTGGCAAGTCTGGAATATGCCCGTTACGTAGCTTTCCAGGCTTGAACTTTCCGTCAAACACCACCACGAACAGCACATTACACTGGACAAGATACCAAAGCTTAGCCATGAAGTTACGTATGATCCGTCTTTCCATACTCGGGTCGTGAACGTCAGATCCGGGCAACTGGGACCAGAACATGAACATGTATGCATCTATAGCGAGTCGAGGCGGGCGGCCATGCTGCTCGATGAATCGAGACAAGAAGACGGGAAATGGTATTCTATCATTGGACAACGAACTTAAGATGGGCCACAAATCTGAAATGCCCATTCCATCACTGAATCTGCAATTGTTGGTGATGGTAGCCGGTGCAGGAAGAGTACTCGCATTTCCATATACACGCAGCACCGATGGCAAATCAGTGCTGAGGCGTACACTAATATTAAAGATCGGCAATGTACTCTTGAGAAATGTGTTGGGAAATATTGACTAAGTGAGTAGACCATTTCACTAAAAAGGGCGTTTTTGATAGCACTAAACCTTTAATAAAGACGGATTATGACACTTGTCATTTGGGACTTGGCGCTCGTTTAGTAAAAACTCACAAATTCAATGAAGAATGACACAAATTAAGAGTAGACAACACTAAAATTTAACACCGTTTGTACGCTACACAACATTTTCAGGTCTTGGGTATTACGTGTTTCCTGGTTTTGGCTTTGGATTATTGTTTCCACCAGCTAAGTCTGAACCCCGCTTAAGGGACGGCATATAGTCTGCTTAACAAGCGAAAGTATGATGCGGCCCTATGTATAATAGATAACCTACGCTAACAAGCAGAACGCACGACACAAGTCACACCACACTAGGTCCTTATACACGTTGAACGCGTTTCTGGCCAACAGAATGATTAGCCAAGACTCCCTAGGGCTGCTTGTTTGCGGAGGCTTCCAGGGCACTCATGTAACGCGACAGGCACACGAGCTTATCGTAAAATATAAGATATCAACCATGATCCTACTGAAGAAAAACGCTCACTCCGTCCCACAAATGTCAAAGCTCATAAAGGATCTCCAATACATTGCGTTCAAAGAGGCTGGATACCAATATCCTTTAGCCTTTGCAATCGATGAGGAAGGCGGTATGATGAACTCGCTCTTCGACTCGCAATACCTCTCCCAATTTCCAGGGGCCATGGCCTTAGCAGCAACGGGCGATGTTGAGTTGGTATACGAAGTGTCGCGTGCCATTGCGGTGGAGCTTCGTCACATCGGCTTTCTGATTATCTTGGGGCCTGTCCTTGATGTGGTCACTAAGTTCTCGCATCAGCTTGTTTCCGTGCGGTCTTTCGGAACAACGGTCGAGGAAGTTGTCAAATACGGCAGGGCATGTGCTAGGGGCCTCAGAGATGGTGGCTTAATTACTGTTGGAAAACATTTTCCGGGAATTGGAAACGCGAGAGTCGATTCCTTGTTGGAATTGCCAATCATGACAGATTCCTTAGAGCAGATCCGCAACTTCAATCTGGTGCCTTTTGCAGAACTCATAAATGAAGGACTACTAGATGGCGTGAGTGCTGCAGGGTTTGGTGTTCCTCAAATTTCACCGGATGAAAACCATGCATGCCTCCTGCCTGTCTTATTGACACAATTACTACGTGGAGATTTAGGCTTCAATGGCTTCGTCATCAGCGAGTGTTTGGAGATGGACGCATTATATCACTCGATTGGTCTCGGCCAAGGTGTTGTGCTTGCGATATATGCAGGCTGTGATTTAGTCATGGTTTGCCATGACTTCAAGCTCCAAGTGGAAGCCATCGAGTCTATCTCCACAGCCTTGACCAATGGAATGCTTGACGAGCTGATTATCAATGCTTCGTTGACTAGATTGGAAAATGTGCGCAAGAGACTTCCCTCATGGAGTGAGATCTTTCCGGACGGGGAGCAATGCTCACCCGAGCTATTCAAACTGGCGCATGCTGACCTATGGCAGAAACACCAAGAGCTATCCATGACTGCTTACCGTAACAGTATTACTCTTGTGCGGGATTACGAAGGCGTGCTTCCACTCACCCAGTTTATTGATTCTAACGCCGGAGAGAATCTCCTCGTTCTCACGCCATTGCTCAAACCAGTGTACTCAAAACAAACCGATGCAGGTGATAGAAAAGGCGGTTTATACATCGGAGAAGAGGTATTCAAGGACTTCGCCCGACTGCTCTCGCTGAGTCAACCGAAAGCAAGCAAGTTCAATGTGCTCCATACCACCTATACAGCGAACGGACTTACTGCTCTTCACGAGCAACTAATAGAGAACTCGAAAGCTGTGATAATGTTCACTTCCGAGGCTCTGAGAAATATGTACCAGATGGGAATCGCAAAGTATGTATCACTCCTATGCGGGGCGCTGCCCCTGTCATTAACTGGGGCTGCAAGCCACGTGCTGCCTTCCAAGCCATTAGTTATTGTCGCGACGCTGTCGCCATATGACTTCTTTTACACAAGAAATTTGGGGTCTGTTTATCTATGCTGTTACGACTACACGGAGCTTGCATTGAAGGAGCTTGCGCATGTTTTGATGGGGGAAACAATCCCACAAGGCTGTATTCCGGGAGAGAAAAAATTCACCTCCCGAAAAAACCGCAAAAGGCGTTCTCTGAGTGTGATACTTTCGAGCCCAGAGAAAAGTCATGCACAGATAAAGAAAACAACCCCGCCAAAGCGTCGCTGGCTCGTTGACGAATTCGATTTAACTAGGGATTGGAGGGGACTTATTAAACTTTGCAGAAATAACCGAGGCTTCGAGGATTTCTTTCTCAGATCACTCTTGCAGTTATTCCACTTAAACAGCGGCGTCCAAAAACATTTTGTTGTCCGGAACTCTTCATTGAATATTCTATATGGGATTATTTTGACGTGGATAGATGAGGTGCAAACCCCTGAAGGGCGCAAGAAAATTGGAAAGATCATGTTTATTCTAGTTGATAAGTCGAAACGACTCCAACTGATTGGCAAGAACCTCCACGCACGTGCGATGCGTTACCTCGCAGAAGAGCAAGGGTGTCAAATAATTCGACTTGGCAGTCAACTTCCTCTTATCGATTTCTCTAACGATACTAAGCAGTGTTTTGAACATCTGGTAATATCTTTTTTCAACAATTGCGGATGGGTGATTAATGAGGAGTCTGCGCTGAAAGAGTTTCATGTTATGCTCTTGCAAAACCTCTTGAACTGGTCCGTCCCCCCGAAAATCTTTCGGGAGTTGACCATAGTGGGCGTGAGATTTGACATTTGCATGCATGCAGAAAAGTTGCAGACGCTTATTGACAAGGTTTCCAAGACAGGTGCAAACGGCCATACTGAACAACTCTACAATGAGGCAGTATCGTGGCTCGACTCTTCATCTCCATATGAAGTGAAGATTATCATTGCTCTTGAGCCCACGAACCAAAACGTGATTGGAAGTATCATTCTTTTCACGAACAAAAGCCAATTGGCGCGGTACTACCCATTCATGGAGAACAAAGTGGACAGAGGCAGCCAGGGATCTTTGATCGGGGGAATTGTTTGTCCTTTGATCGACCCGGCCTACTCCAGTTTGAATGAGATTTTCAAGTTTGGATTGATTTGTACTGGAATAACGTATTTACGCTCGAATTTCTCCGAGGCCTCCACCAATTTGAAGATGAGCAGATGCTTCATCATGGACGTGGCAACCGATAAATCGCTAGCGGGAGTTAAGGACATTGGTTTTGAGCGCTGGCGCACTTATCGCGAGTACTATGCAAGTATGGGGGATGGGGAAGCACCCGTTGTGATCTAGACGCGCGAGTCCATAGCCAGAATTAGCTTGCTAAGGACGGTGCGCATTCAGTCGTTGTCATGCATACATACTTACCCCAGACTTTCTACAATGCGAGA
The DNA here is from genome assembly GCA_002370515.1 of Metschnikowia proteae. Lineage (NCBI taxonomy): Eukaryota > Fungi > Ascomycota > Pichiomycetes > Serinales > Metschnikowiaceae > Metschnikowia > Metschnikowia proteae. Next base: position 731,643 of record NKYY01000002.1, on the reverse strand, counting down.
AGCTCCTTTCGACCGAGCAGAGCGCGGCGTTACGAAAGTAGAGCTCACAAGATGTAAATTATAGTAAATGTTCGGCAGAGACTAGCCTGCGCATTGAGAAAGATCAGCATGTAGTGTTTCTGCTTAACGCAGGGGGAAATGAGGACACAACGCTTTGTCAGTGACCAAGAAGAAGGCTCTGAAATCAACATCTCCCAGTAGAGCCGCAAAATGCAACGCAGAAGCCCCGGGCTAACCGGAAGACAAGCCCACTCGAAATGTGCTGTATGCAAACACTTTAAGGCACCCGAGGATTATTATGCGGCAGGCCTGGTAGGCTAACGCGCGCCCGGCATGGCCCGGCTGTAACCCGGTCGCATGCTAATAGTACTTTCTCCACTCTCCCGAAGCCATCGTCCTTTGGCCCGGGTCATTCAGCAAGAGCTGGGCCGTGTATAAATGTAGTGAATCCGCCTCTCTTGTCCTCTCAATTTTACACTCATCACATTTATCTCACAATGGTTCCACCTACAGCAGTTGAATCGTCATTGAACTTTTCGGGTTTCCCCACAATCAAAAGCGTGCAAGATCCTTTGGTCAAGCAATTATCGCTTAAAACTGACGTTATAATAAGACACAACGCTCCCCCTCCAACTTTGTACGAAGATGGCTTGTTGGAGCGTGGAACCACCATCAACTCCACTGGTGCCTTGATGGCATACTCTGGGAAAAAAACCGGAAGATCTCCGAAAGATAAAAGAATTGTCGATGAGGAGACATCCACCAATGACATCTGGTGGGGCTCAGTCAACAAGAAGGTTGACGAGTTGACGTGGAAGATCTCCAGATCAAGAGCTTTGGACTACTTGAGAACCAGAGAAAAGTTGTTTGTGGTCGATGCCTTTGCGGGCTGGGATCCGAGATACAGAATCAAGGTCAGAATTGTGTGTGCCAGAGCGTACCATGCCTTGTTCATGTCCAACATGTTAATCAGACCTACCCCAGAAGAACTCGATAACTTCGGCGAGCCCGACTTCACCATCTACAATGCCGGTCAGTTCCCTGCAAACATCCACACCAAGGGTATGACCTCTTCCACCTCCGTCGAGATCAACTTCAAAGATATGGAGATGATAATCTTGGGTACCGAGTATGCTGGTGAGATGAAAAAGGGTATCTTCAGTGTCATGTTCTACTTGATGCCAATCAAGCATAAGGTGTTGACCTTGCACTCGTCCTGTAATCAAGGTGTGGACAAGGGAGATGTCACCTTATTTTTTGGTTTGTCTGGAACTGGAAAGACTACTCTATCTGCAGACCCTAACAGAAAGTTGATTGGTGACGACGAGCACTGCTGGTCTGACAACGGAGTCTTCAACATTGAGGGAGGTTGTTACGCCAAGTGTTTGGACTTGTCTGCCGAGAAGGAGCCCGAGATTTTCAGCTCCATCAAGTTTGGTGCCATTTTGGAGAATGTTGTTTACGACCCATACACCAAGATCGTTGACTACGAGGACTCTTCCATCACAGAAAACACCAGATGCGCCTACCCAATCGACTTTATTCCTTCTGCCAAGATCCCGTGTTTGGCCGATGAGCATCCTACAAACATTATTTTGTTGACATGCGATGCTAGCGGTGTATTGCCCCCAGTGTCCAAGTTATCCAACGCCCAGGTGATGTATCACTTCATTTCGGGATACACCTCCAAGATGGCTGGTACTGAGGAGGGTGTCACTGAGCCACAAGCAACGTTCTCTGCATGTTTCGGACAGCCGTTCTTGATTTTGCACCCAATGAAGTACGCTCAGCAGTTGTCGGACAAGATCTCGCAACACAACTCCAACGCGTGGTTGTTAAACACCGGCTGGGTGGGAGCCTCTGCCGCTAATGGCGGAAAGAGATGTCCCTTAAAATACACTAGGGCTATTTTGGATTCTATCCATAATGGCTCTTTGTCGCAGGCCGAGTATGACACATACCCTACTTTCAACTTGAGTGTGCCAAGAACGTGCGAAGGTGTGCCATCGGATATTTTGAACCCTGCCAAGGCGAGGGCCAACGATGCCTCTTTCAACCAACAGGTGAAGTCTTTGGCCAGCAAGTTTATCGAGAATTTCGAGAAATATGCAGACCAGGCCACCAGCGAAGTAAAGGCTGTCGCACCAAAGCCTTAAACTTCAGTTTTCAATTATACATCGAACCAGACTATGATTGTAGAGAGGACCGCGGCACATGTTTTGCGCTGTCCATGCGCGTTTAAGCGAGCAGGTGCGGGCACATGCGGAGTACATCTGCCTTCTCGAACGGCTGCATGGTTGCGGAGGTCAGTACAAAGAGTTTTGCCGCAAGTCCTCCACGAATAATTGGGTGGGCTTTGCCGCTGCGCAGTGTGTAAGCAAGCATGAGCAAAGCCTATTGTGTGAGAAGTGTATAGGCAAAGCTGTCAGGATGGCAACATACATTAACCCCGTGCCGTGCATGCGCGGTGTGGTAGTTGCGATAATCTCACATGGAAACGACGTTTTCACACTCTGGATTGTTGCACGCACATGTAAATCTCCGCACATAGTAGACCCCTAAAAGGGGATGGTATCCTCGTATATGCACCAGCGAAATGAGTATCGTGTCCCAACTACCACTTAACATCATGCTTCCACTGCTCATAGAGGACCAGTTAGCTCTGCAGAGTTGGTATATTACACTTTTAGAGGCGTTTGCGGTATTCTATATCTTCTCGGTATTGAAAACGATCGCTTTACGCTATCGCTACAAAGCGTATGCTGCCCCATTCAGAGGAGACCACCTCTACGGGTTTCGGGCCTTATACTATATCTTAAATGAAAGGAAAAAAGGAAGAGCGCCGGAGTTCAACCGCCAGAAAATGGCGGAGGTGCAACTCGATACGTTTGCCATGAGACTAGCTGCAAAGCCCATTATAGTCACTAGGGATCCCAAATTAATCAAGGCCGTTTTGGCAACCCAGTTTAACGACTTTGCCCTTGGAACTCGCCACACCTGCATTAGCATCACCTTGGGCGATGGAATCTTTACTCTTGATGGAGCTGGTTGGAAGCATTCTAGAGCTATGTTAAGACCGCAATTTGCCAAGGAGCAAGTTGGCCACGTTGAGGCTTTGGAGCCAGTTGTACAGAAGCTCATCAAGATCATCAAGAATAAAAAGGGTCAACAATTCGACATTCAGCCTTTATTTTTCCAGCTCACTGTTGATAGTGGAACCGATTTTTTGTTTGGCGAAAGTTGTGATTCTTTGAGTGAAAACTTGGAGGAGGATGTCCCACAGATACCTAACCATGATGCAAACAAACTCGACCCAGCACTCAGAAAGAAATTCCCTCAGGCCTTCAACTATTCTCAGGAAATGTTGAATGTAAGGATCAGTTTACAAGATATGTACTGGCTTGCCACGAACAAGAAATTCAAACAGTCCAACAAAGACGTCCACGACTTCACCCAATTTTATGTTGACAAAGCCTTAGGCGCCTCGGAAAAAGAGGTCGAGAAACTCTCCCGGGGCGGGTATGTTTTCCTTTTTGAGTTGGCCAAACAAACCAGAGACCCGGTGATTTTGCGGGATCAATGCTTGAACATTTTGCTTGCTGCGAGAGATACTACTGCAGGTCTCCTTTCTTTCTTGTTCTACGAGTTGGCTAGAAACCCCGACATTTTTTATAACTTGAGAAAAGCTGTTCTTGATTCTTTTGGCCTGGGAAACGATTTGACTTCTTTGAGCTTCGAGAGTTTGAAGAAGTGCGAGTACTTGAAGTGGGTGCTTAACGAGGCCTTGAGAATGTATCCCTCCGTGCCTCAGAATTTTAGGGTAGCCACGAGAAATACCACCTTACCAAGTGGCGGAGGAAAGGACTTCACGTCCCCCATTTTGGTCGAAAAGGGAACTATCATCGTCTACTCAGTGTACACTGCTCACAGAAATGAGAAGTACTACGGTAAGGACGTGGATGTTTTCCGACCAGAGAGATGGGGCGAGCCATCCACACTGAAATTGGGTTGGGCATTCCTCCCGTTTAATGGTGGCCCGCGGATCTGCTTGGGCCAACAGTTTGCCTTGACGGAAGCGTCGTATGTCACAGTGAGACTCTTACAATCCTTTGGCTGTATCACGAGCTTCGACAAAGAGTATCCTCCCAAGCTACTGACACACTTGACAATGTCCTTGATGGACGGAGCCAACATTCTGCTTTCTTAGACACAACTTTTCTTAGTTGTGCACTTTAATATATCGCCTATGTTATTCTCCTACGTGTAGACTGTTGCGAATGTCGCACTCACCAAAATAATTCATCACATCCTGCAGGGTGCCGCACTCCAGTCGAACGAATCAACACCCGAAAAAGGTGAAATCCTGCTATCACAAAGGCTTCACTCCCGAAATGGCTTCCGCACTTCATTGGGGCCCGGATGTGTTCAACAGCTACTACGATCAGATACAGTACGAAAATGCCATCTCTGATGAATGCCTCGCCACTTTGAAACCTGACCTCACCAATGTGTTGGTAATACCCAAGCGAAATGAAAAAAGCAGAGCTGCCTTGGCAAAGGGGGAGTCCGGAAGCCCTGTGACTTTCCCTGATGGAGAGGAGTATAAGTTGAACGGCTCCTTCATTCTGTCTGCCAATGCCCTTTCTGTGGAGTTGAACTTAGACGAACTAAGCGCCGCCGAATTGCTTCAGGAAGCATTGAACACCACCTTTGCTCAAGGCTCGAGCACGCTCGACGCGGGAATATTGGTCTTCTTGCAGAGATACACCTATATCCTCAACATCCTAGGGTACGCGGTGAAGCAGAAGAAGATCCATGTGCTTATGGGTGAAAATCCTGCAAAAAAGCTCTTACCACAACTCCTTGCCAGTTTCGAGCAAGTTTATGCGCTAGTGGCGATCCAGAACGATCTCATTGACAAGCAGAAGGTCACGGACGACATCAATAACTTGCAGTTTGTCCTGAAAGTGGTGTTCGTGAAAAAGCAGTTATTCGAGATCCACGAACTCTTGGCTCAGGTGCTCTTCTCTGTGCTTGACGATGACATCAAGAATATGGGAACCTATGAGGTGTACAATACTCTTATAGTGCACATCAGCAAGTCTATAACCAATGATGCCGATACTCTTATCTTGCATTACATTCCTTCACTAATGAGTCTAACTACCCGTTTACTGGACATGAACGATCAAGAAGTCCGAAAATTCTACACGAGCTTTACCTCCTCACTTGCTGCTGATTATCCAAAGGTTAAGTCTGGTGAGGAAATCGATGCCTCCAAGTCAACGTTGCGCCCTTTCATGTTGCTCATGCAACTCATGTTCTTCACATCATTTATTCCCTGGTGTAAAGCTGACAAGCTGAGAACGCAAACTTATGATTTCGAAAAAGACATTGTGAAATACATCGAGTGGCTTATCAACTACGGTACATTCGAGCAGCTTCTCTCTTATACCGCAGAGACATCAGAACACGAAACTCGAGTTTACCTTGAGCAAAACAAGCTCTTTGAATTTAGACCCTTGCTTCAAAGATCTTTACCTTGCTTGAGGCCTTCCAATTTCATATATGGCGGTGACGAAGAATTATCAAAGTTCTGCAAATTGAATCCCGCTCTTAAGAACGCTCCCAAATTGTGTGACTATCTGTCACTTCAAGTCTCCCCGATATTGTGCAACAACTCCATCGCGCCATTTTTCCATGACTTCTTTTCTACATTTGTCAACCACGCCGCAATAATTTTGACTCTGCTTCGCGACGAAGAGGAGGATTTCATGCTCTCTTCTATAAACAAAAAACAATTGGAAGCTGATAGCGAGAAGACATCAAATGAATACAACGCCTTGGAGAGCAAATCGGGCATCAAGATTAGCTTGGACAATGCAGTCGTGAAAGCTAATGATACAGAAGAAGAATATGGGCTTGATTTGGACGAAATTGCAAGCAGAGCAGACTTGGAAAAGTTTTACTTGGCTTTTGCTTACACCTATGCACATCGTGCCGAACTCTGTGACTCAATTTGGTCCTCTGATAGCATAAACATCAATGGCTTCATAAACTGGGGCTTGGCCAACAACACCTCTCCATTGATATCAGCTACGTTCTGCTTGCTTTTAGGAAGCTTGGCTTATGGCTCCGGAGCAGCTGGTATCAAAGTTTGGGAGGCTTTGACACTTTCTCAAACTTCCATTCCCAAGAGAAATGACTACACGATCATTTCGGTTGACTCCATTGTCAGCTCTCTTGCATATTATATTGATATGTTGACGGAAAGCCTCGATGCTGGATTGAGTGCTCAGGCTCGAAAGATCCACGAAAAGCAGGAGACGATGTTTTCCAGTACGAAGTTCACTTCAGTTACCGATGATGAGCCGCTTTTGATTCAGCTCTCCGAGGATTCAGTGGCATTCATCGCTGGCTTCATGACGCTCATCTCCAACATTGCCGAAAATCTCAATAGTACTTTCCCGGCTGCAAGCAATGCAAAGAAATCTTTGTTTGCTCGATTCTACCCCATCATGGTCTCATTCCTCAAATTTGATAATCATATCACGTCGGCAAAGCTCTCTCAGGCCGATAATAGGTTGACTATCGTTGAATTCAATGACGAGAACAGAACAGCCATAGTGAATTCGGTTCTTAATATGTTCGCGAAGTTTGCTGAAGGTGAGACTTGCTCCGAAACCAGAAACAAAATCTGGGTAACGATTGACAAATGGATCACGCATTCTATTTCAGACAGTGATTCAAGCAACACCAAGTATACCGAAGCATCAAGATATGCTGGATTTTCATTAAATAATTCAGTTTCGACAAAGAGCGAGTTATCAAAATTGAAGAACCTCTACAAGGGCATCAAAATGAAGCGAGGATTTCAAATGGCCCTAACGAATATTTCAGAAGTGACGAATTTTGTCAATCTCTTAAAAATGCTTTTGGTGCCTCCTCAGACTACTGAGAAAGATGAAATGTTCATGCTCGCGTATCCCTCGGACTTGGGTGCGTCGTACCGCTACAGACAAAAAATCGGAATATGGCCATACGTGGAGTATTTGATTACGGAGATCTTTGGACAGTCTACTCAAATTGTGGATAACATCTCGAAGCTTGAGCTTCAACAGAGCATCCTTGAAATAATAGTTTCATCACTCAAGGAGATCGACTGGAATCTTCTCGAGAATATCGCTCCTGCGATAATTGCTGATTTCCCGAAGTTCAAAGACACTTTTGCGAGCGCCTGCTCCTCTTCAGGTGAGCGAGTTGTATTATCCTATGACAATCTCGTCCGGATGCATCACTCGATAGCAATCATTAATTATTTGTTCGACGAAGGACCAAGCAATGCTTTACTCTCTATCCTTGATTACGGATTAGATAGTACAAGTGAAAGCAGCAGCATTGAGAAGCTAACCTCCCTCGCGCTTGAGGCGTTGCAACAGACTCTCTCCTTGCAACGTCCCTTCATCGAAAAATTCGTGAAAATTTTGAAGTCCACCGAAGATAACACCACATACCAGCAGCAATCTCACCCTATTGGGTATGGTACAAGCATGAGCCTTTTACTCTCAACTCGCAAGTCCGAAAATGAGAACATATATTATCCAGAGTCTCTAGGAACCAAGGGAGTCTCAAGTTTTTATGAGGTGCTTTTGTTTCATACATCCAGTATTGCTCATATAGCTTTGTACGCTGGTGCAAACGACAGCAGACTCGCCAGCACGGCCATGAAACTACTTGAGCAGATTTCAGAGTCATCCATATTTGCAGGACGATCATCTTCATCGGCAGGAAATTTGTTTCACAAAAATAAACTCTTGAGCATCTTTGAAAGCGTTGACGAATCAGAAAGAATCAAATTTAGTTTTGTGCAGCAATTTGAAGATATATCTAAGGACATGGCAACAAAGTATGACATATTAAGATATATCCTTGCATGCTTGGAAGCAGATAATGAAGTGAATATCGCGCATTTCTTCCTTGGCTATAAGATGAAAGCCAACGGCATTTTCTTGCTTATGACAGACAAAACAACGCTACTCCACTCATTACTCACAGTTTTAGTTTCTGCTTTGGAAATCTTATGCCAAGTGGAGTTTTCTCAAAGCATCAATCATCAAGTCGGAAGTGAACCAGCGATGTTGATCTCGTTAATTATGGAGATCTTCGTTCGTTTATGTCAGAATCCCATTTCATCCGACATGTCATTAACTCTCTTCAGGCAATTTGGATTGTTCAAAATACTTGTGGACAAGCAGCCAAAGTTTGATGAGATGACAGTATGGCACAGAGAGCGCTTCAATGGAGATTTGTCCGACCAAATTCAAAATGACTTCGTTGGTGACTCCAAATCCCGTGAAACTTTCTTTAGCTTAATCCGCTTCAGAAATTTTGCATTACAATACTTGTCGCTTGAATTCCATGCAGTTACTTCATCAAATACGAAGGAGGCATATACCTCTTTGTTGCTCGATGGCTCAGAGTTTCTTGATGGTACACCTAAAGTCCTCAATTTTCTTGATGTTCTCAACTTCCAATTTCAAAACTTAGAGATTCACTCGCTCGCCAAATACGAGCAAAGGTTTAGTCTCGAGAATTTGATTTCGACTTTAAAGCAAAAGTCGCGGATCGGCTCTAGACGTCATTTATTAAGCGACTTAACCAAGTTGAGGTGCAAAGTTGCCAACAACAATACGGAGAGTGAAGAGGCGAGAATTACTTTCCGCAAAGATGCTGAGCTTGATCTTGAGGCTCTCGAGCGAGGTGCCCAAAAAGTTCTCTTCGCAGAGGAGCTCAAGCATTTGCACCTGAAGTCTTTACACTCGTGGGCTCAAATGATTCAGGTCATAACCCAAGACGTGCTTGCCAACAAGCGCACATTTATCCTCCAAGTGTTGCAGGTGATACTTCCCAAAATCAATGACGACTACTATGAAAGGGATATTATGTACGCCGAGGAGCTCATTTCGTTATGCGTGTTTCTCTTCGACTTGTTTATGGAGGATGATTCTCAGCCTGAAGGCGCTGTTTTCATAGGAAGTGAGCTCAACGGACTTCTTCCCCTTTTCAAAACGTGCGTCAATGGCCTTTTGTGCTCGAACACTACTATAACCTTGAGATCAGACTTGTACTTGTTACTCAATCAGTTCATCCAAAGAAGCATTGTTTCCAAAGATTCATTGAAAGAAATCTCTTTGATCTTGAAGTCTGTGGCAACAAAAGTGATTGACGTTGTTTGTAATGACTCCATTTACTCTGAGGGAGTGGCTCGAATTACGTCGCTTATTTTGATGGAGTCGTTGGTGAATTTGTTTAGTGCAAATGATTCCTCCATTGTGTTGAATGCATTAACAAAAAACAACTCGTTATCGTTACTATCACGGTCGTTAAAGCGTGCAGATGAAATCATCGATGCATGCGGCGAGCACTCGGACAAGGACTGGGGCATAAGCGTTGAAACCCTCATATATGAACTCACAGCGCTTAAAACTACGCTCTATTTGTTGATCCGGGTTGGCCAAACTAGGATGGGTGCGACGCAGCTCATGCAAAACGACATATTTGCAATCATCAAACGGCTCAAATTTATGAGAAGCGATGCCGAATTGGGTTTCGATTTCCATATTCATACCGCGGATGAGGGGCGCATCAAAGAAGCCACCCTCAGACTTGCGTTGGATAAGCCAATGTCCTTTCGGGAGCATGGCGCTGCTGATACTACAAGTCAGCTCCAGCGTATTTCTTTTTATGATGTGATTATACCGGTGTTCCAACTTGTCAGCACGATTCTCTTGTCAATGGGCCCTTCATACAGGCCTGGGCTCGTGCAAGTTGAGGAGCTCATGAAGGAAGTGCACCCATTTGTGGTTGGTGTCATGAAGCGAGACTCGATTTTGGAAAAGGCGGTGTCGGAGACAGAGCTTTCCGCTGAACAGGGAGATTCATATACGGGGCTCATGCAGATCGCCCGTCTCATTACTTTGATCAAGACGGTGATCACCGCTTCCAAGACTGGAGAAGAATAGACCTTCGCGGCATGCAATGCACGCCAACTTATCCGATGCAGGAGCCTTGTGAATGGGAAAAAATTACTGCATTTGTTAGCAGATCGCATGTATCCTTGCACCCCGCCTGCAGCGCGCTGATGCGCATAGCTTGCTCTCGGGGCATTCGACTAACCAAAACCAAAAGTCACCTTCACTAATTTTCAAAAGCACACCTTTTGGTAGGAAAATGTAAAGATACTCGGTAGATTCGGCGAAGTCCGACGTCTTGCGCAGCTACGTTACTTTTGTCATGCGGGCTGCAAATGCGGGTACATATATCATGTGATGAGCCGTGCACATTAGCCCATGGAACGCCTAGGCAGCAACAAGATTGGCCCACAGCTTTCGGTGCATGCACACCCGCGGCTTAAAGCAGGTTTTTTCTCAGCCTTTGCTTGTGGGCAGGCCCATGTACAGGCAAGTATGTAACGTAGAATACAGCTGGAGACTCGTACATGTACGCTAAATTGGGTTATAAAACTCATCGATATCTCCAGAGGCTGGTGGGGAATTTCATTTAAGTGCGAATTCTCTTATCTTCTAACACGATAACCGGCCGTCTTCCATAAATAACAGTGCCGCTTTTATTTGCAATCTAATCCTACCTGCTCATCATATACCCTGTTGGCTTAAGTTACGGATTTAGAATAATATCGGACACAATATGATGTCTCATGACGAAGAGAAGAAAATACAGGACCCATCGTTGAAGGTGTCGGAAAACTATGGCCTTGATAACTCCAACGATGCTCAGATATCTTCCTCCGTATCAGCGGAGAAATCACATGGTATTGGACACACCAAGAGAAGTCTAGAGAGAAGACACATCAATCTTATTGCCATCGGTGGTAGTATAGGAACAGGATTATTTATCACCATCGGCAGTGGTTTGGTCAAGGCCGGACCCTTGGGGCTTTTCTTGTCGTACACGTTTTGGACCGCTGTGATCTTGTGTTTGACTGTGTCTGTTGCTGAGATGGTGTGTTACTTGCCTGTTGACTCACCATTCTTGTCTATGGCTGGAAGAGTCGTGGACCCTTCTTTCGAATGCGCTGCTTCCATTAATTTCTGGCTCATGCAGAGTTTGTACATTCCCTTTGAGATCACTGCTGTGAACGGAATGATCCACTTCTGGAGGGACGACTATTCGCCTGCCATCACGCTTTGCATTCAAATTGCCATTTACGCTGCCATCAATGTTTTCGCCGTCAAGCTCTACGGTGAGATTGAGTTTTGGTTATCCTTGGGTAAGTTGATTTTGTGCATTGGGCTCTTATTCTTTACTCTCATTACCATGTGTGGTGGTAACCCGCAGCATGATGCTTTTGGATTCAGAAACTGGCACGCCGCAGGCGGTCCCATTGCAGAATACATGGGAAAAGGTGGTATTGGCCGCTTACAAGGTTTCTTGGGAGGTTTGTTTTCTGCTTGTTTCACAGTCGTTTCCTCCGAATATCTTTCCATGACTGCCGGTGAAGCCAAAAACCCAAGAGTAAACATGGCTTCTGCTTTCAAGACTGTTCTCTACCGCTTGGTGATTTTCTTTATCGGTGGTGCTTTATCTGTGACTATCTTGATCGCATACAACGACAAGAACTACGTGGCTAAAACCGAGGACACCTCCAATGCCGCTTCTTCCCCATATGTCGTTGCCATGCAGAATTTGAAGATTAAGGTTCTTCCAGACATTGTCAATGCCGTGGTTTTGACCTCCGCGTTCTCTGCAGGTAACTCATACACTTATTGTTCCTCCAGAGCGTTGTACGCTCTTTCCGTTAAGGGATTTGTGCCTAGATTCTTCAAATTTTGTACCCCCAATGGTGTACCAATCTTTTGTGTGGCAGTTTCCGTTTGCTTCTCTCTTTTGTCATTATTGCAATTGGGTGACTCTGGTACCAAAGTCTTGAACTACATGGTCTCCTTGTGTACCGGCTCTCAATTGCTTAATTATCTTTTTATGGGTGTTACCTACTTGCACTTCTACAGGGCTTGCAAAGTACAGGGAATTGATAGGAACCAGTTCACCTACACCTCATACTTCCAACCATACACCGCTTTTGTTGCAACTGGCTTCTTGTTGATTGTTGTTGGTATCCTCGGATACTCTGCTTTCGTCGGCAAATTCGACGTGAACACCTTCTTGTACAACTATGTCATGATCTTCGTCTCCTTGGCCGCCTTTTTGATTTGCAAAGTTCTTAAAAGATCCAAGTACATCCGTCCCGAAGATGCTGATCTTCAGACCGGTCTCGAAGAAATTGAAGAGCATGAGTACCGTTATTACGCTGAGATGGAGGCCAACTCCAAGCCCGAATCTCGCTGGGCCAACGTCATCAGCTGGTTGCTTTAGGACTCTCATTTATAATTATTCGCTCTATTAATGCATTTCTACGTTTTTTCCTTGTGACTTCTGTATTTTTTTATGCTAATTTCAAATGCTAATCGATGCATCTTTCCGCTGCAAAGCTTTCAAGCTGGCTAAAGAGCCACTTACTTTGGAAACTTGCTATTCCCGATGTTTTGGCCCGAAGCCTCATGTTTCTGTCGTCGGTGATGAGAACACAGTAAACGAATAGACTTGCCTGTTTGGCAGTTAAAGTGATCGGATGGGCACCGTGGGTTGTAGAATTGGAACCACGCAATGATCTCTTGTTAATCTCATCGTTTTCGTTCACAGCATGTAACAAGGTCAGATCCACGCTACTCATCCAGCTCGAATTCTTTTCAAATTCTGTCGTCTCGTTGATATCGCTGGCAACAGTGCCATCAAAACGGAGCGGCACGATTTCCTTCGAAAAATATAACTCCCTGATTATAATCACCGATCGTGTGGCTGCGTCTGCTATTGTGGCTTCGGCAGACTTCCGCAACGACCTGAGCTCTTGAAACACAATCAAAGGTATCAGGATATTTAGCACCCTGTCACGGACACACTTGTAGATTCTTCCACAGTGTTTCAACCATATATTTGTGTCCAAGGTGACGGACGTTAAGGAAGAATCCATAAACTCTCCCAAGTCGCCCTCAACTTTCAAATCATCTGCTTCCATTGCCGGTAACATCTGCCCGTTAATGACGTAATTTTCATTACAGAAGTCATCGAAATTATCTTCTTCGAGCTGGAGAGGCAAAGTGGCCTTGACGTGTTGTTGCTGACTTTTTTGGAAAAAGTCCATTCCCTTGAGGCTATTATTTGGTTCCACAACACCATTTTGTTCCGAATGGTCGTAGTCGAAATGATTACCGTATTCCATGCCAGCGAAGTCTTCCATTCCCGGGAAACTTGGAGCATCTCTTGAGGAAGTTTCATCGCCAATGCCAAACTTGTGAGACGCTTCTGTCTTGAACCAGTACTCGTCAGCTTCTACTGGAGTAGGTAAATGCGAGTTTTCCAAGCTAACAAGGTTCTCCGGCGAGATAGGGGTGACGAATTCATTGGAAACAAGTCTTCCATCCGAGCAAATGGCGTTGCGAACAAAATTGAACAACTCATTTTTCTGGCTTGATGCAACTGATGAGATAAGATCGTTCGTCTCTGTCTCGATGTAGATCTTTTTATCGAACTTGAATCCATCGAGGGTTCGAACGAGACCATAGTCAAACTTGTCAGCAATATGTCTGGCCAATAAAACGATACGAACGAGCCGTTCGTCGTTGTCCTTTTCTTGCTTATTTTTCCTTTTGTCATGTGAGCCCCGTCCTTGATTTCCTATGTTGATAGCTGGGGAAGTGCCACTGTTAGGCATATCAAATAAATCGTAATTTGATACTCCCGCTGCTTCCAAGTCGGTATGATCACCTTTAGGCGCGATCACATCAAACCACAAGGACCCCCAACATTTCCATACTTCGGGCAAAAACTCCTGATCGTTGAAGATCTCAATGCTATTAGGGCACTTGGAGATGTATTCGCGACACATGCCATTCAAGACATCATTGTTGGTGGTCACAGCCATTAGAGTATTAAGGTAGTTTATCATGGACTCCCAAGGAAAAAATTTGCGGAAGAGCCACAAAAACATGTACTTCGAATTCGGAAATTTCTCAATACTTTCTCCAACAGCAATAAGGAAGTATAACCATACAATGACATGGCATGTCGAGGCCTGTTTGGGTCCAATTAGATAATAGTTCAAAATGCGGAAGGACAACTCCAAGACTGAGTTATTGATGTAACTTAGAGAATGGAACCAATCAATGGGTGATAACTCAGAAGCGACAATTAAATGGCTTTCAGCCCCACCAGAAGCACTATTTTGACCTGCCGCAAGATCATTGAGACCATCATTTTCTCCTTCGTCAGAATTGCTAGATGTCCTAGACTTTCTCTTTCTGTCCTTCTTATCCCTTCTTTCTCTTAAAGCTTCCGGAAGCTGAAAAATTTTGGCAAGAGGGTTTTTTGAATCGCCAAATCCAATTAAATGATTGATGTTCGAGATGGCAAACAGAGCGCCTTTGTTAAACCAAAAGTTCATCTTCTCGGTTGTATCAAGGGTATTCGCCATTTGATATTGCTCATGCTGTTGCTTCAAATACAGATTAAACGGGCTGGATCCGTACTTGTTTTGCAAGCCGCCAGGAATGCAAAATGTCCTGGTGAAAAAATTATAGCCATGAGAATCACATCCAAAAGTGATGCCATAACGCGTCACCAAATCGATTCCATATTGGAGCTGTGCGTCATGAGCATTTGCTTCTATAGCGCTCGAGTCATTGGTCTTTCTCTCGCTAGAATAAATGCTCAATAAGACCTTGTGTATCTTAATGAAGTCAATTATCGGCAATTCTAGAAGAGATAAAATGTTCCTCTGTGTGCAGATATTTTCCACGACCAATCTGAGATATTGTTGCGTGGGAACAAACGGGTCACGGCAAATCACGGATTTGCCAATGTTAACCAATGCATCTAAATTATCTTGTTGCACTGTGCACATGTGATAATAGATTTTCCCGTGGCCATACATTGTCTTCATCGAGACGGCATACCAATACTCAGCACTCACCTTCCAGTCGATAAATCTCGAAGAATAGAGAGCAATGGCCATTCTGGACAAGTCACCCAATTTTTCACACCACCAGCCTTCCATTTCCAACGCCGGATCAGTGAGGTTAGGCACAATGCTGAAGCAGTATGCTATGAAGCACAGAAAAATCTCGTGGTCTTGGAACACGCTCATTATGTTTTTCAAAACCTCTAGAAACCCAACAATTCCGTAAACCCACATTCGTCTTGGTATCTTGTAAAGATCGACAATATTACGGCCAGTTTTGAACTGCGTCGTGTTTGCGGTTGGCTTCAAAGCCGTGAGCAAGAAATCGTGGTAGTTATTTAGTAAGGTGACGTTGTGGTGATAAATTGTCCATAGATCGTTCGATAATTCTGTGGTATTCAACGGCATGCACGGATTGGTGGCCTGATGGTGTATCTGGGAGCCATAGATTGATGACTGGTAGGTATGGTTTGAAGATGCGAAGTTGTTGTGGTTGATTTTCATCGTCAAGTCTATGCAGCTTTTCTGAACAATCTCCTCGTAGTTGACTATATTCTTGTAAGTCTCCTTGAGTTTTGTGGCCAACTGCTGCTCCTCGTCTGACATTGGTTTTTGATAAGCTGTTGCCAGTGGCGAGGGTTGGGCAGTTTGAGATTGCACAGAGTTGCTATCATTTGCAGATTTATGGGAGACCCCAGAAGTCACCGTCTGATCGACGAGCGGACTAGAGCCCGACAGATCCGAATTATTCTGGGTTGATGGCTGGGCCAAATTGGGGCTCGAAGGAACATCATAGTTAGAGGGTGTGGGGGTCTTTGTATTCTGCAGCATGGAAAGATGATGATTGGAGGGCTTGGAGACAGTGTTTCGGGAAGTTTGATTGGTGGTCTTGGAAGGGAGTTGGCCTGCTGGTAAGCTCTGAGAGCCTAACACGTTGCTCTGTAGTGGGAGTTGCATTTGGACGGGATTTGGGGTCCGCTTATTGGAAGGATTATTGGCGTAGGCAGACATGCTATTCTGGCGCTTTTGGGCCAAGTTGAGGGAGGTTGGGTTCTGTAAGTACGGACCGGAGTGCAATGCCGTCTCCAAAGGTGGAGCCTTGAGGTCGGGGTTGCCTGAGTTTAATGCTGCTGGTGTGTCCACAGGTAATGATTGGCCGCTGTAATCGGTGTTCATGGTTGGGACCTTTCCTTTAAGAAAGGATGTGATGAGTCAGCAACAGGGGAAATTCGGGTGTATAGCGCCAGAGGTGTGTGGAAGGCGACCGTGGGGGACTGGTGTAATCTGTAGTCCAAAACAAGTGCGACCAAAATGTTCGGACCGATGTGAATAGTGAGAGTGTGTGAGATACTGCGAGAAAAAAGAAAAGACGTAATTCTAAGCGGCGAAAATACGCAATTAGAGGACAACTGGAAAGGCTGATCAGTCAGTGACCGTTTGCAATGAGAGGGGGCCTGGTATTCGGGGAGGGGCTTTGATAAGAATGTTACTAATGTCTCGGATGCCGGTCAGGAGCTGCTGCTGGACGCGCACCTGATTATGCGGAATATCAGATTGGGCACGGAACTCCTATTCCTTCATTTCAAGTACAAGTTCGAAATCCTCGCGGATACACTTTAGTTTAACACCGCTACACACTCTGTTTGCATCTGTTTCATCTTATTGGATTTCGAGCAAATACTGACTTACGATGCACTATCTGACGGGGCTTTGGCTTATGCCGTTGCGCACCGGCCTGCGATAATCGGCATGGCTCATGAATGTACTGGCATAGCCACTCGTAGGCAATAGTGCAGAGGTTGCGAGCGCAGTCGTACGAAGTTTCCCATACTGGGCGAGTCTTAATTCCTGTCTATCGGCAGCTTCAGAACTCGTTATTCGTGTCGTTCGAAACCACTCAAGTGGCGTGATCGTGTGGCGGCGCTCGACGACGATGGCAACCGCTAAGCCAGCGCTCGACTCCACGTTTCAGTATGCCACTAGTTGTTCTCTCCATTCACGCCAGCTTGCTTCGTGATTATTGAGAAGTCTACAGTAAGAGAACGGATTGGCCTTGACAAGGTCTCTCCCGTTCGTCAGGGCCGCCCCACGACAGCCCCCTACAGCATTGGTCGTTGGAAAGTGTATTAACATAAGCTAAATAATCTGGCGGTATGCTTTGTAGTAGGAAAGAATTCCACAATAAAGGCAAACATAAGTAATAAGCCCACGGATCACTTCAACTTCTTCTTTGGTCTCAATTGGTTGGTGTGACCACACTTTCTCTTTCTGCAGTTGGTTGCTCTAGGTGGCAATCTGGCGTAACATTTACGACAGATGGATTTGTCACAGTTGTACTTAGAAGCTAAAGCTTTCAAGGATGGCTCAATCATAGCTGACGTTAATGAAGAGAGTAGATTTCTCGCGTGAAGATTTTACCTAATGTTGCGAGGAAAGGTTTTTTCGGTGCAGGCTTGTCGCGCCGGCCCGCCTTTTTGGGTCATGTGCCTTAGGGCTGAAACCCTGTTGCCCGCGCGCCCCTCTACTATAGCTTATGGCTTGACGCTGCGCGCACCGCCACGGCGGCAAGATCTATGGCTGCCTGTGCGATCTGCCTTACGCAGTTGAACTGACTTCTCTGGAAACGCGATATAATAAGAAGTCCTGCACTGGGTCACGTGGGGTTAAGTACACCTTATCACTTTCCGCATAGATTCCCGAATGGGCTGGTCTAGAGGCGAGTTCCGCTCGTGTCCCTCATTCGTAATATCCACACAATCAAAAGCTCATGCTTTCCACCGTAGCTATATCATGGTCTGCGCAAATACATCCTTAGAGTTTGCGCTTCTTGCACACCCATGGCGTGAATGGCTTCGCGTCTTGGTTGCGTTAAGGTGTACAGATGTTTCGCGTCACCATCCTCAACAGAATCGTAGAGCCAGCACAATTGCCAATCCGTGAATACTCTCCCATGGATCCCAATCACAGCCCGCATGCATCCCAAGACAATCGGGAGGATGGCTCTGAAAAATTGCAAGAACAGAGCAATGCCCCGGTGGTGACGAAAAACGACGAAAACGCCCCTCCGTTGGGCCAAAATTCGGATGCTTTGGACATCAATCCAGAGAATGAGCATGGAGTCATTCCCAGTTTGAATATTGAGGAGCTGACTGGTGAAAACAATCAAGTGCCAGACTCTAATGCTGTGTCGGTGGATGCTGACATTGCACATGATGACAATGGACAAGATATCAGGCTGCAAGAACCAGATCCAAACACCTCTGCTCTATCTGTCAATTTGCCCCCTTCATCTAGTAAGCAATACGCTACACCTCTGAAGCTGCTCCCGCCTCTCAAAGACATTGAGCACATCACGACCCCTAAAAGTTTTGATGTTGCCAAGGATGTCGTGAAACCAATGAGGAGCTCTCCCATCGACTCCAGGACTACTTCGCACTTCCCAGTTTTTGCAGATGCTGCTGAAGATGCATTTGATGCTACTGCTAATGACACTTTCGGTGAGCCTGCCTTGCGAAGTCCAGGGAAGCACCACCAAGCAACTTTGAGTGCTGACCTAGAGGCAGCCGCGTCTTTTTTAGGAGTAGACCCTACGCTACTCTTGACGAATGGTCAAGAATTAGTTCTGAAGTTGTCCCAGAGGGCACACAGTTATCATGGTCTCCAATCAGAGCTTTCATTCTTCAAGCTTAATCAAGAGCAAATCAATCAAGTACAACTCAAGAAGTTTGAGCTGTTACAGAAGGAAATTGAAAAGCTTTCTTCTGCTAACGATTCCTTGAAGGCCGAAAATGACACTATAACAGATGTTTCATCTGTGCAGGAATCCGAATTGGCTAAGCTCGACTCGAAGTTGAAGAGTGCAACAAAAAAGCTTGAAGAATTGGAAAAATCCAACGAAAACTCGGAGAGATCGAGCTTTTCTGCAATTGATGCTAAAATCCAAGAAATCCAGGTCCTCAATGAAACGATCAACGAACTCACGAGACTGAATATCGATCAGGGAATGAAGTTGAGTACAGTCACGAAAGAGTTAAATGAGGTCACAAATGACAAGTTCTCTGCTAAGCTTGACTTAAGCAAAGTGACTAATGAGCTTATTTACCTTAAAGGGCAAAAAGAATGGTATGAGACACAGCTTAAGTCAATACAAGGGAAATATACCGACTTAATCAAGCGTCATGACACAGAATACTATAGGGACACAAACAAGATCTCAGCTCTCACGAGCCAAAATGAGACTTTGAAATCATTGAAAGAATCTTTGAGTCTGCAAGTCCACGAGCTACAGTCAAAGGTTGATACTTTTCACACAAGTTTGTCAGAAGCTGAGAGCAAGCTCGAGTCTCGCAGCTTGAAATTCGCCAAGGAGTGCTCAAACAAGGATGACACAATCGAACTCCTTAATGTTCAATTGAATGAAAAGAATGAGAGAATAACGCAGCTCGAAGAATACGCTGAGGAAATAAAAGAGACTACGGCCGAAACACTTTCCGCGATTCAAGAAGAGAATGACTCAAAAACCGAAAAGATTATCTTTTTGGAGGAAAAGCTAAGAAGAACTGAAGAGGCATTGGACTCCGAGTTGCACAAAGAAACCGAGCTTCCAAAACTTGCTCCATCCGCTGAAATGATTTTGCAAGAAGGAAACTCTGGTATTTCCCTCTCAACTCTCTACACTGAATTCAACCACATTAAAAAAGAGTTAGTGCTCGAGAAGTCGCAGAAGGAGAAACTTGCTGCTCAGCTTCAACACTTTGTTTCTGAATTGGAGTCAAAGAAACCAGCAATTGCAAACTACCGCAATCAAATTCTGTTCTATGAGAATTCAATGAAGGATTTGCTTGAGAATATGGAAACTATACGCATTGACAAGGTAGAGAGTGAAAAGGAGGCTAATAGATTGCGAGCCAGGTTGGCTTCTAATGAAATTGAGCTTCATTCATTGAAGCAATTGTCTAGGGATTTAGGTATGCAGCTTTGCTACTACTTAATCCATTCCAAGATTCGTGACGATAATGAAGACCCGCTTTCTGCTCAAGAGAAGAAGGTCATCGACCAAATTCTCACAAAAAGTGGCAACAAAAATAATGCCCACGAGTCTGACACAGACCAGTTGATTAGCGAGAGATTGATTGGTTTCGCTAACATAATTGAGTTGCAAAAGAAGAACGAAGAATTGACTGTTGCAGTAAGGCTGTTGGGTAAACAATTGGAAGACAAGGACCTTGATTCAAACGGCTTCGAAGCCGCAGCCGTCGAGGAGGCTAGAGAAGCTATTTTGACCCTTCAAGGTGAACTCGAGAGTGTGACACTTAAGTTCGAAGCCTTGAGTAAAGAAAGAGATCTCATGAAGTCTTTGAACGGTGGAAACACGCTGCTTGAAAGCCATCAACCTGACTTGAAGTCTCTTCATGATACGAACGCAGATTTGCTCAAACGCGTCCATGAGAGTGAGTCAGCTGTGCAGCACTTGCAATCTCAATTTGAGGAGAGAATAAAAAATCTCAACGAGAGAATCTCGGAGCTCAATTCCGAGAAAGAAACTTTCAAGCTTCAAGTTGCATCTACTAAATACTCAGTGGATGTGGCGGAGAATAGATTGGAAACTACTAAAAAACTCTTAGACAACCTGCAAGAAGAGCTAGTATTGTCTCGAAAGGAAACGGTCTTCTGGAAAGAGCAATCCACAAAACAAGAAGAGCTATTAGTGAAAAAGTCAAATGAGTTGAGAGACGCCGAACGCGATTTGTTCAATCATATCTCATCCTCTAAAAACTTGCTGACTGAGAAGGAAGTATTGAAGTCTCTAAACTGTTCGCTTAAAACAGAGATTGAGAATTTGAGAAAGGACAAAGATCAACTTGGTCACTTTGCCTCAAGTTTACAAACCATTTTGAAAGAAAGAGAGGCATCGAGCCTGGATCTCTCATCAAGATTGGCTCAAAGTGTTACTAACTATCAATCCCTTCAAGAAAAGATAGAACAAAAAGAGGAAAAGATCCTGATTTTGACTAGCCAGTCTGAGATGGCCATGAAAGCACAGAATGCCAAATTGGAGCAGGTCAATGAGTTGAGTCAAAAGCTTCTAGATGCAAGAGCCAGATTGGCGGAAAAAGAAGCTCTAGTCGAAAATCTTAAATCGAAAGAAAATGTGCAGCAACAGGATTTCGCGGATGCTAGAAAGGTTGCAGACACCGGATTGGGTGGAGAATCTGGAGTACTTATTTCAGAGCACGATGATCTCAGGAATGCACTTAGAGCTGCTGAAAGGCAGGTATCGGAATTTAACAATATTGCCAAATCAGCAGAGGAATCACTCATGAAGGCGACTCAATCTTTTGATCAATATAAGGTGACGACTGACGAGAAATTGGCTGCACTCAATAATGAAAAGACCCTGTTAAAGGGTTTGGTCAGAGATTACAAAGAGCAAATTGAACAATTACACTCGCAACTGAAACAAAATCAAGAGAGTTTTGATGCCCAAGTTCAGGAGTTGAAATTAAAGATACAGGAAAACTCTTACAAAGCAAATTCCTATGACAGCTTGAAGGCAGACTATGAAGCAAAATTGGAAACTATTAGCTCTGACTTAAAGTCTCAAGTTGCAATAACAGAGGAAACCCAAAGAAGATACAAAGAGAAGTTCTCCGAAGCAGGTCTTTTAAATAAGCAAGTTGCCAAGCAGAAGGAAGATGCAGAAACCTTACAGACAAAGGTTGATGAACTCTCAGCGTCTTTAAAACAAAAGGATATCGATTTACACGCAAAGGAGGAGTCATTGCTGGAACAATCCTCTCATGTACAAGAAGAACTTCAAGCGACCCAGATCAAATTGAGAGACTTAGAGTATCAATACGCACTCGCAATAAGTCAACTTGAAATCAGGTCTTCAACTGCAGAAAGTGATGATGGCCTGTCGAGTGAAGAAATGAGACAAGTCATCAGTTTCCTCCGTGGTGAAAAGGAATCTGCTGAGGCGAAGTCTTCGGCTATGGCAGATCAATTAGAACAGCTGAAATTAGAAGCCGAGAATCTTGCCGCAGAGTTGAATGTCATGAAGTCGCAGATGTCCAGATTGCAATCCATGAAATCTGAGCTCAATGATTCGAACAAACAGCATGAACGTTTGTTGGAGCAACTCAATCAGTTAAACATCTTGCGTGAAAGCAACACTACCTTGCGAAATGAGAATAGAACTCTCTCGGAGCGTACGATGCATTTGCAAAACGAGTTGGAGACTTTAAGCAAAAAAGAAAGTGCTGAAATGCCTGTCGCTGGTACAGAAGCTGAAGTCCAAGCTCAAGAATTAAACCTTCTCAAGGAAGAGAATGATCGGCTCAAGGCGCAACTTAACAATAACCAAGAGCTTAAGAATTTGATGCTGAGATTTGAGAGTCTCAAATCTGAGTTCAAGGCTAAGTTGGGCGGCCACAGAACCAAGAACAGAGAGCTCGAGAGGGAGTTAAGTGAGTTAAAATTGGCACAGGAGAAAAACAAAAGAGCTCTAAAGGAAGAAGCTGATCAATCTCATGAGCTTGTGGCTTTGAAAGCACAATTGGAAGAGAATGACAAGAAATTCAGCGAGCAAATTACCAATTTAAGGGCCACGTACGAATCCGAAAAGCGGGCTATGGAAGCAAATCACAAGGTTCAAATGAAGGATGCCCTCAACAATGGCAAGGAAAACAAAGCAAACGATGAAGAAATCAAACAAAAGCTAAACCAGGAGTTTGAAGCCAAGTTAGCAAAACAAAAGCAAGAGCTTAATGCTGCATTTTCAAAGGAGATAGACGCTAAGGTCCAAGAGAAGCTCAAAGAGAAGCTCAAATCTGAAGTCAAAACCCCGCATGATGTGGAAAGAGTCAGAGAGCTCTTGAAGCAAGAGTACGACAAAAAAATTGAAGAGTTGAATAAAAACTTTGAATCGAAATTGGCAACTGAGAAAGCAGTCGTTGAAAAGGCGGTCGATAAGAAGTACGAGTTCAAGCTTCGTGTTTTGAACAGAAAAGTCGAAAGATTAGAGCTGGAAAGGAATAAATCACCTGCTCCGTCAACAGAGCCAAACCAGCCAAAGCCAGTGCCTTCCGGGGGCTTGTTCAAAGCTGGAAATACTGTTCAGGTGCCACAAAAGACTGAGGGATTTCAGAGTGTTAATGAAAACATTCCCAACAACAATCAAAAAAAGAGGCCGGCAAACAATAATTCTCCGGCATCTGTGAACTTCAAGCGGAATAAGGAGTGATAACATGAGGCTCTGGGCACGCGAATGTTCACTAACTTATCAACAGAATTGCATAATTGAAGAAACTAAATACATGCGGTTCATCAGTAAACTATCTCGATACTCCATCCATTGGAGTTATATCCGTGGTACCGAAACGAGATGACATCTTCACCCGTCTCCTCTGGAGTCACAATAATGGCACCGTCTACGCAAAAGCGCCTGCTTTGTACATCATTGGCAGAAGAGATATGTAGTTGAATGCTCGTCTGTTCATCCAAGCACTCGTAACGCACAAGATCGTTATTAATGTGGCTACCATTGTCATATACCTGGCCCATGATATCCAATATGTAGGAATCGCTATTTTGATAGGCAAAAGAGACAAGGTAAAGGTTGCTGTCAAATATATTGCCTCGAGGCAGTATAACGAATTTAGGCTCAAATCTCTCAGATGGTGTCAAAACAAAATATGCGAATGGGCCTTCTATTTTGTCAACAGTCTTTCCTTCTTTCACGATTGTTGCAGTACCAAGGTATTTCTGAGGCCTCGACAAGTTTTGTTGGGCAGCCATCTTGAATCTCTCCAAGCCGTGTTTTCTCAATTCCTCGGTATCGCTGTCAGCAACCAACGAGGCATGGAAAGCCCAGGATGCGACAACTAAAAATAGAAGCGGCGAGTTTAGCCGCACGTTGCCGTCCTTATGGCAGATGTAGGAATTCTCTGGAAATTTCGCCTCATATAAATTCAATGGTCTAGAGTGTTCTTGCTTGTGGGTGAATAATCTTAAGACCGCTCGCACTTGGTCTGCAATGCCAATTGACAAAGCCAAAGAGTTTCCTGTTCCTGCAGGCACCACAAATAGCTTCAAAAGGCCGTTTTCAGTTTCTGCGAGAGAATTGACCAATTCATTAACCGAAGTGTCGCCCGATATGACTATCGCTAGCGTGGGCTTCGTGGAAGGAGCTAGGGACGCGGCAAATGCTCTCACCGAGTCCCTCGAATCTGTTCCGTAGTAGGAATGTGGAATTTCAAATAGATCATCAAGTAGAGGCTTCAAAACTTCGAAATAAATCCCAGACTTTGCAAGCCTCTCGCTGCTGCCTGACTTAATGGAGTCTAGGACGTGCACATCGTACGTATGAAGGGCCACAGCGCTCTTTTCGATGTGGGGTATATTTGTCGGAACCGTTTCAGCGGGTGTGTCGATTTGAAGCTTTGCGGTCTCACTAATGGACACAATACTTTTTGAACTTGTTTCGTAGAAAACCTGGGGCATTTTAGATGCCACACTAACGAATCTTCACTGTGAATTCATGCGCCATTCTTCTGAGAAATGACAGATTTTGCCGCGAACTGTGGATGTCCTCGAGATCTTGAAAGCTACAACTTAAAAGTGAAAGTGATAGAAGGTAAATTTGCTTTTGAAGGGTTGTCTAAGTGCCCGTATATCAGTTCTGGCTACGACTATTTATTTGCACTTGGACGAGTTTATAGCTGTGTTACTTTACATCGCATGTGATTCATACAGTTTTAGCTGCTTATCATTGAGCGCGTGACTTTAGATTCCAGTGTACTATGACCTCCTGTTGTTGGCGTATCCATTGGAGGATCTGCCATACTGATTGTAGTTGTTGCCCGGATATTCGCCTTGATTTCTGTTGTAGTTACCACGGGGGGCATGCTGGTTGTTGTAATTACCACCACCACCGTTGTTGTTGAAGCCGTTATTGTAGCCACCATCGGACATTCCGTTGTGACCATTATTGTTGTAGCCGTTGTTGTAGCCGTTGTTGTAGCCGTTGTTGTAGCCGTTGTTGAAACCATTATTATTGAAACCATTATTATTGTAGCCATTGTTGTTGTAACCGTTGTTGTTGTAGCCGTTGTTGTTGTAGCCGTTGTTGTTGTAGCCGTTGTTGTTGTGGCCGTTGTTGTTGTGGCCGTTGTTGTTGTAGCCGTTGTTGTTGTTGTTGTTGTTGTTGTTGTAGTTGTTGTTGTTGTAGTTGTAGTTGTTGTTGTTGTTGTTGTTGTAGCCGTTGCTGCCCCTGTTGGAACTGTTTCTCCCATACTGCTGGTTGTTGTATTCTCCGCCACGATTTTGTGCGTTAAAGTTACCCCCGTTGTTTTGTCCGTTACCGCCGAAGCCCCCGTTTTGCCCGTTTTTGTTCTTGGGAGGAACATACGACATGGAACGGTAGCCGCCAGGACGCATTGAGAAAGTCATGTAGCTCTGAGTACCCGCAGGTCCCTTGTTGACGTAATTAGACACATTTTGGAACCTCGGGTTATGTCTCTTGTTTCCGTGCAAGTGATACTTGTCATTCTCGTCGAGAACCTTTTGATGTGGAATGTAACCCTGAAGCAACATTGACTTCCCAGGTAATGTGACGGGAAAGTCATACCACGATTGCAAAAAATCCGTTCTCTTGATATTGGGCATGTCACCCTCCTTCAAAGGAAACATTAGCTCGCTCTCGGCCACAGAAGATTCGGTGGGTTTGACTAGACCTGCCAAACCCGACTTTTGAGACCTGAACTCAAAATCATCATCATTTTGAAATGCTTTCAAAAACCTCTTGTAGTTAGCATTCTCATTTGAGATATAGAGTTGGGCGGTTTTGTTTGTATTCCTGTCCACCTCGTCTTGGGTCAAGAGCGGGTACTTACCCTGCACTGCGGTAAGAAGTCTGTTTTCGTCAATGAATGGCAATAAAGCAATTCCCTGCCAACTCATTTTGGCGCCATTCATATCGATTTTGAAGTCTTCTGGATAGAAATCGATGATCTCGCTATCAGGATTACTCATGAGACCACGAAAAACTTCGGGTAATGTGTGGCCTGAAGCTGCAGGCAAGACGGACATAAGCTGCTCATACGGCCTGAATGGTTCCCCGCGAACAAACCTTATACCTTCTTCTCCCACAATCTCTTTCAAGTCTTTGAAATCTGCAGCAAAGGGTGCATAGTGAAAAGGGTAATACCATTGCCAAGATGGGCAACCTTGGTAATAGTATAACAAGACCCACGATATTCCCTCCAAGTAAGATCTTGTGACCTTCCTGCGGATCTCGTCGATTTCGGCAGTAGTTTTGGCTCCGAACTTGCTTCTGTAATATCTTTCACGATACCCGGGCTGATATGTGCGGACCAAATCGCCGGTATTTTCTGGGTCTAAGTCCTCAGAATCATCTTCAGCCTCGGAAGAAGTTTTCGAAGCGTCTTCCGTGACACTCGCTTCGCCTCCATCACTGACTCTTTCCTCTTCCGCTAGATTCTCATTGGACGCTTTACTGCTGAGAAGTTTTTTGAGAGCTGCAGCTGCGTCTGCGTTAGCCATGTTTGCCTTAGTGATTATATCACGATTTTTCACGATATCTTTATTCGACAATTGAGCGAACCCTTCAACCAAATTTCCTGCGGTGTCCATCAAAGGCATGTTCATATCAGCGGTGATAGGCGCTTTTTCCTTACCTTTTGACACTGTGGGCAAAAACTGGGCCTTCAACTTCTTTTCCTCTTGGAGCGCGACGGTTCGCCTCTTATGGTTGTTCAGATACCTCTGCTCACTATCGTGCCTCTTCTTGAAAATATCGTCTTCCTTACGAGACAAAACGCTTAGCATTTTCTCAACACCCTCTATATTGAGCTTTCCATCGCAAGTGATGTAATCCTTCAGTTTGGACATGACCTGCTTCCAGCAAGTGATCAAAATGTCGATACCGTTATCACGCACGCTGAGTGCTGGCATATGCGGCAAGAAGTCATTACCCACAAAGAAACACATGAAAACCCAGTCATCAATGGCACGCTCCAAATCCCACTGAACGGCCATATGTTGGCGTAATTCCATCTCGAGATATTCTCGTAAAACGTTCACATGAAGCCACAAAAATGGCTTCCGTGCATCCTGGGCATCCAATGCTTCTTTTTGTTCTGCAGTCATCAGCAACTGGTCGGACACTCTCAATTTTCCATTGTTTTGAGCGAACACATCCTCACGAAGCACTCTGAAGTGAGGCTCATGAGTAGCAAGCCCAAGGAATATAAGATCTGCGTCTAAACCATAGATGCAATGCTTTGTGTTGGGGTCATACTCGGGGTCCAGCCTTTGAGATCTGATGAAACTCATGAGCTTGTGCTCTCCTTCACCGGGAACAGTTGCGTCACTTATAATCACCTGAAGGTCTTTCCAGCCCGGGTCGGAGGAGAGTTTGTATGCAACCCAGTACCTGAGAGCTTTGGCAAGACCATCCATAAACGGAGTCCCAGGGGTGATGGCGTTGGTATCCCAGGTTCTCTTGTCTTTTATAGCTTCGTCAATGCTCTCACCACGTGCCTCAGACTCCCGAATCTGTCTTTCTTTCTCCTCATTGTTGATCTTGGCATCTTGGGCCGCACGAAAACGACGTGCTCTCTGTTGATTCATCTTGGCCCTTGGCGCCACTCCATCCACTGCTATAACCAAGACCTTTCTGGGTCTGGCCATCATAAGCACTCTATCGGTATATTTGAAAACATCGAGGAACATCTCATCTTCTGTTGTAGGAGCAGGCTTGTGCTCCGGGTGAGAACACGGGTGAACGATACCATTCATATCCAAATAAAGGTTGTCCAACTCACCGTTGGGATTAGGATCCGAATACTGAGGCACTTTCCCGTACTCGGCATCGCCCGTGCTCAACAACACCGGCGAAATGATCTTTGGATATTTAGTGGAAAGCCATCTAAAAAGAGCTGGAACACCCATCTTCTTTGTGTGGATGAATAGGTGTATGTGGATGAGGCCCGCTTTTCGGGGTTTTTTCCCATCTGGAGCAGACGTTATGTGCAGCGCCACATGTGCGCAGTTCTTCGCGCTTCATATCAGCGCCTGGAGAGACGTCATCACTGTGGGGCCAATTTGCTGAACTAAATTTGTCAATTTTTCAATATGTGCTCTAGAATCGTGTTTTGCGCACTTGAATCAGTTCCCACTTGGACAGTGAAGCTGAAGTAATGGCTACAAGGAGGGGCTTGCTTATTAGTAAGGCTGACTTAACGCAGCGAGCCCGGTGTGCAGATGTGATGTCCATCTGACGTCGCACATCGCTATATACATTGACACCAAAGCTATAATTAATTCATTAATATACATAGTTGTACCCCCTATTTCATAAGCTTTTCGTCCTTGTCTTCTTCCTCATTAAAATCCTCGATATGCTTGCCCTCAGGTTTCTGCTCGTAGCTCATTTGTCCATGGTCGTAGTGAATCTTGTTAAGCTCGGAGTGGTCTGGGCATAGCTCAGGACCTCTTCTTCCGATCAAGTACCATGGCAAATTGAAGATCTCATCCATACTCTCTAATGAACGGCCCGCCACCTCAGGTATAAAGAACCACGCCCAGAAGAGAGAGAAGATCAACACACCAGAGAAGAAGTAAAAGGCACCATGCGCACCCATCGAAAGCATCATCTTTGGGAGTGCTTTTGAGTTGCCGTACTGGTTAGCAAAATGCAACACCATAACCATCGACTGGGCGAAAGAACGCACGTTCAAGGGGAATATTTCAGAGCCCAAAAGATACTGTACCGAGTTGAATCCAATTGTCCACCCAGTTCCAGAGAGGAAAATCGCAGCCAAAGCGCCTAAAGAAGCTCTAGCTTTCGATCCAGTCAACACATCATCTTTCTCAGTTGCTTGTGGCACGATATTCATGAATATGGCATAGTAGAGCTCGCAAACAAGCTGTAAAGTGATCCCAGAATACAAGGCCGTTCTTCTGCCCAAAAAGTCAATCACGAAGAATGCACCAAGGTACGCAGACACGAACTTCACAACGCCTAGAATAGCAGTCATCTTCAATTTGTCGACGCCTGTGACTCCAGCAACAGCAAATAGTTCTGGGGCGTAAATAGTGACAGCGTTAGCGCCGGACCACTGGCCTAACACCTGAGCGGCTGCAGCAACCACAAAGAATCTGTATCTGTTAGCCTTGACAAAGAAGAATTCCTTAAACAATGAGATAGCATTGGTACCTTCCACGGCCTCCTTTTCCATCAAAAGTTGTTCATTGATGTCCGAAATTTCGCCGATGATGAACGGATGGTCTGCAGGAAGGTTTCTGATTTTGGACAAATTCGATATGGCGTTATCGGGCTTGTTTACTTTCAATAACCATCTGGGGGACTCAAGGCAGAAAAGGAAAGACATAATGAAAATAGTGCCCGAGAAGACGAGCTTCAAGGAAGTCGGGATGATCCATTGCTTGTCGGAGTGGTTAGAAATATGCAATGCAGTACCATAGTTGGCAAAGTACCCTATCATGATACCAAAATAGACAGCGCCCGCGAAAATACACCCGCACATGCCTCGGATCTGCCTGGGCGCAACTTCAGACAAGTAAGTGGGACCAATGGTGGTGGTCTGTCCAATAGCCAAACCCTCGATCAAACGACCAGCGTAAAGTTGACCCACGGTTTTCGACGTAA
Organism: Metschnikowia proteae; assembly: GCA_002370515.1. NCBI lineage: Eukaryota > Fungi > Ascomycota > Pichiomycetes > Serinales > Metschnikowiaceae > Metschnikowia > Metschnikowia proteae. The sequence goes on along the minus strand of NKYY01000002.1, from coordinate 701,914 downwards.
TTTGGATAATGGCTCCGATTATCCAGATGACGCAAACACCTCGCAAGGCATTGATACGTCCAAACTTATCAACAGTGTACATAGCCAACAAGGCACCCCCGACGGAACCAAGCTGAACCATGGATGTGATGTTGGATTTCAAGTTCGCTATGGCATCATCTGACTTAGTTTTATCACTGAGCCCGAACCGCTTTTTGAATGATACTTGTGTCAGGCTCGCGGAGATATTCCCCTCATCGAGACCTCTGGCTGCTCCAAGAATACCAAAGACAAAAACTGTCAAATATAAGGTCCAGTTGTAAATCTCCTTGGGGGAGTCGTTATCTACGACTCTCCACCTAAACTGCCTTTTTTCTTTTGGTGGTGTGGTGGCTCCTTTCTCTGTGTCGGACACATGTTCGGTGGAGTATTTTCTTTCGATCGACATAATGAACAATTATACACCAATAATGTCTAAAAAAGCGGACCTTCGCTCTTTATATCGCTACTTTTGGGCGACACCATCCCGCTACAATGGACAGGCTACCCCACTTTTTCCCAGCAGCCTTAGTCTTCTGCATGGACCTGCAGCGATACTTACATATAGGCTACTTACCGAATTGCGTAAGTCCGCTCCTTAGCTAGAATGGTGTGCGCGAATCTCATACTAGGCGCCGGCACTCCTGGTCAGGTACGAACCGACCTGGTGATACAAGCAACTCTTGATCGGCATTGGCGGCTCGCAGGCTATGTACAAAAAGACCTCTGGGCTCAGAGCTGATTTCAGAACTTACCTCGACGCTGGGAATTTACTTGTGGTCGAGACTCCAGAAAGTTGTTGTGTGAAATCAAGTGGAGGGTGCGTTTCTAAACAGAGCGTGCGTGGGTGCAGGAGACGTGATGAGCGCTTATAATCCGCAAGTCCCATTGGCTGATAATTATAATCACCAAATGTGACACGGTGCCAGTGACATTTTAGCGCGGATGAAATGCATGCTTGCGAAAACTTTCGCCGCTATTTGCAGGACCATGGCGGGGGCCCCGTATCACCCCGGAGAACCTGGCCTCTCACCCGGCCCCAGAAATTACACTCAGCTGAGCTATACTAAAATTTTTACTTCTATATTCCTTCGTTTTGAGGTTTCGTCCCCAAGAACAACTTTTGCCTGCTTGAGGAGATCAATTCGAGACCTGGTTCGCTGGACGAGAAGCTTTCTACAATATTGTGTGTTTTGAAAAAGACTCGAATATTAATCGTAAATAGATTTCTTGGCAAAATTTCAGATTCTGACATAACTAAGCTCACACCAATGTATTTGATGGGCGCGCAGAGTACTGAGCTTGAATCAGTGGAAGTGTACAGCACGAAGACGCGCCTCCGTGATATAGCAATCGTAGAAAGCAACCCATTAAACGAATCATAGTAGTTGAGGGGCAATTGGTTGCGTGCCTTCAAGGGCCCTATTTTTTACTCTGCCTACCATATATGCACAAGCATCATGCCCAACATTCATTAAAGCAAGCATTACGATTTTCCAATTCTCTAATTACCCAATGCTGTTATTATTTTTGCATTTTTAACTTTCAGAAATAGGGCGTGTGGCGTAGTTGGTAGCGCGTCTCCCTTGCAAGGAGAAGGTCATTGGTTCGATTCCGATCTCGTCCATTCTTTTTTGGCGTGCTATGTATTAGAATTTGAACACAACTTTCTTAACTTCGTTTCTCTCGAATTTTTCGTAATAAGTTCCTGCTTCTTCAATAGAGCATTTCACCTCAATAAAGTCTTCGAAGTCTTTTTTCACGCACTCGAACACCTCAAGCGATTCCCCAAACAAGGACCATGCATTGCATCTTCCGAAACTCATCGTCAAACCTTTCACATAAGCCTGTAGCGTATCAAAAGGAAATGCGTCATGGCCCATACCAAGAGAGCACACAAACCCACCCCTGCGCACATTATCAAAGGCTGTCTTGAAGGCCGAGGAGGCGCCCACAACTTCGAGGACGCTGTCGAAGCCTCTATTCCCAGTCTCGGAGGCTTTTAATTCTCCCAATTTCTCTGTTTCTGTCTTGAAATTAATCACCTCTGACGCCCCAAGCTTTACGGCATGCTCCAACCTGTCCTGTATACCATCTATGACCACGATATTCTCAAACCCGAAGTGCTTTAGTATTCTTACGGCACAGAGCCCTACTGGGCCGGCTCCGATTTGTAGAATTCGCACGTCCTGAGGCTTGAGTTTTTTCTCGAAGTGGTCAAGAATTTTCTTCACTCCAAAATAACCGGTGACAAATATATCTGCCATCATCACGTAGACGGAGTCATCGATTGAACCATCAGATTGAGGTTTCTTGACCAATGTCGATAAGGCGTACGGCACAAGCACGTACTCAGCCTGCCCGCCCTCCAAGCCCGGCTTGCCGAAAGTATTAGTGTGTTCACACGTGCCTGAGAGTCCGTGGTTGCAATACCAGCACTCTCCGCATTGAATGGTAAACGTGGAGATTACATCGTCGCCAACGGCTAAATCCAGATCCGCCACCGCAGATCCCTTCTCAACCACGGTTCCGACAAACTCGTGACCCATGGTACATCCTTGTTTCAGCGGAATATGACCCCGATAGTAGTGGAGATCTGATCCGCAAAGACCGGAGTACTTTACCTTCACTAAGGCTTCATGCGGATTCTGGATTTGAGGGATTTCTTTATCGACCACCTCGACCTGGAAAGGTTTCTGGAAGACTGCAGCTCTCATTGAAAGCAATTTATCGTGTGTTACTAGCAACTTGTAAGAGACGTGCGATTTTTAAACACTTTGACCCCGCAATTTTTCCGCGGCTATATATCTCGGGTGGTGTTCAATAGAGGGAAGGCGAGGTTTGGTACCAAAGACTCTTAAGCAAATTTCCAAACAATCTTCCTAAGGGCAGTAGCCTGTGGTAGATATTGATACCAAACATGATGCCCATGTTCACGTTTAGCAATAGCGCAGCCATCCCATACGCCAAGTATATGCACACCGTGAAGATAGTGATCGATGCTGGTGGAAACCGACTCAAAATGCCACTTTTAGTCACTGCATCTGAAAACTTGTAAATCAAAGAGTCATAGCTTAGTTCACAGACTGTGCCCCTTCCTTGTGTGTGGTACTTGGCGCCAATATTGAGGGCTACCAAGTCGTAAAGGAAGCTCCGCCAGTTTCGAAACTCGAAATTCAAGAAACTGTTCCCTGCTTGGTTAATCTCGCAATGTCTTTCCACTATCAGCGGATAATTCCTGAGTGTGTAGCTCAAGATATCGCCGAAAAATTTCTCGGAATAGGTTGCCATTGATCCAGCTGTGAGTATAGCACTAAGCCAGTAGTATAAATGCCCAACAAAAAAGACGAAGCGTATTGTTTTTAACGCAAATGTGAGGACTACTTTCGTAGCCCGTTTGACGGAGGCTCTGAAATCCCTTGGTCCGTAAGTTCGCCATAGGAGGAGGTAGTTTATGACGGGGAGAGGAAAGTAACCTCCATACCACGCGATCCTGAAACTTGTGTCTGCTCTCATATTATTGCCATTGAAGACTCGTGTCATGAGGGATTGCTCTGCTCTAGATTCCCTAGCTAGTCTTACTTCATCCATGAACGCTGAGACTTCGTCTGGAGACACTGTAGCCTCATTTGCAACGACACTTGAATCCACCTGCGTGAAAGATTGCTCTTCGACACCGTTTTCCTGAAACTCACTCATGCTTTAAAGCAGCAGTTTTTGTGTATATCTTTAATGCGTTGCTTATCAGTTCGCAATTGATGGATCACCTCAGAAGATCTGCGCGTCACTCATTGACCTCTCGCCTCAAAATTCTTGAGCAAGTCCTCTACTTCCATGGGCACTTCGTCCCGAATTTCCTTGAACACAGAAACCCATATATCAACAATTTGGTAGCCGCTTTCAGTGCACAGATATGTCTTCTCTTTGGCAAGTTTTTCTGGTGTATCAGGTATCAAGTATCCCCCTTCATAAAGTGTGCACAGATGAACGTGCTCAGTATAATGTGTCAAGAGATACACCCTCATTTGCACCTCAACCAAAACTGGCAGCACCTTGATTTCAAAATTCTCTTCGTCACTCGCTTCTTCACACATCTCGTAAAACTTCTCGAAGACCTCAGGCATGTTGTCCAAATGTGTGCCCATCGAGTCGTTGGCGAATGACTTGCAAGGCTCGGAGAAGGAAAAGAAGGTCAGCTTGTAAAAGTGATTTCTGAGAACAAAGAAAAACCAAAGCACCAGTAATTCAATTCCTCCGCAAAGTAAGAGGGACCAGATAACCTGATCATAGAATTCATGAAGCTTTGGGTTGTCGAGTGGCTGCAAGGCTGCTGCAATCACATACTTGCGGGACATTTCAAGTCCTTCACTCCTGTCAAGAATGCGTCCTTGCATTATGGCACTATCGAATTTGACTGGAATCAACCTCGAAGCGCGGTATGCCTTAGCTTTAAAGAGGTTACCGCAACTCAAAAAGAAGGAGCTCCGTCTTAATTGAGAAGCTTTAAACGGTGAACGCAATTCCTTACGGGAGTACTCGTAGTCACCAACAGAAACCACTTCACCAGGGTCGATAAGTTGGCGAAGCAAATAATCAAGAATCCGCTCGGGAGTCTCATGAGTCACGCATTGGGAACAGATCATGCAAAGTGTCTCGATGTCAAAATCCAGAAGGCCCCGCACGGAAGGAGATATCACAAATTGCCTGATATCTGTTACCTCCTTGATGTAGAGCAAAGAATCTTCGAGAGCCCGACTAAAGTCTCTTTGCAAATAAGCGCGAGCTATATCCACCATTCTTCTCTTGAGCGAATCTAAATGCTTGGATGCAAGAACATGTTCCATTACCTCAGGAGGCTCTGATGAGATGTTCTCGACTTGGACGTGGGGAGCCTCTGCAATACACTCGGACATAGCCTGTAAGGCACCGCACTTCTCCACCACCTCCAAGATAGAAAGATCAGAAGCATTTTTCACCATTCCAGACAACCTGTAGTCCTCGAGAACCGAATACGCATACGATTCAGCATGAATAAAAGCGTAATTGTCGACAAAGCTGTTCACCTGCACAACCGCGGAAACTTCACCATATGGAGGCAACGGGTTTAGTAACTCCCACATCGAGTCTGACTGCTGAAGATTGAGCGATTCCCAGTACCTGATTTCATTGATACAATTGGAGTCTGGGCTGAGGCCGTGGATGCAGCGCAACAAGGTTAGTTTTCCGGAGGGGTCTGTTTCCTCTTCGACCCGGATTTGAAGTAGAGTCACTGCACACTGCCTTCTCCCAAGCCCCGCTAAGGACAAATATAGGCAGATGCAATCCAATAGCGACACACACGAGTGCGAGAGCAACACAACTTTGTGGTAATCCTGGTTGAGGTAGAGCTGTAAAGCCGACATGTCAGATTCAGGGAGGACCTGCGTGTGTGGCTGCGAAAGATTGCAAATATGACTGCGCACCAAAAGACACCACAACAGAGAAGAAATGCCACTTGGTCCCATAGGCGTGACACGAAGCGCAACCGCTTGGTTATTACGGTCATTAGCCGTTTTCTGCTTCACGTTTTTTGCCTTCATAGCATTGCTGTTGAAATATATTTTCGGAGGTACAGCACTGACACTTGCTCGAAGGCTATTGAAGGATTCAGAACATGACTGGACCTGCTAAGGCCGGCTCAAGAGTGTTGGCTATCTGTGTGACACTTGGGCCATTGATAGATACCGATATTGTGAATTCAGAGTTTGTGCAACGAAAACAGCGTTTGATCATATTCAATCATGCGATTGGCAAGCCCTGAGCAAAACCAGTCACAGAAGTCAGTTACCGGAGTGGATATAATCAAGCGCATGGCCCTCCTTGGCTGGATCACCTAGTTCCATCCACGCCACCATCGACTGAATTTTGCCACCAATTGTTGGTACAAGTGTGGGGGAACTCAAAGGTTGCGTGAAGTAAAACACTTGCTCGCATAATCTTATCAAGTCACAGATCGCGCGTAAACGCACGCGAGATGTAGCTTGGCTGGATGGAAAGGGCCCGGTTGGGAGCTAGCGGCGACGTTTTTAGCGCACCAGCATAGGGTCTTCTGGAGCTGGGTATACCTTGAACTGTGAACACCGGAACGCGGAGTGCCGGTGGCTGATAGCCTGAGCTTTCACATGACTGCCATACATTCTCGTTTCATCCCACGCACCTAGAGTGTTAAGTTTTCGTTTTTTCTGGCTCATGTTCACACCCCAGTTGTCAACGCACCTGCGTACACGTGGCGAATTTTCTGTTTCTGGATAAATCATGACGCGCGTCCTCTCACTGGCGACTTTCGCATCCACTCCCCAGAATCTAGGCTTGCTATTAAGACCACAAACGGACGTTCTCGGCCGACTGAAAGCTGCTTTGGATAGTCTCGGGCTTCTTTTTGGCCAGCTCTGCCGTTCTTGCTGCCTCATTTGCTACTTTACCCGCACGCCGCAAATATCGTTCGGGCAATTTTCCGCATGGCCTAGTGCAAATCGAGTCGCTATGGCCGATAAAGCGAAAAAAGTGCCTCTTTCGCGCGAAACATGCCGCGCGCTCGCTCCCAATCCTATTAAAAGCACGTCCTGTCCGGACATCCTTTTTTTCTTTTTCAAATTCTAAATCCATTTTCACTTCGTTCTTTCTTAGTCTATTGCCTACAGAGTTCACGCCGCCTTAGAGACTCGTTCTCTCAAACCCTTATCTTGCCCCATATCCCAGCCAGGCTGGTTTTCTCCCATTACTTTACAAGCCCCTGACTCATAAGATCTCGCGGACCTGACGCGTTTCTGTCTTACCGTGTCTCGAACATAAAATACCCAGAATATCCGAAAAAGGCACGCTGCTGCTCTACCCAAAAACAATCGCAACCACTCCGGAAAATTAGAGCTGCAATGTTGAATAAAAAGACTCTCTCCTTGAAGCTAAACAATACATTTCTGGGCGCCCCTGACGCGCCCTTTACCCCCGTTGAACAGACCCTCCATACCCCGGTGGAACCGCAGGGCCAGCACTCGTACTTTTCACAATATTCGAAGAACGTGCTCTACTCCAACCCCCAATACAGTGAAAGCGACGATGTCCTTACCGACGTGGACGACTTGCAAATGCACGTGAACCGCAACTACTCCATCTCTTTCACTCTCAACTTTGACCAGCTACTCATGAACATATACTCTCACATCTTGCTGCTTCCAACCACAACACCTTTTCTGGGTGTCACGCCGCCTCTGGGCATCGTGTCGCGCGTGGCCAACGAAACCTTACAAACACTCAGCAAAAACGTTTTAGAAGGAGCCTCTAGTCCTTACTTCGAGTACGACACTCAAAACATTTTGAGCTCGGAAAACGTCACTAACCGCTCATACAAGCCTATTTTTTTGCAGCTCATAAGAAAGAGGTTGCTTGACTTGTGCTCCACCCAAAAGGCCAATGGGGCCTCGAAGGGCGCGTCTGCTCAAGCCCCTTCCGTCACTTCTGTCCAAATACCCGTTCCCTCGTTGGTGCCAGCGAATCCAGGGAACCAATTCCAAAACCAAAATGCTGTCTACCAGGGTCTGGGGTTGAAGCAGCTGTCCATTTCAAACCTACTGTTAAATGAGCAAAATATCACAAACTATCAGCAGAGCCAGCAAGCCCAGAACTCCCAGGCAGCTATGAATAGCTCCAGGCTGCGTTCCTCCTCGCTCAATTTGCGCAAGCACTCGCTTACCAGAAACAATTCCGCGTCCGGCTCTAACTGGCTACATGTGGGCAACATGTCCAGTGCCCGCTCCACGAACGCTTCCTTCAATGGTATGCAGATCTCCGACCACAATGGTTCCACGGACTCGCTCCAGCTGATGCATGATTACGTTCCCCATGCCTTTTTGAATAGGCAAAGCAGCACGCTGTCCACGAGCTCCCAAAACACGGGATCCGGTTTCAATTCGGGTTTCAATTCTATGATGTTGGACTACCAGACTCCAGTCAGCTCTTCGAAGAGTTTCTACTCCGCAGAAAGCACCTCACCGAACCGCGACTGCGTCAGCTCAAGCGGGTCCATTTCGGAAACAGAGAGCCTAGGCCCGCTGTTTTTTCGGACAAGATACGCGAGCCGTGGAAATTCGGGCAATTTCCCCGTGCTTAAGCCTCTCACTATAAATACAGACCCGAACAATTTCCCCAACAGCACAATTCAAACACCTGTTTTCGGGAGCAATCCGAATGGGGAGGGTCTCCATTCGCCCTTTGTCTCTGCAGTCACGCCGTCGGAAGACTTTGGGTACTTCATGTCTGGAAGCAATAGCGCACCATCGAGCGGCACGATTGGTGCATTGACGCCAAACTCAGCAGGCTTGAGAAGCGGATCCCTTATTTCGGAAAGCCCAGTGAAGGATGCAAGTGGCAGTAAGTTGAACATAACCTCGCAGTTCGGATTGAGCGAGAAAAAAAGAGATTCTTTGAGGCTCAAGAGAGGTATACTTTAGATGTCCAATACAATTAATTCACTAGCAAATTTGAGTATCTCTAAACCAGAACCCAGAGCCTGATCTGGCCCCATTAAATTGAGGATCAAATATAACGTTAACAAACGAACATTATAATCTGAAGCCCTTATAATCTGAAGCCTTTGAATGTGAAGCCTTTGAATGTGAAGCTTCTGTGTACCCTATTCGCAGTACGGCCCACGTACAACGTATACGTACGAGAATGTGGGGTGCGTGAAGAATTTGAAACTCTATTTAAGGTCATCAAAACTCGAAAGTCTCGGCAAATTTCCAGAAACACACATATTGCTGCTTCTTATGAAACCAAAACCACAATGCTTCCTTCGACCCCTGATTTGGCCGTGTGTGCGTCAAAAGAGCCTGGTGAAGTGGTATTTGCGCTGATCACCTCAGGTGCCAAGACGCATTTGTCGGTGGCAAGCTCCGAATTTTTTGGGTTCGTGCCGCTTTTGGGTCTTCGGAAAAACGCCGGCAATTCAACGGCCGAACAAGCCTTTGACCGAATTTTCGTGTCCCAAAGGTCAGTTCATCGTAGCCCAAGCCGCACTGCGCGTCTTTACATCAGATTGCAACTCACCAGATAAGTGTCGCTGTGAGCCTAACCTATGATTGGCAAATTCCGGCAGATGAGATTCCCAAAGCCCACCACCGATGCCACACGCTCCACACCCAGACACTCAGACAGATCGTCCACGTGGAAATCGTTACAGGCACTCTTGCCCGAGGAACTGGACCATAAGCCGCCTCCCACGGATGCCGAGGCGCTGATTCTACGAGCGTTTGGCCGCCATCCCGATTCGCTTCTCGACATTCCAGACATCAGATCATTGCCGTCTCCTTTCGAGTATCATCTGACGTGCAACGATGACCCGAGCTACGTTGCCCAGCCACGGCTTTCGGTCACCAAATTACTCACAACTGCCTGGTGCGAGCTCCGAGAGTACTACAATGTGTTTGGTGGGCTGCCAAGAATGCCGCCTCTGGCTCGGATGAAATCAGGCAGTGAATACCATGCAAAAATCGAGAACGAGGAGCACTTTCAGGTCGACATGGCTTTGCTCGATCAATTGGTGGAACAGTACGTCGCCAAAGTTCAAACTGGCCTAAGGGATGAGCTTGTGATGACGGGAAACGAATACAGGTTGGCCAATGACTGGATAGAGCATATCATCAAAAGACTCTTACAATTGTCGTTGACCAAGCGGGCAAGAGAAGTATACCTTCATGCATTCTTAGACCTCAACGGGGGCCATTTGGTCACGCAACAGGGTGCTTTGAAAACGGCCGTCTTGGTTAATGGCATTGCAGACATTGTCAAAATAGAACCTACAAAAGGTGCTTCCGAGACAACGGATGTCACATACTCACCCGGGATAATGAATTTGAACAAGGAGATAGGACATGCTTCTGAGAGCTTGGCAGCCTTGGCCAAGGATCATGTTCTTGTTATGGGCGACGTCAAGACTCGCAACTGGAGCACACTTCCGGCGCAAGAGCTGGTGATTGAGGCGGCCAAGACTCAGTGCATGTACTACGCTCAAATGTTCCAGAACATTTCGCAGAATGAAGCCTTTGCGTACGATAGCTACATGGAGAATGCCTTAAGAAGGGGTGTGCATGCAGATGTACCCATGAGTATTGCCTTCGTGGTTAAATTGCTCGTGGCGCACTTTAAAGTCATTGTGTTGGATTGTCTACGCTTGGCTCGAGGCGAGCCTGTGGGTTTCGAAGCATTCGACGAAAAGATCGTGGTGTGCCCTCAGTATAGTTTGAGTACCTTGATGTGTGAAGAGGACTTCAGAGAGCTTTTAATGTCTTTTTACGGCGAAGACCCCGAGATCATGGACGTGGATTTGTCGCCACTTTTTCGACACTGGCAAAAGCCGCTCACATTCAGGTATGTGGCTGCGAGGGCAGCGCAGGCCTCAGCAATGTTTGAAAAGCTTAAACCAGCAACGGTTGAAGTCGAATACCACAATGTGAAGACACAGAGGATGTTTGAAAGAAAAGTGGCGCCTTTCGATCCAGAGAAATTGAAGACCTCCATCTCCAACGCATCCCTGTTGTGGGCTGGCCAAAGAAAACCCAGCAATACCCAAGACGCCTCGAAATGCCACTATTGCGACTTCAAGAACCGGTGCGTGGCCATCAACGAGCAGAAGGATAACACCATTCTCCAAAAGATCTACGAGCTCCAGAATTCGGGAGCGTGAATGTTAGACGCCATCAAAGGTAATACCACACTTTTCTATGGCACCACCTCTGCAGACCTCTGGGCACAAGTGCCAACCAATTAATTTACGGGCTTCGTTTATCATCTATATCTGATAGCGTCATATATATGAAGATAATAGCCCATAAAGAAAAGAGGAGTCAGTACTGCGCGGCGATGAAAAGTCTGGAGGACGCGCGGCACCAATCGGTCGTCGCACGCCCCCATATGGAGTTACCCGGCCGCGTGACGGTGACCCCAGAATTGTCTCGCGGGTCCGAACAGCCCGCAGAGGGCTTTGGGGCGAATGATTTACGCAGAGGCTTACGTCAGGCGAGGTCAACTACAGCAATTGGAAGCAATGTGCTGACTTGAAATCGTCTGCATTAGGGATTTTCACAAACAACTGCAGATGCCAACACAACTGCAGATGCTTACCCAACTGCAGATGCTTACCCAACAGAAAGCTAAAAGGCTCTAGACATCAATACCATTCTTCAAACCCTAACCCCTTATCCGTGGAAAAGCTGAATAATGGCAGCCGCGTGAACACTTTGTAGCATTGTTTTCTTTTGCAAAAAAATAACGCGTACTATCTCTACGGGGCCCGCTTTCTGCCGGCAGTGCAATGCCGGGCCTTCCTCAGAGAGAAGGATAAGTGTCGTATGTGGGAGGCAGACTGAATTAGGGCGATGCTCGGCTTTTTACGCACGGGTTGGCTGATTTTTACTGGAGCACCGGCGAAAATCGGTACTGAGAAATTTCACAAGGGGCGGGAGCCGTGGGGGCGCTCTTATTCGCCAAGTCCGAAACCTGGGGTTGACCCGAGGAATATGCAGTACACAATGAAGACGGCAGGCACTTTTCATTGCTAAGGACCGCAGCAAGCACACTTCACACAGAGACGCTAGACTGGGCAAAGAATTGAGAAGTACGGGATTTTTGGAGTCTTAAATGATCGGGGAGATCTGACTTCTTGGGGCCGAACTCCGACCGTGTCAGGTGCGCCTATTTTGATGCCGGTCATGAGGAACAAAGATCATTGGCCGTTGCGCAATCCGAGGGTAGTATATGCATCCCGACTCCAGGTCGCTCCAGTACTGCCGGACTTTATAAAAAAAGGCGCTTCCCCAGCAACAATCTTTTTTAATTTCTTCTTTTTTTAACTAACCACTTCTGTATTTATTGAAAAATGTCCGCAATCCGTTCATTTCAACGCTCTGCTTTGAGAAGAGCTTTAGGCGTTAGAGCTTACTCTACTGAGCCCGTATGTGATAAATTTTGTGGGGGTGTTTTTCCAGTTCTACCGACACATACTAACAACTAATAGACCTTGAAGGCTCGTTTGGCTGAAATTTTGCCAGAGAAGGCTGAAGAAGTCAAGCAATTGAAGAAAGAACATGGTAAAACCGTATGTATACACTTTCTTACTTTAGGTGTTTTGAGTGTACCCAAAACACTGTGCTGAACTTCTCCTCGAGCGCTGCTCGAGGTAGCGTAAATACGCAGGCTCCCGACTACATGTCATCCCCGAGGACTGTGATTCTTGCTGTGAAGGGCTTGTTTGGACTGAATCGATATTCGACGAGCATCCTCGGCCCGGAGGTATTTGTCCGCGGCGTTTTTTCGCACTGACGTAACACGACGCGAGCTTAGCGCTTGCAATGCATGCGATCTAATTACTAACAAAACAGGTGATCGGTGAAGTTCTCTTGGAGCAGGCATACGGAGGTATGCGTGGTATCAAAGGTCTCGTCTGGGAGGGTTCCGTCTTGGACCCTATCGAGGGTATTCGTTTCAGAGGTAGAACCATTCCAGACATTCAAAACGAGTTGCCAAAGGCCCCAGGTGGAAGCGAGCCATTGCCAGAAGCTTTGTTCTGGTTGTTGTTGACCGGTGAAGTCCCAACCGAGGGTCAAACTAAGGCTTTGTCCGAGGAATTCGCCGCCAGATCCGCTTTGCCAAAGCACGTCGAGGAGTTGATTGACCGTTCTCCTTCTCACTTGCACCCAATGGCTCAATTCTCCATTGCCGTCACTGCCTTGGAGTCTGAGTCTCAATTCGCCAAGGCTTACGCCAAGGGTGTTCACAAGTCCGAGTACTGGAAGTACACGTACGAAGACTCCATTGAGTTGTTGGCTAAGTTGCCAAACATCGCCGCCAGAATCTACAGAAACGTCTTCCACGACGGTAAGTTGGCCGGCGAGGTCTCCAAGGACTTGGATTACGGTGCCAACTTAGCTAACTTGCTTGGCTACGGTGAAAACAAGGAGTTCCTTGAGTTGATGAGATTGTACTTGACCATCCACTCTGACCACGAAGGTGGTAACGTCTCCGCCCACACAACCCACTTGGTCGGCTCTGCCTTGTCCTCTCCATTCTTGTCCCTCGCTGCTGGCTTGAACGGTTTGGCTGGTCCTTTGCACGGAAGAGCCAACCAGGAGGTCTTGGAGTGGTTGTTCAAGTTGAAAGACGACTTGAAGGGTGACATCTCCAAGGAGGCCATTGAGAAGTACTTGTGGGATACCCTTAACTCAGGAAGAGTTGTTCCAGGTTACGGTCACGCTGTCTTGAGAAAGACCGACCCTCGTTACACCGCTCAAAGAGAATTCGCCTTGAAGCACATGCCAAACTACGACTTGTTCAAGTTGGTGTCTAACATCTACGAGGTTGCCCCAGGTGTCTTGACCAAGCACGGTAAGACCAAGAACCCATGGCCAAATGTGGACTCCCACTCTGGTGTCTTGTTGCAATACTACGGTTTGAAGGAAGAGTCTTTCTACACTGTTTTGTTCGGTGTTTCCAGAGCTTTCGGTGTCTTGCCACAATTGATCCTCGACCGTGGTATTGGTATGCCAATTGAAAGACCAAAGTCTTTCTCCACCGAAAAGTACATTGAGTTGGTTAAGTCTATTGGCAAGAACTAATTTGAGTGACGAACCTTTGAATCACGTCTATTTATTCACTGGTGAGCACAGCTTACTCAGCTATGATGTATCAACGACAGACTATACTTTTCAATGCGTAGCGCCAGTACCTGCACATACCTGCACATCTCACTCGCCCGTAACTTCAGTTGACCGTCGTACTACACACTGCCCGCTTAATGATTCGAGGACTTCGACATCTTTCGGTATCGTGCCGACACAAACAGCAGAAGATCCTGTACTCGAAAACGCTATCCCTACCCCATACCAATTTTTCGCCCAAATTGCCCAATAGTGATGAACGTACGCGACTCATTGAGACTTCAGGAAAGGAGCTCTACAGGTGGCAACACAGCAGGCGTGACTTCTCCAAGTCATTCATTCTTCATGATGGACCCCCTTACGCTAACGGAGATTTGCATTTAGGACATGCGCTCAACAAGATTTTGAAGGATATCGTCAACCGCTTCGAATTGATCCACAATGACTCTAAAGTCAACTATGTTCCCGGGTGGGATTGCCATGGCTTGCCCATTGAAATTAAGGCAATGGAGGGCCAAGAAAAGCTCGAAGCACCGGAAGTACGTGAGCGCTGCAGGAAGCTTGCCCAATCCATGATTGAAAAGCAGAAACAACAATTCCTTGACTTTGGAATCATGACAGACTTCAGTGACACTTACGTGACTATGTCTCATGAGTACGAGAGTGCGCAGCTCGAGATCTTCTTGAAGTTGTACCTGAATGGTCTCTTGTCTAGGCAATTGAAGCCGGTTTGGTGGGGTTGTGAGACCCAGACTGCTTTAGCTGAGGCTGAGTTAGAGTATAACCCAAAACACAAGTCTGTGGCCGCTTATGTCAAATTTCCTGTCGAAAGTTCCGAATTGTCCAGTCAGTGGGGACCTAATTTGTCACTCTTGATCTGGACTTCGACTCCTTGGACCATTCCCGCCAACAAAGCAATTTGCGTGAACAAAGACCTCACGTATACCATAATCGAGTCAGAAGAAGGTGACAGACTTATAGTTGCAGAGGATCTCGCTGCTTCGTTGATAAAAATGAATCCCTCGTACTCGAAATCCTCTGTCACCATGAACGGCTCAGAGCTCAAACACTTGCAGTACAGAAACCCTTCAAATCAAACAGATGACCTATTCCCCGTCTTGCATGGTGATCATGTCTCGTCAACTGCTGGTACTGGTCTTGTTCATACTGCTCCTGCTCACGGTATGGAGGATTTCCTTATCGGGAAACAAAACGGGCTTGCAGTGGCTTCAGTGGTTGATGGGAAGGGACTATACATCCAGGAAAATATCGCAGAAGGCTATCATGATCTCGCTGGAAAGTACGCAAACGGCAAAGGATCGACCTTTTTGGTCATACAAAAACTCCAAGACTCGAATATGTTATTCAGGGTGGATAAAAACTACGTTCATTCTTATCCTTACGATTGGAGGTCAAAGACTCCGGTGGTCCAAAGAGCCACACCACAGTGGTTTGTCAATGTGGAGAAAATCAAGGATGCGGCGTTGCAGCTGTTGGAAAGTGTGGACTTTGTACCTGAGGTGGGCAAGAACAGACTTTCTGCTTTTGTCAAAAATAGAAGCGAGTGGTGCATTTCTAGACAGAGATCATGGGGTGTGCCATTGCCCATAGTGTACAACAAGAAAACACACGAGCCTCTCGATGATTTGAAGACAGTGGCACACATTGTCTCTCAGCTCCAATCGCTTGGCACCGATGCTTGGTTCACTCAAGAGGAAGACATATCGAGATGGTTGCCTGAGAATCTCGATGGTGCTAACTATTACAAAGGGAAAGATACCATGGATGTGTGGTTCGACTCGGGCACGTCGTGGTCAACTCTTCTCGACACTAAATCAGACTTCTCTGAAGCCAAACCGCTTGCAGATATCTACTTAGAGGGAAGCGATCAGCATCGTGGCTGGTTTCAATCCTCTTTGCTCAACAGGATCATTTCCACTGGTGAAGGAGGCAATTTCTTGCCCGTGGCGCCATACAAAAAAATAATCACACATGGGTTTACTTTGGATAAACAAAACGACAAAATGTCGAAGTCCAAGGGAAATGTCATTGAGCCACGCCACGTCATAAACGGTAGTGCAAAGCCGTTTGTCCCTGCTCTTGGAGTGGATGGGCTTAGGTTGTGGGTGGCATCGTCTAATTACACCCAAGACATAAGTGTCAGTCAAGAAGTTCTCAAAAGAGTACTAGAAAATGTACGAAAGTTGAGAGTGACGTTCAAGTTTCTTCTTGGAAACCTTCAGGACTTTGAAGAGCCAGTGCCATACGAGGAGCTAAGCAAAATTGACCAGTGGGTCCTTTCCCGATTGGGCAGTTTGGAAAAAGTGGTGATCGAGGCTTACACCAGCCACAATTATGCCCGGGTCGTGAGGGAAGTGAACTCGCACATTGCATCTGACTTGAGTGCCTTATACTTCGACATTTCCAAGGACTGTCTCTACACACATGCGCCAGAATCTGCACGGAGAAGGGGCATCCAGACCGTTCTTGCGCAGGTATTAAAAACGTATGTCGGCCTTTTGTCACCTATACAGCCGTTGCTTACGCAAGAAATTTGGGAGCTGTACGCCGGCTTCCGTGTGGATGGTAAAGTATCCCCATTCATGAAGACCTGGGAATTCTTCAAGGTGCCAGAGAATTACAAGAACCCAGAAGTGGAACAAGAGATGCAACTTATGTGGGATATGCGAGACTTACTTTACAAGGAGTTCGAAGCGCTCAGATCTGACGGGTTGTACAAAAACAAGTTACTGGCAGAGATCTTGCTCCAGCCAATGGGACAAAACGCACAGATTTTTAGGGACCACTCCCAATTTTTGGATGACTACTTCTTAGTATCCAAAGTCTGCATAAAGGATGATGTACCGGAATCAGAGGACGGCAACAACAACCACAAAGTGACATTGGAGCATCCTCAGGGAAATGTGACTGCGGTAATAAGAGACTCAACGTCGTGCAAATGTCCAAGGTGCTGGAAATTCATTGCAGAGACCGAGGACGAACTTTGCCACAAGTGTGCAGACGTCGTATGTAAATAGTTAGGCAGCGGGCGTTCAGCCAGCAATATTCATTTCTAGAGTGTACGGGGAGTAACTACAGATGCATGCCGTTAAGTCTATTTTAAAGAATGGCTGCAACATGGGAAAGCCAGGCGTGTTCAAATGGTGGTGTGTTTAGGGTGGTGTGTTTAGCGTGCTCAGCACGAGGATTTCTCAGACACTCGGGAGGCGCCACGGGGTGTTCTCACTTATCTTGAAGCGCCGTTTCATATTGACCCTCTGACAGAGCCACCCTCAGTGCTGAGCCGAAAAGGAAAAGTCCCAAAACAGGAGCGCCTGGATTGTATACAAGGTGACCATTCGAAATCTTTAAAAATACACCAAGGCCCCAGACTATCAATGCTACAATTGTTTTGTCGTTGAGAATTTTTGTTTGGCGCGAATATTCGGCGCGGGCCCAGGGCCTGAGACAGCGTTGGCCCTAAAATTGTTTGTCGTAGCAAAAACAAATAAGCGACACAACTCTCCCCAATGCACTCACTGAAGCCACGAATCATTATATACAATGACGCCGAGCTTAGTAAACAAAAATAAAGCTCACAGCGAAGTAAGTAAGTGCTGCAGCCAAGAAATTTGCTATTGTAGTTGATATTTCCTAGTCGACCAGACTGCAATTTGAGGCCGCGCGCTGGGGCAGGCGAACTGGCGAGTGAGGAAAAATTATAAACATCATCCTGGTCTCCCCCCGCCGTGCACTGGAATTCATCACGCGTGCTTTGAACAATCAAGTCCAGATATAGATAATCCCAGAAGGTGCAATGCTGCAGAAGATCGAAGCAAAGATCAGGAGGTATCTTGCTGTCAAAAGTGAGCTGGAGCTGCAGTACCAGGGCCTTAAAAGCTCCGCCAGCGTGGGTGACTTGTTGCAGGACTTGAATGACTTGCACGAGCTCGATCAATTGCTTTACACATTCATGGCGATCAAATCCTACTACGAACACACTAAGAGCCGATGGGACTCTGATTACAGAAACCTCTTGGACGACTTTTCGCTGTTAAATGATAGGACCAAGCTGAAGCTTCCCATCGCAGAGCTCAACAAGAGGGTCCCTGAATTGGCGGTCCTCAGACGAAATTTACAGGAAAATGCACAAGAAGGCGGACGTTTGGCAGGAAAGCTCGTGCTATCGCAAATCGACTTATCGAGGCTAAGCATCAATGGAGGCGCCACACCCGTGCCCCAGATCTCGGAACCCGCTCTTCCCCCAACCCCCTCAGACACTCAGCATACTCCATCCAAAAAACCCCTCCCACAATCTGTGCCAAAGGAAGCTGCCGCACGCTCAGAGCCAAAGCGGTTAACTGCCACAGAATCCACACCAAATGACTCGCTACGCAAATCATCACCAAAAACGCTGACACTGGCTAAGCCTTTTGAAGCCGCACGAGGTCTCAAAGATAGTCAGCCCATACAAAAGGCAGCGGCAGTCGATGAAAGAACTCCCTCTAAGCCAAGCAACAGCGAATCCTCCACTAACATTACACAACGAACAATCAAATTCTTACCTGTTGCCACGCTTGAAGGTCCCCAAAAGCCTGTCTCACAGGCGTCAACACCAGCAGGTCAGTCATATTCATCTAAGAGTCAGGGCGTCGACTCAAACAGCGTTGTGACCCTCAATGAAGCCGATGAGCTATCGAAAACAAATGTCGCCAACAAAGAAACGGTTACGCAAAGTTCGAGTTCGAACAAGATAAGGCAAAGAGAAGAGGAGCCGGCAGCGTTACCTCCAGCTAAGCGTGCCGCAGAATCAGACTCGTTTTCGAAATTCAGCACTTGGACCAGAGAGCATTGCCGTTGTATCATCGAGGCGGCCCTTAGCGACCGGAATAATTTTACCCTGACTGTCCAAAGAGCGATCGCAGAGAATTTTGGAGTCTCCATAAGCCCACAAAGCGCAGAAGTACTTCTCCGGTATTATGGCTTGAAACCAAATTTCATGGATCATTACATGTCTTACAATGCTATGTTCAGAAGCGTTGCAGATTTTTATTCTCAAAACCGTTCATATGTGATGATTCCTTGGACAGATCTTCGCCAAGCTTTCAAACGGAAGAGCGGACATAATATTTCAGATTGGGAAGCTAAAGAAAGATATTACCTTTACCTTCTTCATCGAAGAGTTTACGGTGACCGAGGCGAACCATTTTCCAATTACTCAGACTTGACAGAGCTTTATCATCGTGAAATTAAAAAGAATCATACCACTGGCATTGGGAATAGCACCCGGATTGGATCATCGCAACAGAACTATCTGCGACTTCAGTTTCAGGCCGGAACTGCAAATTACAATCCCGATGTTCAGGTCTCACATTTGTTTCCCGAAAGTTTGACTTCGGTACTCTCTGAAGCAATGGCTCATTTTCCTGAGGGAACAGAACAAAGATTACCTCTCGTAATGAAGTACATAGAAATCCGTTCAGGGAAATATTTTACCGCGAGGGCTATCGAGGAGGTTATGAGGAAGTTTAGCGCTAAACATAATGCATTAGCTAGCGCTCAGGCACAGGTTCCAGGCAACAAATCTGCCCAATTAGCCTCTTCAAACATACAAACGGGCAGTGGTTCCGAAACCAAGGGTTTCAATCTGTTTGACGAACTAAGACAAATGATGATCGCTCGTGAAAAGCCTAAGTGGTTCTACGAAGCTCTTTTGATTGACAGTTTTTTGACTAATCAGTGGACGTTTGATAGGTCAAAATGCATCATATCAACACTTGCATTTGCAAGTGAAATTGACCCTCAATCACAATCCCCCTTTGTTGTTGTCAGAGAGGGTGTGTTACGAGTAATCACGACCAGGCTTTTAACGGATCACAAGGTGAAGGTCACCGAACCAGCGCTACGTGAAAGATTAAAGGAAATGATGAAGTACGAGTTGTTTGATGTGCCGCTGATGCGTTTGCTTCAGGAACTAAAAATCTAACTTTCTAATGCAAGACTACAACGCCTTCATACATTTAATCCATCCTCATTACCTTGAATTACGTATCTTGTATATCTGTGAAATGAGATTAATATTATATGCATTTCTGATTATGAATCAGATTGTGTTCATTTCTTGCCGCTCATCAATTGATTCAAGAGCTGTGAACTAGAAGAAAGCAGGCCTTGAGCGCCCTGAACAGAGCTAGCATCCTGAGTTTTTCCAAACAAACCCGGTGGTGGAGGTGTCGAGGTTCTCACACTTTCACTGGCTCGAAGTGCCTGAAATTGAGAGACGGGCTGAGCAGTTTGCACTCCAGAAATCTGCTGACTTGGATTCGTACCCTTGCCTTGAAAGTGAGGAGGGAACTTGGTATGGCTTAGAGTATCAGGCTGCTGCTGTTGAGAGTGTTGCAAAATGCTGTAGTCCTGCAAGGGAACGTTCGATGCTTGAGACAAGCCTTGGCCATTAGATTGATATCTCATACCCTGTTGTTGCTGACTCTGTTGCATCTGCACTTGCTGTTGCAAAAATTGTTGCTGTTGACCAAAAGGCTGATTCAGATACGCCAAGTGATACTTCTTCATGGGACGCAACAAGCATCTCTCTATCACATGAATAGCGAGAACCTTTTCGCTCCCCAAAGAGGGGCTTGTAGAAGAATCAATTGACTCATCGAAATGGAAGAGCGGTGAAATTGTACTTTCATCACTGAGATCGTCGAAGTATACCTTGAGGGACTGCTTCGAATCTGCAAGAATTCTCATCCTTTCGGCACTATTGTCAATGAATTGAAGAACGGTATTGTCGTCGATATCAATATCGTCGGGCAAATATGTTCCATCCTTCGATGCTTTTCCTTTGCTTTTCTTGGACTCTTTCTTATGACTTTTCTGATCTTTTGAAATCTCACCAAGCGTAGGAAAGGCCTCCACATTAGTTAACACTGCGCTATTCACAGAAGGGGATGCATTGGCCGATTCTGTAGCGTTCAGGGTCTTGGCCCAGTGAGCAGTGGCAGGGAGAACTGGCGCCGAGCCGGTCATAAGAGAAGCAGTCCCGTTTATTAAGGGAGTCATTCCAGAGCCCCCGGCCCCATTCAATGGATGCGCAGAATTAGACACGACAGGAGTGGACAAGGTCGTCTTGTCTTCATCTGTTGCATTGTCTTCATCCGAGTAGTTGTACAGGCTCAAGGTGGCATTGACTTCACTTGGCAGACCACTCATACCCATCTTAATACCTTGATGAGTAGACAAATCCTTTCTAGTGTAGGAGTCGGCCTCTTCGCCAGGCTCATGCAAAAACATGCAGTTGGGGTTCGGACATGGATGTCCCCTCAAGTACGACAGACAGTACTTGGTAGTACCATGTGCAGCACGCAAGACTCTTCCGTCACAAAGGGAGCCATCTAGCTCATTTATACATCTCAAAGCATCTTCCTTGCGGGTAAATGTGACGTAAACAACGATACTTTGAGAAAGACTGGAGTTTTGATGACCATTTGGTGCTTTCCTGTTGATGACGATTTTCAGTATTTTGCCGTACTGACCGAAATACTTGTCGGAACGCAACACGGAATGCAAGTCTTCTGAGGGACAGGGGGGATTCAATCCTGTCACATATACTAAGTTTTTCTGAACAACACGGAGGCCCGCCAAATGCTTTTTGCTTGCAATTTCCAGCTCTTTCTTCTCCTTCTCCTTCTGCTTCTTCTCCCGTTCCCTCTTCTCCTTTTTGAATTGCTGCATCTTGTACTCTTCTGACGTTAACATCTTGTATTCGACGCTCTCATCATCGTAGAGTCGCCGACATCCCGGACAACGACCGTTTAGCTCTGGGTTTTGTCTAATGTTGTTGTAACAAAACTGACAGATTTGGTAGCCACATGGGCAAGGCCTGAAGTTTTTGTCAGAAATATCCATTTCTTCCACACAAAGTGGACTATAAGTTGTTAGTAATTACTTCACAATAGTGATGGGTCAGGCAGCAGCCCAAGAAAAACAAAGGTAAACATACCAGTACTCTACCTCTTCATCGGTGATGAAAGAGTCTTCTGGGGCAACCATGGCTTATATTATAGTAGAGTGACGTTGCGAAGTGACTATGTTTGTCAAATCGAGATTTTGCCAATACACGACTCACGTGACTTGCCCAAGAGTCATGCCCCGCCACTCGAGTTATGCTTTTGCCCCCAAGAAAAGTTTTCGCCAGCCAAAACATTGAAAGAATGATTCTATTGAGCTTTTGCCTGCAACCATATTCGAGTGTTAATAGTGTCTGAGTATATACAGGCAGCGAGGTAAGCTCCATGATCGCACAGATGATCTCAGCCATATAATTTTCACGCAAGATCAGTATCAACAATGTCGTTTTTCGTCGAGCTCTGGGAGTCAGTGTTCACGCCCGGAACAAGTCCAGCCCTCATAAAGGCAACGCACGGCTCTTTCATCCTCTTGCTCTTGTCGCTTCTATTTCTCATCTACTACACCAGATCCATTCACTTCATCAATCTCTTTTTTATTGCCCTGTTTTTGTATGCGGCAGTGATTTGGTTTATTAATGAGTTGAAGAACGTCAAGCTCAAGGAGAACCAGGAGTTGGCTAACAACGGTACCGAAAAGAAGGATGGGAAGGATGCAACTGCCACTGAGAAAACTGCCGAGTCACAAGATGTTGGCACAGCCACCGGACCAGCTTCTCCAGTGAAAGCCAGAAAGAGAAAAGTCTAATCTGGAACATGCAAGTAGCCGAACGTTTCTAACGTATCACATACCCTTGGTTGTGAAATACATAATTTTTGGATATATTTAATGTCTGGGTAAAAGCTCGTAATCAGAACAAGTTTTGTCTACAGGCAAGTCCTTGGAAGAATAGGCGCGCACCTGAGGAGAAGTTCCGAGCAATACGTTTCACACTTGTATGTTCCGCTTCGCCCTTCAGAAATACATAGACTCTCCAGAAAAAGACGACGCGGTGGTGTTTTCTTCGAAAGATTACGTTATTGTAAGGGACGCGTATCCGAAGTCGCTCCGGCATTTCTTGGTCATGCCTCGGAGCGAGTTGGTGACTCACATCCACCCATTGGTGGCGCTCCGAGACTCGAAGTTCGTGGACAGTATGCAGGCGGCAGTGAGGCACGCTCGCAGGCTTCTCGTGGAGGATCTAATCGAGGCAGGCTATCTTGATGCTGCAGGGCAGGAGCATTTCGACAAAACATTTGTCAGGGCAGGCGTGCATTCTGTGCCATCAATGAGCAATCTCCACATTCATATCATAACGCAGGATTTTTTCCTGCCGCTGATGAAAAACAAGAAGCATTACAATTCGTTCACCACGCCATTCTTCGTTGATTTTCCGGGGCCTGTTGTGGCGAAAGGCGGGGAAGATCTGCAGACAGACTCGGACTCCAGTTTAGAATCGGGAACTGACATGGAGCCTTCGGCCACTTCGGGTGGCATGTTATTAGTGGGGCGGCGTAAATGCAACAAGGGTAAAAGGACAGATTTTATCCGCGACAGTCCGCTCAGATGCACGTACTGCCAGCGGCTGTACGGAAACAAATTTTCTCAGTTGAAGGCTCATCTTGCCAAAGAATTCGCAGGAAAATTTGGCGCGCATGATGTTCCGCATCGGCACCAAAGTGGACCCGCCAGCAATGACGTGCGGTCTCATAACGCGCCGTAAATTTTTCCAGTAGATCTTTTTTCCTTCCTCGACTTCTCCGTTCCGAAAAAAATGGGGGAGGGCGTTTTTTATTTTCGGCAAGCCCCGCGCTCCAGTAACATAGCAAACTAAATACTGTCACGCATGTCTGTTGACGTGAGCGTGGCGTGCCAAAACGCCAGCATTTTCTCAACAAAAATCTTCCAGCTGTAGGCACCCCCCCTCCGTTTGACAACATTCATTCACACATTAAATATTAAATGAGACTCTTGTGGTATTGCTGCCTTAGAGGCGCAGCCATATACGAACTTCGGGAACTTCGCAATCTCCACTCGCCCCAGTGGGGGTCCTCCACAATCTTCGGCAATCGTGCATATATGTCCGTGTTACGGGCGTTTGTTTGCGCGACGTGCATGTCTATAACGCATAACCCACAAAACGAAGAATTCCCCTCCCATCTGCATCGTACGATGCAATGTTTATAAAAGGGAAGCATTTCCGTGAAAATTGTGAAATCAGAAACATTCAAACAAACAAACAAAATGAGCATCTTCGAGGGAAAAGAAGTAAATGACTTCTCGTCCGCCGATTCCGGAATACAAGATATCAAGCATGACAACATGAAGGTTGATGAGGAGGCCCTTCGGCATAACTTCAACTTCGACAAAGAGTTCGAGGAGTTGGAGTTATTGGCTGCTCAAGTTAACGAGAAACCTACTTTCATCGACAGGATTTTATCTCTTGAGTACAAGTTAAACTTCAAGAACAAAAACAATATGGTTTGGCTTTTAGGAGCTTTTGCCGCAGCTGCTGGCTTGTTGTCCGGTTTGGATCAATCGATTATATCCGGTGCTTCTATTGGAATGACACCCGCGCTCGACTTGGACTCCCATGAAGCCTCTTTGGTGTCCTCTCTTATGCCCTTGGGAGCCATGGCTGGTTCCATGATCATGACCCCTCTCAATGAATTCTTCGGAAGAAAATCCTCGTTGATTATTTCCTGTATTTGGTACACCATTGGATCTGCTCTCTGTGCTGGCGCTAGAGATCACGGAATGATGTACGCCGGAAGATTTATGTTGGGTGTTGGTGTTGGAATTGAAGGTGGATGTGTGGGTATCTATATCTCAGAATCCGTCCCTGCCAATGTTCGTGGAAGTATCGTTTCCATGTATCAATTCAACATTGCCCTCGGTGAAGTTCTCGGTTACGCAGTTGCTGCTATTTTCTACGAAGTCAAAGGCGGCTGGAGATACATGTTGGGTTCTTCTTTGGTGTTCTCTTCTTTGTTATTTGTCGGATTGTTCTTCTTGCCTGAGTCTCCTCGTTGGTTGGTGCACAAGGGAAGATACGGTATGGCTTACGACGTCTGGAAGAGATTGAGAGATATCAACGACGACAGCGCTAAATTGGAATTCTTGGAAATGAGACAAGCCGCATACCAAGAAAAGGAGAGACGTGCCGAGGAGAGTGTTCTCACCAACTGGCTCGACTTGTTCACCATTCCAAGAAACAGAAGAGCTCTTACTTACGCCGTGATGATGGTTACCTTGGGTCAATTGACTGGTGTGAATGCCGTGATGTACTACATGTCCAACTTGATGCACACTATTGGTTTCGATACTAAAAACTCTGTGTTCATGTCTCTTGTCGGTGGTGGATCCTTGCTTATTGGTACCATTCCTGCCATTTTATGGATGGACAGATTTGGTAGAAGAGTTTGGGGTTATAACCTTGTCGGCTTCTTCATCGGTTTAGTCTTGGTTGGTGTAGGGTACTTGTTCAAGGACAGCGACATCAAGAAAGCAGAGGGAATTTACTTGACGGGTCTTATTCTCTACTTCTTGTTCTTTGGCTCATACTCCACGTTGACCTGGGTTGTGCCATCGGAGTCTTTTGACTTGAAGACCAGATCTTTGGGTATGACTATTTGCTCGACTTTCCTTTACTTGTGGTCTTTCACAGTCACCTACAACTTTACCCGCATGTCCGAGACTATGACATACACTGGTTTGACCTTGGGCTTCTACGGTGGTATCGCATTCCTTGGTTTCATCTACCAGGTCTGTTTCATGCCTGAGACCAAGGACAAGACCTTGGAGGAGATTGACGACATCTTCAACCGCTCTGCTTTCTCTATCGCTAGGGAAAACATCTCCAACCTCAAGAAGGGCATTTTTTAAAAACCGCATAATATATTATTACTAGAGCTAAACAATTCCATGTAGAGTCTTCCTGAACGATGTCGATGTATGCAGAGCTCTGCGGGGAACTGCATACAATGTCACTTACTTCCGAGCATCTAGTGGAAACTAGGATATATCAGCATGTTGCACCGAATCTTGGGCGGGATATTTCTTCTGTCCATTGACCCTATCAATGACTGTGTCGATTTCAGAGAAAAATATGAAATTACACACATAATTTCAGTACTCCTGGGTCCGTTGCCTGAATACTTAACCAATGACTATGAGCATCTCCAAGTCGAAGTTACCGATGAGGAATCATCTAATCTCCTCAAACACTTTCCCGCCACCACAGAGTTCATCGACAGAGCCCTTTTCACAGAAGCTTCAACAGACGGCCCAGAATCAAAGAAACATCAGGCTGCGGTCTTGGTGCATTGTGCTCAAGGCCAATCTCGTTCAGTGGCGGTGATCATAACGTACCTCATGTACAAATATAAGCTCACCTATCCCCAGGCACTTCATGCAGTGAAGCGAAAAGTGGCCGGTGCCCAGCCAAACGACTCTTTTGTTGAACAGATCAAGTTATTCCAGACAATGGGCTTCAAGGTTGATGAAGAGAGCAAGGAGTACCGGGACTTCTCCAGGGAATTAAGTCTGAGGACGCATTTTTCGGCACAAGGAATGGGTAACATGGACTGGAAGAAGTCACGCAGCGACACTGCTGTTAAAAAGGCTGATAGCACTTGCAATTTCAGATGCAAAAAGTGTAGGCATGTGCTAGCGACCGGAGACCAAGTGGAGTCTCATGAGCCACCCACATCAGAGTCACGAGAGTCACAGTTTGTCAAAAGAGCATTTAATTCCAGGCGGGTTATTTCAGCCATGGATGCATCGAAGAATTGCTCTCACTATTTCTTGGAGGAGCCTTTGGAATGGATGCAACCCGAACTCAGTAAACAAGAGCTCGAGGGTAAGTTTTTCTGCCCCAAATGTGAAGCCAAAGTTGGCGCTTATAGCTGGAAGGGCTCCAGGTGTTCTTGTGGGAAATGGATGATTCCAGCGTTGCATATACAAGCTGCCAAGGTGGATGTGATGAAAACAACCAAAACAACCTCGAATACCCCTCATTCTCTTGATAGCTGATCAATCTTCCAAAGTCATATCTATGTCAGAATCATCACAAGCTCGCATAGTGACTGCGCGAGCAGAAGTGGAAGCCGCGGAAGCTGCGGCGGTAGACGCCGAGGAGAGGCCCGATATGGCAGAGAATGTAATGTTTACGTCTCCGGTACTGGCCAGTCCAGCGGTGGAGTCAAGGACCAAACTGTGGTCATACTGATACTCGACATCCTCTGCCATGAACGCGTCGGGGCTGGCTTCGTCTAGATCCGCGTCTAGATCTGCAGAATCGTCTAAATCAACATCGACAATCTGCCTGTCCAAGTCTCTATCCATTGAGTTGAGCAACGCATTTGTAGGAGGGAAGGAGTCAGCATTGGCTGACGGAGAACTGAGATTGTGATCATGTAGGTTGTGCAGACCCAGAGTTTCACCTACTGTACTGGCACCTGCAGCCACCAGATTCTCTGCCTGCAAGTAAGATCCGTCATCGTTATCAGCGAGTCTTTCGGCTTCAATCTGCCTCATGGTCATGTTCAAGCCAATGGGCGCTAGCGTGTTGTAACCTGCCGCCTTGAGCTTGCGTAAGCTGTCCAAGCGGTTCATTGTGCGGGGAGACAAGATAGGAATATCCTCTTTGCCAGAAAATGCCCTCAACTGCAACAGTCGATTGTACTCGGCAAGCGTCAGACTGGCTCCGCAGTAGTTGGTGGAGTATGCAGAAAGAGGAGGGGCGTATTGGATGGCTTCGGACGGAATATCATGCGATGTTTGGGCTAGTGCATGGATCATGGTGCCATGAATGCTTTGAACGCTATTTGGGGCAGAGTTGGAAATGCTCTCGTGGACACGAGGCGCCCACTCCGTGCGTTTTTTCCAGGGGGAATACGTTTCTGTAGCTAGAGTTCTGGAGGAGCTCATGGGGTGGTGATGTGCGGGCAGTGCCAGTCGCGATAAAGCTGCACTATCCGATCACTACTATGAGAAACACGCACCCCGGGTAGTTTTACCTGACGTGTATCTAAATTTGATGGCTATAAAGGAATTACTCGTCATCAGTTAAAACAAATTCATCCAAAATGTCCTGCTTTGTTGAGCGCACTGGCCATACGAACCCCTCGCCTGCACCTGCTAGGGTGACAGTACAGCCATAACACACCGACAAAGGCAAGCCTCCCAATGCATTCGTCGTCGACGCCTTTGAAAGCTCCGCATATGCTCTTTCCTCTTCACTAACAAGGGGCGCCGCAGTATTAACAGTAATGTTGCTTAGCCACTGCTTTGGGTCATGGTGTATTTTTGTCAGGCAAACTTGGCAGACACCTTTCTGCGTGTCATTGGGCCCGCCGAGCTTCTCTGCAGTCTTCACCACAGTAGAGGCGGTGGACGCATAGCCAGTGGCATCGAGGTTCTCAAAGTACTCCGTAGTCAAGTCCTCCACCGTCATGTTTTTTATTAGGCGGGACGCAGGCTTGTCCTGCTTTATCTGGTACTGAGAAAGCCCTTCAGTCAACTGCAAGACTGCGCTGACCTCAGCAAACAAGATATCGCGTAGAGGAAATATAACGTGGAGCGTGTTCTTGCCGTATGTGATGGACTTATCAGCAATGGCATCGTGAATGATCAGCCCACGGCCCTTCACGGTCAAGGATAGCACTTCATTGGCCAAGCGAGTCATACTATGGCCAAATAGAACCGTTTGACATCCTTCATCACAGGCGACATGCCGGAATATATCACCATAGACAATGCTTTTCAAGTCTGCTCTCAGAGATCGACTTGAACAGTTTTGCAAAAGCTGCGCAATATTGTCGCCGTGCGTTTCTTCCCCAACGACGTCAAAGGTCGGGCTCACTGCGATGTTCTTGAATGCAGCAGCCGAGTATTTGTTGAGGTCGTGCTCCACGTACTTGATGGTGAGCGGGTGGTAGCTTTCGGATAGTTTTTCGAAACTCGCCCGCATCGACTGCTCCCCCTCTAGAAGATGCACCACGACGAGCTCAAAAGCACAGTTTCCGTTGTGAGTCTCCATTTGGTTTTGGAGTAGACACGCAATCATATCTAGCAATACAAGCGACGAGACCCCAAAAGAAAGCGGAAGCAAGACCTTCTGTTGGCCCCACTTCTCTGCTATTGCCCCGTACTTCACCTTGTAGCGGTCGTCTTGCATAGTCTTTCTCTGTTTGCCTCTCATGAAGAAGATGAAACATGAGGCGCAGAAGCGTTCTTTACGCGAGATCAACTCGGCGTTTTTGCTTTTGCATCTTTGGCAAATACTACCGGGCTGATCCTCTAGATATTGAACGGGGACTGATGCCATGGTGTGTACCCTCACAGCGCAGCTGATGAGCTCGGAATGCGAATGCGATGCGACGCCCTGATGCAGGAAGACCCACCTGATGGTCGCTCACCGGGGTACATCAACTCTGCTGAAATGAGTGTAAACACAATATAATAAGCCCTGTGAGTTTGCGGATCTGATGAACCCCATTATGCATTAAGTATTAGCTGATTTTCGCACGTAAACATTTCCGCCACGTGCCCATGGCAAAGCCCTTTCCGGTATGACTGAGTGTGGTTCGTGCCCCTCGAGTTCTCGTCTAAGGTGCATGTGGTTTCCGTTGTCGTTGCACTTTGTGAGTTTTGCAGGGTCACTCACTATTCACGCGAAACGAGGCTTGTGGGAGCTGAACGTGCCGCAGCAAATTGGCTGTCGCGGTGAGAAAATCACCTTTTCAGCCAGAATTCTGTCCCGAACTCGGCTCTACCTTGAGCCTGCCCCTTAGCTGGGCTAGGAAGTGGAATGTATGCCCTCAACACAAATCCGGGCTTCTGTGGCAAGTCCCAATGTAAAAGGCGAAATGTGGCTCATCTGAAACCGCGCTGAAACAATGATCGACGCCATGACATCATTGCTGCATAGCCCAAGGCTTTGAGACGCGCAGCGCAGCGTGATCATGGATACATGTGCTTGCGTGGGACATTTATAAGGCTCACATGCGCCGCCATTGGCATGACAAGGAACAGATTTCCACCTGATTATTAACAAAACTACTTCCAATGTCGGCGAACGAATTTTACTCATCTGGCCCACAAGGCTCTAAAGAATCTGGCTCGGGCCAACAAAATGCAAACTACAACCAAAACCAGAGCGCAAACTACAATCAAACTGGTGAACAAGTGGGTCCCAACGGAGAGAGAGGGTTCCTCTCTACTGTGGCTGGAGGAGCAACCGGTGCATATGCTGGAGGGAAGCTTGGGGGAAACCATTCTACTCTTGGAAAGATTGCAGGCGGTCTTGTGGGAGCATTTGCTGCCAACAAACTTGAAGACAAGTTCAAGGATAATCGTCACTCATACGGTGGCCATGGACGCAGTGTTGAACACGGGCAAGGTGGACCGGGAGGTCCGGGGGGCTTCGGCCATGGGGGACCAGGACAGCACGGACCAGGCGGACCAGGCGGACCAGGTGGTTTCGGACCAGGCGGACCAGGTGGTTTCGGACCAGGCGGACCAGGTGGACCAGGTGGACCAGGCGGGCCAGGCGGGCCAGGCGGACCAGGTGGCAGATGGTAATTAAATTATAATTGATTTGCAAATTCCACTTAAAAGTAATACGCACGGTCACGTGCCTCAGTTCCCCAACTTGCCTGTGCGAGCTCTTCTAATTCCATGCCAATATGCTGCTGGAAACACTGGAACTGACCCTCAAGACCGATGAAGTGATCAAAGACAAGTCCAAGGTAAACTTCACGCAAGGAGAGCCCGAGGAATTCAAATTCTATCCCGACAACCCTGAAAACCACCGCCACAAGTATAGATGGGCCAACAAGGAGCCCTCCAAATACTATGATCCATGCGAGGAGAGTCGCCAAGCATCGGTCAGTTGTCTTCTTCGGAACCAGGAAGACAAAACAGTTTGTCAGGAATTCTTCGATGCCTACAGAGAATGCTCTAAGGACTTTTTTGCAAAGAAGAAGCAGGACAGGAAAGAGGGGAGAAAGGGCTGGGGGTTGTGGTGATTATATAAAATCAAAATGAGCCGAACCCCCTCCATGAGAGAACGAGCCTGCAGCACCCCGTCTACTTTCTCCGCGTAAGATGGATGGCGTGGACATAAGAGAAGGATCCTCGGAATACGAACTGGAGTGAGCTGTAAATAGCGAGTCGCCGAAGTAGTCATCGATCGAAATTTCACCCAGAGGATCCTGGGTAGACTCTAGGGGCAAGTCAAGCGATTGATTCGTGTTGGAATAGATGAAGTCCAAACGAGACCGTGTATTGTGCATCTCTAAGGCTCCTGTTTTTCGATTGAGAGAACACACAAACACGGCATCTTTAGCCTCCAGGGATAGCTTTTGCTTGCACAAGGACTTGTATTTTTTCGAAAGTGACGCTTTCTCCGAGTCTTTTGAAACTAGGCCCAAGAATCTGCCAAAAACTTTGTCAATCTCTGCGGAAATATCAACCCGGACCGTAAATAACATGTAGTTTAACTGGAGATTAAGTAAACAAGTGTCTCCGCAAGTGATATGATCGCATAACTTTTCACACACCTTGGATTCCCAATCTCTCAAGAATTTCGATTTGCGAAAGTTAGATCTGGGCTCATGTCTTCTTCTTTGACGTAATTCCTTGTTGGTTTGCCGCAGTTTGCTTAGAATCATGGGTATTTTTGCATTCTGGACCGACTGAAAGTTCTTCGAGATATGAAATATACTTTCTTTCATGCTTTCGGCGAATTTTAAATTGGCCTGCTGCTCCGAAGAAGCCATCAGCAGAAATTTTTTTAGTTTTTGCTCTGTAAAATGAAGGTAATTCATGAAGAATGTCTCGGAGAAGTCAGAAAACGGCTTGACATTTAGCCACTCGCTTATTTGTAATTTGGCTCTTTCATTCTCTATGCGAGACAGAATGCCCCGAGTTCTAGGCGAAGTTTTAGTCATTTTTTCATTCAAAAACCGCAAGTCGTGCTTCTTAAAATCGATAATCTCGCCAGAAAAGGGAATTTGCATTGTGTCAGACAATGCTTGGATGATTTTTGGATTGGTGATTCCCAAATCCACGATCATTGTCATGAAGAGATTATTCAAGATACTGAACTTACACTGAATAACGCTATTTGCGTTATTGATGGTGTATCGAGAGCGGGACCCGCCGCATAGAAAACCAAGGAAGCTGGTGATATTGTAAAAATCTCCGGAAATCTGTGAATTTTTCCGAAGGTCGAAGCAGCCGTGAAGAAATTTTTCGGCCAAGTTCACCTGCGAGAATGTGATATTAATAGAATCAGCCTCGGAGTTTGCAGCCCAAGAGTTGAGGACTTTCACAGTAAAAGCTGACCCATCTTTCATAAATGAGCAGGGAAGACCATCGAGAATGTTGAGTTTTTCCAGAGGAGATAATTCGGTCACGTTGATGTGCTCGCCAAGTTTTAAGTCCACATACTCATTGGACTCAGGACCACTCCCAGAAGAACGCATCAAGCGCTGTTTTTTGGTAGCAGTAATATCGGGGCAAGAAACCTTTCTCTTCAAATGAGAATATTTCGCTTCATCATTTTTTTGAACTTGAAGAGAATCTGCATGGGGATCCCAGAGCTTCGAGTCGCGTCTAAGTTGGAGAAATGCACCCATTTTACACTTAAAGGAGAAGCGGTGCTCCTGGTGCTCCCCGCTTCGGCCAGAGGTGAATGGCTGGATGCAGCACGAATGATCTTTGAATATGGGCAATTTTCCCGAGTACGGGTTCTCTGTTCTAATCGCAGCAAAAGCCCCCTTGAAATCATCATACAAAGCGTTTGCCATGATAGACAATTTTTGGCTCGAAATTTTCCTCAGCCTTACTCTTATTGCATTTTGTCTTCGGAGAGAAAAGCTGCGATTGGATTCAAAGTCTCTTGATGGTGATCTCATATTGACTAAAGTGTTTTGGTTGGTTGTGTTCTGGCGAGCCAGCGATAAGAGTAATCGAGGTGCGGGGATCGACAGTGGAAAAGTAGATCTGATGGACTCCAACGACATCTGAGAGAAGCTTCCATGCCCATGTTCTCGTGTGTGGCTGATGAAACTGTTGTAGTAGTTGCTCCCATTGTCCATAAGATTGCCGTCCATGTGAGAATTCTGCAAGCCACGGTAGATATCATAGTTGGGAATAATTTCGGAGTCCGCTTCGTGGGAATCTGAGTCAACATAATCGACGGAGATCTCGTCACTGCTGTCGCCATCGTTATCATGATGAGAGGCGGCTTCGAGGTAATCATCATCCGAGTCGTTATTATCAGACAGAAAGTCCGTAGGATTTCCAGCACTCACCGCATCTGTGCCGACTCTAATCATTTGCGGAATCTCTAATAGGGAAATGGGTGAGCCGGTATTCAAGTTCATATCGAGACTGAGGTCAATGAACAGGTTGGTGCGATTAAGGGGGCCCAAGTTGCGTATCTGAGAAGGAAAAGTGTTGACGTTGATCTGGTCCAAATCCATATCTGTATTCGGCGCTTCTGAAAGACGGCCAAGTATAGTGGCCAGGATCTCGTTCATTCGGTTCAAGCCACTCTCGCCAGACCGGTGGCGCTCATTGGAGATCCGGGTGAATTCAGGGAGTCCTACAAATGTGGACTCGTTGGGGCTCTGGCTTGGTGGCGGCGATTGCGAGGGCATTAGCACAAAGTTTCTGGGAAGAAATTAGTGTATTGTCTGGGATGGCAGTTGAAGAAGTGGAGCAGGGACGGCTTCAGGGGCAGGCGGGCAGTGGAGTTACTGTATGGCATAACAATATGAGACAATATGCAAGGTCCAAGAACCGAAGCCAAAAACGCACCGAGATGAATTTTCTTCTTTGCGAGCAACCTACGAGCAGCTACGGGGTGGGCCGAATCCACTGGGTCCCTCACATTCAGAGGCGGCATCTGTGTTATCAGATGGCGGGGTCACGGCTTAGCCAAGGAAACGCAGGCCGCGCAAGGTTGGCCTCTACAGGCAAGCGGCTTGGATTTTGGCTAAATTCCGCGCGCAGAACGGCGCCACGAGCACCCGTGAATGCCGGAGTGTTAAGGAATTTCGAGAAAGATTCATAATAGGGCGAGCTCCGCGAGCTTGCGACTTTTAGTCTGTAGCGTGTATTGAGCAGTGTAAGCTACCAAATGCCTGGAACATCACGTCATGCATACTGTCTAAACTAAGCGCGTTTCGGGGTTGTACAAGCTACTCCGAAGAAGAATACGTTCTTCTCCGCAGACAATGAACACGGGGAGATCTATGTATTGATCAGCCGAAACAAATCGCTTTGTAGTTGCCTATTCAGTCGCGTCTACAGGCAGTTTCGCACGCTTGCAAATTCGTGAGGTTGCACTTGGGTTGTGCACCTGAGCATCTGAGTGTGGGGTAATGGATTTACGAATTCTCCTGCTGCTGCTTTATATTACTCTATTGGAACACTCCACCAAAACCCCTCTTTTGGCCCCCAATCGGCACAATATATAAGGGAGCCGTATCGTAAGCTTGTTCTGCCTCGTAACATTTTGTGTCTTCTGCAATGATACCTCCAGATGACGATCTTAAACCTACGGTGTACCACCTCGAGGAGCCGTCCTCCAGCGCACTGGTCGATTCTTTTTCCGATATTGACGAGAAAAAAGTCCTCCGCAAAATAGACCTCAGGTTGATTCCCTTGTTCACGATTTTGTACCTTTTGAGTTTCTTGGATAGAGGCAACATTGGAAATGCAAAAATTGAGGGTCTTGCTGAAACCTTGGATTTGAGAGGCAACCAGTACAACTTGTGCTTGACGATTTTCTTTGTCTTCTACGCATCCATGGAGATCCCGTGCAATGTGATCTTGCGATACGTCAAGCCAAAAACCTTCATTCCCGTGACCATGATGCTCTGGTCCGTTGTCATGGTGTGCATGGGAACCGTTAGAAACTACCACCAGCTCATGGCCACTAGGGCACTTTTGGGAATCTTCGAGGCTTCGCTCTTTCCTGGAATTTCGTACATTTTGTCCATGTACTATAAGAAAAATGAGGTCTTGATCAGAGAGGCCATTTTTTTCTCGGCTGCGTCCATGGCAGGTGCATTTTCGGGCCTCTTGGCTGCGGCAATCTCCAAAATGG
Source organism: Metschnikowia proteae (assembly GCA_002370515.1). Taxonomy (NCBI): domain Eukaryota; kingdom Fungi; phylum Ascomycota; class Pichiomycetes; order Serinales; family Metschnikowiaceae; genus Metschnikowia; species Metschnikowia proteae. The sequence continues at coordinate 667,132 of NKYY01000002.1, read as the reverse complement.
ATGGAGTCGGAGGATATGAGGGCTGGAGATGGATTTTCATTCTTGAGGGTTTACTCACCTTGTTAGCAGCTTCCATTGCTTGTTTCTGCTTCCCTCTTTTCCCCTCCGAATGCTCGTTCTTATCTGAAAGAGAGAGGGAATTTGTGGTCAGCAGAGTAAAGTACTCTTCCAACACCAAGGCAAAGGCAAGCGATATTACCGAAGATCTCTCAGCTCCTGTGAACTTTGGGGAGACCAACGAAAATGATAAAAAGTGGGCTTTTGCAGTCTTCAAAGACTGGCAGTCGTGGTGCATGTTGATGATTTACTATGGTGTGTGTGTTCCCCTATATGGGGTATCGTTGTTCACTCCTACTATCGTGAAAACCTTGGGATACTCTAGCACTCGTGCCCAGTTAATGACTGTGCCCATTTATGTCGTTGCTGCCGTGATGAGTATTGTCCAGGCTTACGCTTCTGACAAGGTGGGCCTTCGATCTCCGTTCTTGGTGTTCAATTATTTGTGCATGGCGGTCGGTTACATTATATGTATTGTGATTGACCCCAGAGACAATCCAAACGCCATATACGGTGCCTGTTACATTATTGCTCTTGGAATCTACCCGGCATTTCCTCTTACCGTTGTGTGGTTCTCTAACAACTTATCTGGCTCTTACAAAAGGGCGGTTGGTATGGCCTTTCAGATTGGCATAGGCAATTTCGCCGGTGCTTTTGCTTCCAACTTTTACAGGACTAAAGATCTGCCCCGGTATGTCTTAGGGCACTCGTTGGAACTTGGCTTCATTCTTGTGGGCCTTTTATTCTTATTGGGCACTACTGTGGCCTACATGATGTGCAATAAGAAGAGAAGAAGAGACTTGGCTGCGGGCATTTACGACGGCTATACCATGGACTGGTTTTTATCCATGGGGGACAAGAGCCCTCATTTCGAGTATAGAATTTGAGCACTGACTTTGAGCTGGTTTTATTGTCAATGGCAGTCAAAACTCTATATATGATGTCTGAAGCCACCATACACTGTCCACTGCATTCTGTGCCGAGACTGTTGACTATCTTTCGGCGTACGCGGGAAGCGGAGGATATATCAATCAAGACATCCATACACGGGTCCGATTGTAATAAAAAATGGAGAGCGCGAACTCGTTATATACGCCCACGTTTTCCTGCTGCAATTAGGTGAGCGCTGGTGTGGCCTGAGCTGGTCACGTGTTGCTTCGGTCTAGACCTTTGCGCAACAGCGCGCTTAGCCGCGCACATACGACCCCTGCACTCAGGCTTCCGTTATGCTCGATTGTGCATGCATACAGTAATCGGGTAATCTCATAAGTCACGAGTGTCTTTTTTTTTTTGTCTCGCCCTTCTGTGCAAAGCCGCTTACATTTTTAGCCGAAACCTCAATACCGTCGCCATCCCTACGCATTCATACACTTCATCCAAAACTCTGACACACCGAGCTCAGGTCAAATACGCCTAATTTTTTAGCTCAAGCTGGCCCCACATTTCTCTGCGTATCATCAAGCATTCCTAGCTGCCACATAATTAGTCGGTGAAAACACAGGTGCGCTCGTCATACTCAAATACACCCTAATTCTTCTAATCCGAGCCGACTCTTATAATAAAATCAACCATGGCCAAATTCTCAGAATCCACTTACGTCTGTATCAAGCAGTTTAATGCCCGTCTAGGCGATGAATTGTCGCTTGCTGTGGGGGACAGATTGGAGATTCTCGCAGACGACTCTGAATACAATGATGGCTGGTACATGGGCCGCAACACAGCCACAAACGCCGTGGGTCTATTTCCAAAGTCATTCACCAAAGTTGAGGCGGTTTCTGACAGCACGCCGTCGCTCTTGAGGTCCAGATCTCGTCGTGTTATTACGGGAGGAAGTGCAAAGTCTAATGCTTCAACGTCCAATTTGCCAAAGGACACCCCTGCAAACGAAGTGCATTCCACGCTAGATGACATAGATAAAGCTTTACAAGAGTTGCAGCTCTCGTCTTTGGATACCTCTAAGTTGAATGCGACCTCGGCCCCCAAGGTACAACACCAGCGGAACATATCAAACTCACTGTCATTCACTCAAGAACTTAATCCTACCAAGGTCATGTCTTGGACTCCCAAGCAGGTCTCGTCATATTTCGCTATTGTTCTAGGCTTTGATATGGATATCGCTGGAAAATTTGCACGCCATAAGATAACGGGAGAGATCTTGTTCCAGCTTGATTTAGCGCATCTCAAAGAATTGGAGATTGATTCTTTTGGTACGCGGTTTGAGATCTACAAGGAGATTGAAAAATTGAAACAAGTCTACAACCGTGCCCAAAGTCTGTCCAAACTTGACGCTAAAGATATTGCCATTGAGTCCTCGGAAGTCAGTCAAAGCCCTATGGTAAATCCTGACTACAACAACTCTGATGAATTCAAACTAGAATTTGAGGAGCTGAGCATCAATGCCAAACTTGCTGGAGCACCCTCAAGTAGTCGCAAGCCCTCGAAGCGACAATCACAGTCATTTCTTCTCCCTTCTGCTGACTTTAGAGCAGCCCAAAACGATCTGCCCCGTGATAATTTTAATGGCTCGGCGAATGCTAACCACAGACGAACTTGGTCTCGTTCGTTAGAAAATATCCACTTACTTGCTTCACCTAATAATGAAAGCTCAATGCAGAGCAACTTTGATCATCCAAGAAAAGCGCCGGATCCTCCGATTAGGACGATGAGTTCTTACAAGTTTGGCGGATCTCCAAGTGTTCCTAAATCCTCGGTTGCTAAATCCCCTAAGCCCGCTACTAGTGCATACACCGTGAGAGATAGTACTTATCTTCCAAATCTGCCCTCAAACTTGCTGCGTCCAGCATCCTCCATTTATGACATGGTGTCGAATGCTCACAGGCGGAAAAATTCTGCGGGTGTAAATCTTCATAGAAGACATTCATCCGTGTTTCTGTTCTTATCTGGCAACAATGAAGAGTTGGCTGATGTAAGGTCACCTAAAGAGAAAACAAAGGCTTCAAATGGCGATATAACTATGATAGGCGATCCTATAGATATTGACGAACACGAATTATCTCCTCGCAAGAATAGTGGAAGTGATCAGCTCATTGTTAAAACGGAAGAAAACCCACAAAAATTAATGAAATCCTTGAGGTCAGTCTCGACGCAGAATTTCAGGAACTTGACTGTGCTGAAAAAGCAAAAGTCTTCCGCATATACTGAGGGTATCTGCGAGATCAATCCCGACGATGCTATCAAGTCATCAAATTTCAGTGGGTGGATGTCGAAGAAGTCCGGCAGCACACTTGGTTGGCGATCTCGTTATTTTACTCTCCATGGCACACGTCTATCTTATTTCACCTCACTCCGAGATAAACGCGAGAAGGGCTTGATTGATATAACCGCTCACAAAGTTATACCCATTAGCACAGAGGGAGAAACTAACTCATCGAATGATAAGTACATTGCGTTGTACGCATCGCTGACTGGCTTTGGAAGGTACTGTTTCAAACTAGTCCCACCTGCACCAGGCTTCAAAAAGGGCCTCACTTTTACGCAACCTAAGACCCATTACTTTGCAGTGCAGACCCAGGAAGAGATGAGAGGTTGGCTCAAAGCTTTGATGACAGCCACCATAGACATTGACGACACAGTCCCTATAGTCAGCAGTTGCAACACGCCAACTGTTACTTTAGCAAAGGCCCAAGAATTGTTAGCAAAAGCACGAGAAGATACCAAATTAAAAGATGAAGAGTTGAGGGCAAGAGGATTCTTCAGAGACGGAGACGTGCCAGAAGAATCATTTACGCATACTTTCTATACTGACAGCGTGACTTCAGAGGAGGCCTCTCCAATGGTTGGCTCACTCAATGATACCACAATTGCCTCTAGCACTACCGGAAATTCTGGTAATCAACAGGCGCCAAAGCTCACGGTGGACACCCAAATCAAAAGCTACAGAACGCCTACAACACCTCAGGCATCTATGAGTTCTGGTGGTTTCGCATCTCCATATATTTTGGCCTCCGGCATGCTTTCGCCTAAGACCAACGCCATTTCACCGGGCCTTACACCCCCTGTTTCGGCATCAGATAACGGAACACCTCAACCAATCTCAAATTCCGGTGTTAGGAGTGACTACTTCGGTGATATTGCAGAGGAGTCCACCAGTCAGTACAGCAAGTCTGTCCTTGGCGAAGAAGGGGCTCGAGTTGGCTCGACGGGATCAAGTTCTTATATTCTGGACAAAGACAAGAAGAAAATCGCGAGCGAGAAACTAATGGCTTATACGAGTGACGGATCTTTCGTTATCAAGTCCAAGAAAAAGTAGTTTCTACTACGCTTCACTTGCTTGAGCCTCATCTGGTGACTCAGGAAATGAATGTAAATAGAAAACGAAATAACGAGGCACAAAAATATAGATATTGAGCGCGCCGTGTAGTGAGTGGGTACAACCATTACAAACTGTGCGCGACAGCTCAATCAATACACTGAGTCTATTTGATCAAACAATCAACACCTAATCCGAATAGGGCCCCCCAATATTTCGAAAGTTTAGAACGGCATAAAGACCGAAGTGTCCAAAACATAGCCCCCTGACTCCAACACAAAGCATATTCACGCAGTCAAAATCACCACACCATGGATACGGAGGGTGCACACATCATCCAGCATCTCCGATCTATCATCATCCATTCTCTAGACTCCTTTAACCTTGGGAATGCAGAATTTGCGTCTGAACGTTTAGTGGCAACTATCCCCGATGATCCTGAGGCCATATATTTGTATGCTTTAACCTTATATCGCCAGGGGAAATACAAGGCAGCATATAATCAAAGCAGTGCTATACTTAATAATGGCACTGAACATTTGAGCTGTGCCTATATCTTCGCCCGGCTGTGCTTGCATCTTGAGAAATACAAAGAGGGCATCTTTAGGTTGGTGAGTCTATCACACTTGTATAATGATAGTGCCAATACAGAGGATGGCTTGAATGCCGTTCACGATAAAGACTACAACGAAAAAACGCTGCATATTGCCTTTTGCCTGCCCCTTAGAAAACATCACTATGAAAGCGAACGCTCCATACATCCCGAAAGCTCTGCGATCTACCATTTATTGGGCGATTTGTACAAGGCACAAGGCGATCCGAAAAACAGCATACTACACTACCAGCAAGCTATAAAATACAACATTTTTGACTTCGAAGCATTTCAGGAGTTGGCAAAGGCTGGTGCTGATATTTCGGTGAAATCCATGTACAAGCGCCCATCCCACATACCAGCTCTAGCTACAAATGGAGGCAGCGCAAAATACGCTACTCACGCTTCGGAATATGGCCATGATGCCCAGAAGAGTTTTTTCCCTGCCCCTGATATCCAAAAGTTTGATACGGAAGATATATTGGGCCTAGCAAACCCGTTCCTGACGACTCCTCGCCACAAGGGTATCATGCTGGATGTATCCACCCCATCTATCGGTAACGCGGCCATTCCTGATGCGCCCATAAGACGGACTCACGGACCAGATCTCTCGGATGCCAGACCTGGTTTCGTGAATTCGTTCTCGCGATTTGGAGATTCGAGAACTCCTACCACGGCGGCCAAAACTCTCCCCTATCCTAAAAGGCGTCCCGAATTGTCTCACTCCCAGAGCAAAAGAAGTCTCAAGCGAACAAGCTCTTCGAGTCTTGCACCCACCAATGCAGATGGTCGTCCGTTTGCTGCCAAACACATCGAGGCTGCAGACAGTTATTTGCGAAATCTCTATTGTGTTTTCGCCAAGCTGTATCGGTGCTTACAAAGATTTGATTGCTACAAAGCTATCAGAATATTGGACTCTCTTCCTCAAAACGAACGTAATACACCCTGGGTGCTTTCCAAGCTTGGACGGCTTCACTACGAGATTGTCAACTACAAGCAGTCCAAGCGTTATTTCGTGAAGTTGCGTCAATACGATCGAACCAGACTCGAGGACATGGAGTACTATTCGACACTCCTTTGGCATTTACAAAAGAAAGTGGAGCTTACTTACTTGGCCAATGAATTGCATGATATTGATGCCAACCTGGCTATCACGTGGTGTGTCATGGGAAACCTCTTCTCTCTCACTAGAGAGTCCGACGAGGCAATGAAATGCTTCAACAAATCCATAGCGATTGATCCCAAATTCACCTATGCCCACACTTTGAAAGGACATGAGTACTTCGGAATCGATAACTATGAAAGGGCTTTGGATTGCTTTAGATACAGTATTTTCCTCGATGGCAGGCACTACAATGCATTCTACGGAATTGGCATGGTGTACATCAATTTAGGAGAATACCAGAAAGCGGACTACCATTTTAGAAAAGCCGTCGCTATCAACCCAATTAACATTATTTTGATATGCTGTGTCGGTATGGTTTTGGAAAAACTCGGCAAGAAGACACTAGCTCTACGCCAGTACGAGTTGGCACAAAAGCTACAGCCTCTCAGTGCATTGCCGATATTCAAACGAGCACAGCTCCTATTTGGCATGCAGCAGTTTCCTCAAGCTCTCGAACAATTCGAAAAAGTCAAAGATCTTGCACCCAATGAGGCATCCGTGCACTTTCTTCTTGGACAACTTTACAACATTCAGAATGATAAATTTCTGGCGATTCGGGAGTTTACTATTGCCCTAAATTTGGACCCCAAAGGCAACTATCTCATCCGCGAAGCAATGGAAATGCTCAAAGATGGCGAAATCTAGATGGATCAGACTTATGGCTAATACACTGACGCGACGCAGCTTCGCCGACTGTAGCACCCGTACCTCATGCGTGGGCGATATCACCGGCTAGCGCTACTTCGCCCTACCGCATTCACAATTCCTGACTATAATAATAGACCTGCACACAACACGACGGTCGCTGGATCAGCAGAACTCATTGTGCAGAAACTCCCTAGTGACAACACATGCTTTTCTTCGTATGGCTCTCGTTCTGCGCTTCGCTAGCGCTGGCGTTTGAGCTTTTCTCGCCGAAGAAATACAAAGTTCGTGAGAAAGTGGAGCTACTCGTCAACAAAATCGAAAGTGACCACACTCAATTGCCCTTCAGATACCACAACCTTCCCTTTGTTTGCAATGATTCCACAAAAAAAGCCAAAAAGTTGCTGTTGGGAGAAATCTTACGTGGTGACAGGTTCTGGGAGTCAAACTACGATCTTCGTTTTGGGGTGGACAAAGATTGTGACCGTTTATGTGATGTGATTTGCAATACAAAGGTCACGAGTAAGCTCGATTCTCTCATAAAAAATGGCTACGTGGTGCATTGGAATCTAGATGGTTTGCCTGGTGCTACAACTTATGCCAATCCTAGCCACGGGTCGAAATACTATGCTGCGGGGTTTCCCTTGGGCTTTGTCAAAGAAGGTATCTCGTACATGTACAACCATGTCACGCTAGTCATTCGATACCACCCGGACAAAACAGGCCTCAGCTCCATTGTTGGCTTTGAGGTCTACCCGAAGAGTGTCAACAGTGAGAAGTGCCCGGGGACCGAGAAGAATTACAAGAACTTACCTCTTTTGAAGCCCAAAAAAGGTGCACCTGAACACAAGACGCTCATTCCATACACATACTCAGTTTACTGGCGGCAGGACAATTCTCTCACATATGAGAACCGCTGGGATTTGTATTATGATGAGGACAACTCCGAGACGAGTAGCCAAATCCACTGGATATCGTTCATTAATTCGCTCGTCTTGGTTTGTCTCGTCTCCTTAATTTGCGCCATTATCATGTTCCGTGTTTTGAAGTCAGACATACAATCCGAGCACACTATTCCCTACAACAAATTCGATGCGGACAACGCCAAAGTTACGGGTGCATGGAAGAACCTTGTGGGCGTGATGATGCAGGAGCCAAAGCAGACGCTTCTTTTGAGTGCCCTATGTGCTAGCGGGGTACAATTCCTTGTGGCAGCACTTGGTGTTGTGGGAATTTTCGCTATCAACAATTCTGTCAGCTTGGGCGGTGGGTCCCCCTCAAAAATGTTTTTCAACAACCACCAAGGCGCCTTCTTCACGTGCTCTGTGATATTGTTCATTGCATCTGGATTCGTTTCATCATTCGTGGGGTTGATATCCCACAAGCTTCTATCAAATGAGCCACATGACACCGTGTACCCAGGTGGTCAAGTGAGTGCGTTATCGATCATCTTTTCGGCCCTTTTCCCACTGTTGATTTTGATGTCTCTTTTGATCATTAACTTGTTTGTATGGGCCAAAGAATCTTCAAATGCTTTGCCTTTCGGAACGATAGTTGTTTTGATCTTCCTATTTGCCGTGGTAGAAATGCCCTTGGGGCTTTTGGGGGGCAAGCTTGGAAACCGCTTTCAATTTCCCCACAACTCCTTCTTGGTCACCTCGTACATTCCACATACTTCGGGGGAAAAGGCGGCTTCCCGCAGATCTCTTATCATGAGCACTTTTGGCAGCACGCTTATCTTTGGATTGATCCCCTTTGGTATTGTGTATGTTGACCTTTTGCTCATTTTCAACTCCATATGGTTGGAGAAAACCACTTTCTTTTACATGTATGGCTTCTTGTTAAGCACATCGATCATTCTTTTGATAGTGGTGTCGGAGTCCGCGGTCGTTGCAACCTATGCATCATTGACAATCTACAACAACCCTAACTGGCAATGGCTATGTTTTAGGGTTGGCTCCAGCATAGGCTGGTACATTCTTGCATACTCCACATATTACTTTGTCAATCACCTACACATGACAGATTTTGTGAGTATCTTGATTTACTTCTCATATATGGCCCTTGTTTCGGCTAGCGTTGGGGTGGGCTGCGGTGCAATGGCTGTGATAGCAGGCTTACTATTTGTCCGCAAGATTTGCAGTTCAGTCAAAAGGGATTGACTGCGAAGAAACAAGCGCCATTTTTATTGAATTTGAGATAACTCATGAATGGTTACTTTATTTTTGTCGTATTGTGATGGAGAAGAAATCTCCTCCTTCTATGTGTGTAAATGAAAAGACATTAACAGACTTAGTCCAAAGAAGAAGCACCGGTAATGATATCAACCAACTCGTTGGTAATGACAGCTTGTCTGGTTCTGTTGTACAAAATGGAGTAGGAGTTGATCATGTCACCTGCGTTCTTTGAGGCATTGTCCATGGCGTTTCTTCTGGCGGAAACTTCAGAAGCGTAAGCCTCGGCTTGTGCAGTCAAAATAGAGTTGGCCAAAGAGAAGTCGGCCAATGTGTCAGCGGTTTCCTCGCCCTCCAACTCGTACTTGCTCAATCCTGGGGCCTTCTCGATAGCTTCAGCGGTGAACACGGAGAACTTGGTTGGCTCGAAAGAGACACCAGAGACGAACTTGTTGTACAAAATCTCGGTTTTCTCGTATTTGCCCAAAGTGTTAAGCTCGTCAACAATCAAGGAGACCTCGTGAAAGTTAGGCTCAGCCTTACCAACACCGTTGAAAGCCAAAGTCATCTTGTCGGCATGGGTTCTGGACAATTGAGCCTTGACTTTGTCACCAATAGTGACGATGTCAACCTTACCATCCAACTCTTCGATTCTTCTTCTGGCAGCCTTGGAAATTTGGGTGTGGATAGATCCACACAAACCCTTGTCAGAGGAAACAACAATCAACAATGTCTTCTCGGATTGAGAAGCCTCTGGCTCAGTGTTCTTGTAGAATTCAGTGTCGGACTCGTTGAAAACTCTGGAAGCTTGCATAGCTCTCTGAGCCTTGTTCAATCTAGTGGAGGCAACAATCTTCATGGTGTTGGTAATCTTCTCAATATTCTTAATGGATTTAAGACGCATCTCAATGTCTCTCAAGGTGGCATAGTTTCTAGCATATTAGTATTCATTCATGGTTTGAAGCCAGTAAATAGTCATGAGGCGTTTCGGAATATCCGCTGATGGGAAGCTTTGCAGAAAAGCAGGGATACTAGCAAATAGCAACATACCTTGCGCCAGCACGGGCAACTTGGACAGCACTACCAAAACGGAACATGTTGTATGTGTGTATTGACAGATGAAGAATTTGAGAAATCTATTTTCAAGATTTTTTGAGGTGTTGGTCGTTCGGTACCCGAGGCCAGGGCAAGATATGATTGGTTCGCACGCAAAACTGCGCACGTGACTTGAACAGGCATTAAACACTATCCATGAAATTCAGTATAGTGGAAGAACAAAACTTAGCAACTTAGTTCACTTGAGGCAATTGCTTTAAACCTCGGTCACCCGTGATCAATTCTTCTTGTTGCGGTCTGAAGGGCAGTCCACACGCGAGTAGTGACCGTGACTAATCAGAAGATAGGTTATTTACTACGAGAAATGGCTATCGCTTTCACTAACGTCTAAGAATCAAATATGTATTTATCTGCAGCCGGGGTAAGAACAGGGCTACCTCAATGAAGGATTACCAGTTCGCAGCTGATTGCATCGCTATATCTTAGAGGATCGGTAAGCGAACAGAGACACGGAGGTATGGTTCATCTCCTCTAATACCTAGCTGAGACAAGTCCAGCACTAAGGCATCCCAAAAACTGTAACGAAATAATACCATAGTTTTGTATAATGTGCCTATACAGCGATGCTAGAACGGTTTTCAACCGAACAAATTAAGTGTTTAACAATCATTGCGATGGGTCGTTTTTCTGGTAGCCCAAGTAACCTTGCACAGGGTAGGTTTCAATCATCTTTAAGTACTTCATGATCAAAGGTCTGCAGTTCTTCTGAGCGTCAACACCATGGTATGTTTTGCACTTGCTTAAAGCCTCGTGTGTGATTCTCAATTCTTCGTTTCTTATCCACTGCTCCTTCATCATCGAAGATCTGGCTTTCTGTATCTGAGAGAAGTCCTCATAGTCGATATCATCAAACGACACTAACTCAGCTCTCTTGTGATTTTCGTATGAAGCTATAGTTAGTATGAGGATTCTGGAAGTTGCTTCGGGTTTTGCAGAGTACCTCTCCACCGGAACTAAATTGCGTAATCACATACCCATGGCAGTTAGTTTTGGTAAGTTGAGTTTAGTTACGAAAAGGTCAATTTTTACTGGTCCTCATATTAGGTGCGCGCACGATAATTTTGGGCTTCCTTCAGGGTGCGCTCTGGACTACGAGAGATAGGTGCAACGGTAGCTTTCCCTATGCCCACTTCGCCAAAAAATAGTGGGAGATGATTTCGATAGATACTCATCTTTTTGGTGATCTCACTATATTCGGAATCTTGAGTTTTTATTTTTTTGAAGAAATGGATTTCCATCATTTGTGGTTTCTCATGATTCCATGTAGCTCAGCATATATGATTTGCAGCGAGAATATAATGCGAGTCTCATACACGCGTATTGGAATATCGCTCTTTAAAGGCGAGCATCACTAACAACATACCCCACAGAAACTCACGACTTCTATGCCTCTCGAAGTAAAAAAGACGGATGCAGTTGCATCCTCTGTGATACTAAATGGCTCGATTGTTGCGTATGCACATGCATTTTTCGGCTTGTCGGCGTTTTTTGTTGCCCTCGTTGTCGGCTGTTGGCTTCATTACGAGAAAATAGTCAAAAACTCATCATATGGATATCCTGACGAGTGGTTTCCCAGTGTATCTGCTGCAATAGGCGACAGATACCCAGAAAGATCTTTGTTCCAGATCTTGATAGCGTGCACCTCCGGCCCCAGATTCCTCTTGATCTTCTTGAACTTTCTTATCTTGAAAACTGACGCCCGCAAGATATCGTCATATGTGCTTTTGATATCGGGTGTTTTACGTACCTTTACGTGCGGCGGTTGGGTTTACGTGACTTCCACTGATGACCACGACTGGCATGACATCTCCATGATTTCATACATCTTATTGACGATACCTTGGACAATCACGGTCTGCAAATTGAGCCCAAAGAACTCTACTGTGAGAAAAGGTCGGGCCTGGACTGCTATACTGTTTTTCGGCACACTTGTTCCCTTGGTGTACTGGTTCATCCAGCACAAAGTTCACGTGAGAGCTGGCGCCTACTCCATCTATGCTTACTTCGAATGGAGCTTGATTGTCCTCGATATAGGGTTTGACACATGGTCGATAATCGACTTTGAAGAGATACTGATTATCATCAAGCCTTCTGGCGTCAAATTGAAAGTCAACCCATCAGTTGAAACCCCCGAGTCGTCCAAAATGGCTAGGCTAAGCGAAGCAGCTGTTGTCATGGATGATCTCCCGGAATTTGACTTTATTGTCAACACCATCAATGCCTCGATCTTCTGGTCCATTCTTACTTCTCTCTTGGTGTGCGTTTGGTATTTCCCTCTTTGGCATATGGGCATATCTGGGTATGAAGCAGTTATATCAGTCACATTCATTGCTCCCATTCTCATTGGTATTCCTCCGCTTGGGTACCTATTCAGATCCGCTCCTCAGGCAACTAAAGCCTTAGCTGTGCTCTTCGGTCTTGGAGCCTACAAAATTGAACTGCCAGAAAAGAGGTTATTGGCCATCACCGCGGGAACCGGATTCGCCATCATTGCACAAGTTTCTGATTTCAGAGCATTATCCTCGGATCCTAAAAAATTCACTTCCCTCTGGGTCTCTCTTATTTTGGGTTTATTCGCTACTTCAGTGGCTAAGTTCGCCAACTTCTCTAATAATCCAGCCTGGGCAATCATGAACAGCGAGAATGGAGGCTTAAATGAGTACTTCGTGTTTTTGGGCTTGGCTTCTGCGCTTCTCTCCAAACGCTACAACAAGAATGAGGCAATGCATGTGGAAAGAACCGGCGGTTCCTTCCTCTTAGCGTCTCTCGGTCTAGGAGGTTTCCTCTTTTCTTTGCAAGCATACCTCAGTGACTCTTCAACTTTGATCTACTGGAATTGGGAAGGGTACCCGATCAATGGTCCAACTCCCTTAACAGGCGGTCTTCTTCACTTCGCTGCATTCGCATCTGGAATTTTGGTATCTGTGAAGATCCACCCCAATTCAATTCAGTCACCGGCCTACACTTTTGCGGCCTTTATATCCGCTTTCATACTATACTCATTCAATGGTTGGGTTGGGTTTGGAGGCTCATTAGCACTTTCATTCTACGTCGCGTCACTTGGTCCAATCATTGGGCAGTCGATTGCCGGCTACAATATCGTGGCCATTTTCACTACTGCATTTTTCATTTCCATCTTGATCTCCTTGGCAAGCATTTGGATAGTGGCATACGCTTTTGTTCCAGGTGGGCCCTTGTTACGTGAAAGGACTGACATAGTTCTTTCTGCATCTGTCTTATGTCTCAGCTTGGCAATCGTTAACTACTCATTACGCAAAAACTCTTCAAATATTGTTCGTGTGGAGGTTGCTGGCAAAAAGATCTTTGGATACACACTCAAGGTTTTGGTGGTTCTTCTTGCCGTACTGGTGAGTACTGTCATTCATAGACTTCCTACCAAGGAATTCGTGCCATACAACGCGGAATCCAAATCATTCACTGCCGGCATATGGTGTGTTCATTTCGGTCTTGACAACGACATGTGGTCCAGTGAGACAAGAATGCGTGATCTTATCCGTGATGCAGAAGTTGACATTATTGGATTGCTAGAGACTGACACGGAAAGATTGATTGGAGGAAATAGGGACTTCACGCAGAAGATTGCCCATGACTTGGGCATGTATGTCGACTACGGTCCTGGTCCTAATAAGCACACTTGGGGTGCCGCATTGTTGTCGAAGTTTCCAATCATTAGCTCCACGCACCACTTATTGCCATCTCCCGTGGGTGAACTAGCACCAGCTATCCACGCCACGTTAGACATATATGGCAGTCTCATAGATGTGGTGGTATTCCATTCAGGTCAGGAGGAAGATATCGAAGATAGACGGTTGCAAAGTTTGGGGGTTCAAGAAATCATGGGCAACTCCTCAAGGCCCCTTGTTCTCCTCAGTTACTTGGTTACCACTCCTCTTGAAGGAAATTATAACACATACGTCAGCGAGAGGCTGGGAGTATTCGACATCGACAGCACAGACTGGGACAGATGGTGCGAATACATCTTGTTTCGCGATCTTAAGAAAGTGGCATACGCTAGAATCTCTCGCTCGACGATCACTGACACTGAACTCCAGATAGCAAAGTTCAAGTTCTTGACCGATCAACAGCGAGAAAACGGGGATAGTTTCATTTACGGAAATCATTTCATCGACGAAAGTCACGTGGATGAGGATTTGAGATTACCCGAATTGTTCAAAGGCGATGGAGTACGTGGTCACAGATATCATGTTTTTGATGCTCCAAGATACTTTGCTGAAACACTTGATCAAATAGAGACTTGAGGGAAACACTCCCGGGTTCCCCAGTACAGCCGCTTTGACTGTTCTCGAGGGAGGCACTGATGTTTAGTCGCGCACTTCTTTTTATCTAGTTTTTTTAACTTCTAATACATATTACTATTTCGATCAATGAACTCGATATTCAGAACTGCCACTAAGGCAATCTTTGGGCAGAAACCTCCAATGAATAATCTCTTACAAATAAGATTCAAGATGAAGAGCCATAAAGCCGCTGCAAAGAGATTCATAAAGACCGGAAATGGCTTCAAGAGAAAGCAAGCCGGTAGAAACCATGGCAATGGTAACTTCAGCGCAAACTCTATTAGTCACTTGGACTCGTTTGTCCATGTCAACAACAGGGGCAAGCACTTGAAATTCTTGAAGAAATATTTGGACTGTTGATGAGAAGCATACTTGTATATATAACGACTACACGCATTACCGACTTAATTTTTTAGAATCTAAAATAGGACTGATAAATACACATGCAATCAGCTATTTTTCATGACTGATTTCCAGCCACTCTCCCGTTTCTGAGTTCTTTCTCAATTCCTGTGTGGGGAAGTAGTGGTAGTTAGTCTTCATGGAGACTGCACCTGGAACGTGGTCGTAAGATATGAGTCTCAATTTGACGTAGGAATTGTCTGGGATCGCCTTGGTGAGGTTGACGAACGTCTCTAGATCATAAGTCTCTTGATCGTTCACGTGCGTGATGAAGACACCTGTCAGAATACCGTATTGCGTCATGGGGCCTCCTGCGCTTTTCCTAGCAACGTAGACACGGGAGGGAATTTTCTCCATAAGTTGACGCACTCCATGATGTGGTTCTTGGATGATGGCACCACACCAGAAGATCACTCTGGAAGTATTGATTTGGCTAGTTTCGGTCGTTTTCACAACAATGTCCATGACTTGGCCCTCTCTCACGATTTTGAAAGTGAGCTCCTCATTATCATATAACGAATTGAGCTCTCTAATGCTGGTAATCAATTTATCATTGACAGTTAAGATGATGTCCGAAAACTGGAGTGTTGGTTTTTTGTTCTCAATCACAGGTGCTGAGATCCTGAGCACAGACGAGAACTTGACCTCATCTGCACTCTCTTGTTCGAAGCGATCAATCCACTTTTGAGGAACACCGCGGGTTCTGGCCAGAAAGACGGTGAGATTGGCAAACTCAGCATCCAAGATTCTCAAGGACCTTGGAATTTCATTCTTCTGGAAAGACTGGATGACATTTTGGGCATCTGTGACATCTAAGGCAGCCCTGTAAATAACGTCGGTCATTCTGTCTGTCTGTTCACCTAAGTAAGATAGCCAGAATGCCCTCAAAGTGCCATCATCATCCACCAAAATCCCGGTGTCACATTCCTGGGCGACTTTGCTATCGAGCAAAACGGACTCCAAATTGGTGGCCCTATATCTAGGGCTGAAAGAACTGGCTGGGATGTTAAGGGCAGCCACAGAACTGACGGTCACATCGTCTGACACAATTCTATGGGTGTAATTGTATCCAATGAAAAACGACTTGTCTCCCCTCTTCAAGGGTTTGTTAGAGAATTTCGGGGTCTGGACGTCGGCATCAACCATGGACGGGTCATACTTGACTATAGCATAGTTCAAATTAGGCTGTAAGAACACAACTTTTCCAACGACATCGACCGAGTCGGCAAAAATAAGGTAGATATCCGTGATGTCATGCGGCACGAATCGGCGGGAAACCAATGCATACCCATTTTTGGCATCGATGATAACTCCGTGGCCCACACATTTGCTAAATGGAAATCCATCGACGGAAATGGGAGAGAATGACCTGACCAGAACGAATGATCTAGAAAGCTTGGAGCAAGCGCTTCTAGCGTCGTTCGAGAATGGGAGATCGACAAACTTGGCCTTCTGTGGCTTGCGCACTAACGGTGGCAAAGGCTTGTCTTGCAAGGACTTCATATCCCAGAGACCGGTCTTGTCGTTTCTCGTGGCAAGTCTAAATTCGGATTGCCAGTGCCTCTCAATATACACAACCAGTGTATTCTTGAGATGCAAATCAGACAAATTGCGGAAAGTTGCAATGACTTTCTGGCGGTCGGGAATGTTTTTCATGACTTGGATGAAGGTATCCAAATCTGGAGTTGCGTGGTCGTCAATTTTGTCCAAAATCCAGCCGGTTTTGTCTTGTCCATTAAAATCAAATGTTCCTGAAGCATCATTAACGTAAACACCCTTCACTGGAATACAAAAGCTTTTTGCTAGCTGGTATGAAAGATCATTGAAGGACGCACCGGCTATATCAACAAACCTGTCGGGGGTAATAGCATGCAAGTCGCCAACAGTAATCTGTTGCACTAATTCCTTGCCTCCACGCTGAATAACATACTCTAATGTGTTTCCCACATTTTCGTCTAGGATGACATCAGCGGTTATAAAGGTGGATATGTGCTGGCCAGCAATGGAGATAAGCGTGTCTCCTTCCTTGATTAAGCCATCTGCTGGGCCTTTGGGCAAAACAATGTCACAGACCAAAAGTCCCGATTTGTCTGGGAAAAGCTCCCTCGCTTTAGCTTCAGCCTCAGGCGTCAAGCCCAATCTTCTGCACTCTTCGAAAGGGCGCATGAGCCATTCAACTTGAATATCACCTCTTGTGATGGGCTTGCCCTCTTGAATACACTTCAAAGCCCTTAGAGGTCTGTGTACTGGAAGAAAGAAATCTGTCGAAGCTTCCGAGGACCCACCAGCCTGTAATGCCACGGCTTGACCATTTTCGTTCACGACTGGAGATCCCGACGAGCCTCCAGAGGCACTGGCTGCTGCTTGTATATACTCAGTATTGAAGTCGTTATAAGTCATAGAACCATAATAAGGAGCATTCCTGTCTAAACGAGAAATGAACCCGGCCAAGATGGAAAGCTTTTCACCGGCGTCGTTACCAACGACACGGATCTCGGTACCAACCTTTGCTAAGTCAGGTCTCAATTCAAGTTCAGAAATAGTCATGTATTTGATCTTAGAGGGATCGAATTTTAAAAACCCGAAATCGTGAATTGGGTCTCTGTAAATTGGCGATACCACCGCCTCTTCATGGTTGTCAAAAACAGCGTAACCAGAAAAGGGACCTGGGCCAACAACATGTCTGTTGGTGAGGATTATTCCACGAGTCGAGTCCACGACAAAGCCCGTAGCCTCGCTTGTGAGACACGTCTCGGTGTCGAAATTGGTGATGTTGGAGAACTGGATTGAAACAACACTTTTGATGACTTTAGTGATAGTTTGACTCCAGACAGTACTGTTTTCCGAAGCACCCGGAAGATCAAACACTGGCATAGGAGAATCGCCCTGCTCTGAGTAGCTCTCGCTTTCACTGCCCGAAGATGCTACATCTTGCTTCTTGTGTGGCGAGTGAACGTCGCCGTTGGATGTCCTTCTTTTTGGCATAATGGGAAACTTGAAAATTCTTTCAGCCGTCTTATGTGAAAATTTGTGTGTCGGCCAATAACCTCTGTAAATATCTTCCTGACTTTTTGATGAGTTCAGGTCGCTGAGCTTTTCTTTGAAAATTGAGATCGCATCTCAGACTTCGAGAATCGGCACAATCACGTGATGTACCATTGTTTGACCAGCTTTTCACATTCATTTAGACGACGAATATTGCAACCTCAAAATCAGATAAGCTTTGAAGGAACTTGAATCGACCTTTTATCGAGAGACAAATTGTCTGTCTCACAGTCAAGCTTCTCGATGACGCGCTGGGTCCATGTATTGTAGTATTCGTTCTGACTTGGTTTATCGAAAGTAAATGATGGGTTTATCATCGACCCCATCATCTGGACAATCTCCCAGCCTCGACCTAGTTTCCCTTGGATTTCTTTTTCGTGGGTAGTATCTTCAGAGGACCAATCATTGTGGACATACTTCAACTCTAAATCGAGAACCCAAGGTTCATTTTTGAGAGACTCCTCGATTATGTTGATCCACATGATCATATTTGCTTTCATGAGGCCTCCTTTTTGATACTGGAAAAGTTGATCTTGGAACTCAGACTTTTTGCCAACGTATTTCAGGATAATCTTATTATTGATTCGAATGTATGCTGCGTGGACAATACCGCACGCTAGTAGCCAGTCATTTTTCTTGATGAATTTGTGCTTCTCTGCCAAGAATGTTTCCAAGATTCGGGGAGTCACATTCGAGGGTATGTAGAAGTTGTTGGCAAAAGAAATGAAGTCAGCAATGGTAAGATGACGTATATATCGCGGCGAGCCCGGACTGGAGAGCGCCAGCTTGGAGGGTGAGCCCTTCGGGGTCTTCATAGGTGTTTTAAGCGGCGAAAGTGAAGTGTCTGTCCTTTTCGGGTTGAAGGGGGAGTCTGTATTTGCAAGAGGTCGTGCGCCATTGCCGGGGTTGAATGGCGACTCCTGTGTGAAGCTTTTGGGGAGCTCCAGATCATCGTTCTTTAGCTTCTGTAGTTTCTTCAATGGCGAGCCGACCGACGGAGTGTACGTACGCTTCATAGGCAGCACCAGCGCCATCTTCTTTGTGGGAGTGCTCGTTGGGGACGAGACATGAGACACCACTCTCTCTTGAATCTCATCAAGGATCTTTTCAAGTAGTTTTGGTTGTAGCGGAATTCGCTGAGGCACTGGCGTGGGGAGAGAGAACTTATCCGAGTACCGTTCAACGGCCAAGTATGCACATAGATGGTGCCTTGCAACATCTGCCTTGTGAGGAAGAATTGGGATCTTTTGCAAGGATAAATTATATACAGAGTCGATGTATGATAGAAGGGGGGCGGGGTATTCGCCCGAGAAAGTGGGAATGATGTCTTTCAATGACTCTTTTAGCTGCAAGGAATTCATGAAGCGTTCAAGGAGGATGACAATCTTCGGTATGTGCTCTATGAGCAGGACGGAGGGGTGCGTATGCAGGTGTAGAGTAGTAACGTTAAAGAAGGCACGAAAATAAGAATCGGCATGTATGGGGAAGGTGGACAAAGCTTACTACATAGAGTCTCGAAAGACACCTCGTACAACGCTTCTTTTGTGCAGCTTCTTCTGCAGCAGCTAGAGCTACCGTGGACCATCCCCACACCCGTGCACCGGTGTGCGCACTACACCACTGACCAACCAGAGAAAAACTAAAACCCATTATCTTGAGGCAAGTGTTGAAGTCAGCAATGTTCGCCAGAAATCTCATAAGGGCATCGACGCCTGTCCGTACATTCAGCAGTTCCCTTGTTGCATGCCAAAAGACGGCTGTTGCTGACAGTTCTGCAATTAAGGCGAAGGAAATTATCTCGGGAGCCCCACAGGAATTGGTCACAGACAGAGTCGTCAGAATCTATAAAGAAGCCAAGCCTGCTACGCAGTCCGGACATCACAATGGAGTGTTCTGGAAATTGGACTGGGACGTTTTGGGAAAATCCAACAGATGGGACAACGACTTGATGGGCTACCAAGGAAGTGCAGACTACATGCAAGGAACCATCATGAAGTTCGACACTAAGGAGTCCGCCATCAACTTCGCCGAAGGCCAAGGATGGTCTTACTATTTGCAAGAGCCTAAGAAGAGACACTTCAGAAAGAAGGAGTATGCCATGAACTTCCAGCATTCTGCCGGTCCTTTGAAGCATATCAGAACGAAGTAGGGGTTTTCCATCACACATGAAATTATTACACAACGGGTCATAGCTAATAAATCCAGTCATTGAATGGCGGCATGAGACGAATTGCCCGTCCGAGATTCACACTCTTGTCTACTACCGTACGATGATACCTTGTCTACTACCGTACGATGATACCGTGTCAAGATGTTGCGAGAGCACCTCCAATGAAGCATCAGTGTAGTTTGGAGCCCATAAAAAGGCCAAGACTGCTTTTGTAACGCACAAGCGTCCGAGGCTCCCAAGAGCGCCATGTATCGGAGCTGACATCCGTGAGCATTGTTCGGGCTGTGATAAGCTTTAATAAAGAGATTTCTACTGCCGCAACCCATTCTCATATCTAGTGCAACATGCAAGCCTGGCGTCACAGCATATTCGCCTGAGTCAGTCAGCTTGTTATCAGTGATTTTGGTCAGGCAGACGCTCATCTCAAAATACGAGACAAGTCGCGCTCGTACGCACACCAAAGAAAGCACGCGAGTAAACACTTACAGGTAACAGGCTAGCGAGTCTCCTTGGTTCTGTGGTTGATCAGGCACATTTATATAGCACACGCTAAGGGCATTCCGTGTCAAATAAAAACCTGCACTCTGGCTCTCGCGTGGATTAGCAGAGTCTCTGTCACATTGCGAGTCAGATACGCCGTCCATGTCTTACAACAAATACAACGGCAGCAGGCGGGGCCATTCGTCTCACGGTCCCGTGTCTTCTCATCTGTATAATACATCCGGTGCAAGCCGTGATCGTGATTCAAGAGAGCAACTACTAGATCCGCATACGAAGAGATACCTGGATAAGCCTCGGGGTTCCAGCAACGGCAATGGCCATGGCCGGGCTAGCGGAAGAAGAGAAGCGCCTAGAGCAGAGCTTCGTGGCGGTATAGACTCCGAAACAGGCAAGAATCCCAAAGACGAGAGCCACGGGCTACAGATGCATAGTTTCGACTATCTCTCTCAAAAGAGCCCCACGTCTGCTGTTGATGTCACCAAAAACTACAAGGTTGTGTACGACCCCGAACTCGACAAGTCTTTAGCCAAGAGCGAGAAGAAGGGGAAACATCGCAAGCTTCTCTTTAGCTCCAGTACTGAAAAGAAGCCTCTGGACCCGAGGATCATCATGGGATTACCTGCCTACTATGGTAAGCCGATCAAAACCTCAAAGAAGATGGCTTTCAAAATTCTTCCGAGGGCAAGGTTCACTTTCGACAAAGATTCCTTGGGTGCCCCGCCTCAGTCCGAGTTGGTGGTGTGGGATCTACCGGCTACCATCAACGAAGTATACCTCGTGAAATACTTCGAGTCTTTTGGGAATCCGGTCAAGGGAGTAAAATTCATCAATGATCCAATCAATGCGGTGCCTTTGGGCATTGCTACCTTCACCTTCCAAGGTCTGATAGAAAAGTCGCTGACACTAGCCAAAGCGTTCCTTAAAACTGTCAGAGCTGAGGAGTCTAAGATAGACGGTGTATCTCTCAAGGCTGCGCTCAATGATCTGGAAGATTCAGTTTTGAATGCTCGGGTGAAAATTGC
Source organism: Metschnikowia proteae (assembly GCA_002370515.1). Lineage (NCBI taxonomy): Eukaryota > Fungi > Ascomycota > Pichiomycetes > Serinales > Metschnikowiaceae > Metschnikowia > Metschnikowia proteae. The sequence goes on along the minus strand of NKYY01000002.1, from coordinate 645,654 downwards.
ACAAGAGAAGCTTCGCCTTGAACACGTCCGAAGAGAGAATGAAGAAAAGAGGCGCCTTGAAGACAAGAGAAAACAGGCCGAGATTGAACAAATGAAGGCGAAGAAAAAGGAGGAGGAGAGCGTGCCAGCAGAGCCAAAAGCGACGAGTCTAGCAAACACTACCACTCTATCTTCAAGAGCCGGCAAGCGAGTTATCAAGGGCGTATTCCTTCCGTCTGAATTGGCGAAGTACGTGAAGGAAAGGCCTTTTCTCTTCATTGATGACAAACATGTCCCCACAAGGAAGATCTCAACGCTGGAAGTAAAGAAAGTACTCACCAAGTACGACTGGACGCGTGTTTTGCTAGACAAAAGCGGGTTTTTTATCGTTTTCAACTCTTATGAAGAGTGTAAGAGATGCTTTGATAATGAGGACGGTGTCAGGTTCTTTGAATTCCGCATGTTTATGAACCTCTGCGTCCCGGAAAAGTATGAAGAAAACTTGCTTGGGAAGCCAAGCGCGATTGGTAACAACGATATTGTCAACGAAGCAGCAAATCTTTTGGTAAAAGACTTCCAAAGCTTTTTGGGTAAGGATATCAGAGAAAGAATCATCGCTCCAATGATCCTCGATTTGTTGTCTCCTGACAAATATCCAGAGTTAATGAAAGAACTCAAAGAAAAAGAGCTCCTGGAGAGTTTGCAAGCAGAGAAAATCAAAAACGAAAAGGCGGAGACGTCATCTTACACCATGCAAAGCTCCACTACCACTAACAATAAGTATGTCTTTACCTTGCCAAGCTTCGCCAAAAAGATCGGGCTGCTGCTGGGAAACAGCATGAAAAAAAAGAAACTCTTCCCAATGCAACGTGCATTAGACTTCGAGGATGAGGAGTCGGATGAGTCAGATGGAGAGTCTAGTAGGTCTGCCACACCGGTGCCTCACTTGAAGCGCGAGGGCAGCGCGTCAGACAATGCTGATGTGAAGAGACAAAAAACATCGAAGCTCAAAGATACGCTATTATACAGCGAGTCCTCTGGAGACGAAGCTGCAGAAACTGAGAGTCCCGAGCCCCAGCCTGCAGAGAATGATACGAACATTGACGACGTGGAGGATGATGTCGAGAACAAGTACAGATCTACCGAAACGCCACACCCAGAACTTGTTTACGAAGAAATTCAGCCTCGTGCTGGCACCGTTCTTGATATAACAAGATTGCAGGATCTCATGAAGGATGATGAAGACATGGAGTTGGCTCGGAAATTGTTATCTACATTGGAAGCCACACCTATCAAACATCCGAACTATTGGGCATGGAAGCAGAAAGAACAGGCCTCAAGTGCAATTGTTTCCGACGAAGAGCCCATTGGATTGCTCAGCGCTCATCTAGAGTGTGACACGGGCTCTTTCAAGAGTCAGGGCTTCAGAAAGATCGCTGATGCTGATAAGATTGAGTATCTTCCTCATAGAAAAAAGATTCACAAGCCGCTCAAGACCGTTCAAAACGATAATGATGAGAGCGGCAATGGGTCCACTGTGAACAATAACAACAACAATGTTCAGAGCTCCCGTGTGAATCGGGCTAACAATAGAAGATTTGCTGCAGATATCAGTGCTCAGAAGCAAATCATTAGTTCAGAGTCGGATATCTTGAACCTCAATGCGCTAAACAAGAGAAAAAAGCCGGTGTCTTTTGCCCGGTCTGCTATTCACAATTGGGGTTTGTATGCGTTGGAGCCCATTGCGGCAAAGGAAATGATTATAGAATACGTGGGAGAGAGCATCCGTCAACAAGTCGCAGAGCATCGGGAGAAAAGCTACCTCAAGACCGGAATCGGGTCGTCTTACTTATTCCGGATTGACGAAAATATCGTCATCGATGCCACAAAAAAGGGAGGTATTGCACGCTTCATCAACCATTGTTGTAACCCCAGTTGCACTGCCAAAATCATCAAGGTCGATGGTAAAAAGAGGATTGTCATTTATGCTCTCAAGGACATTGAAGCCAACGAAGAGCTCACTTACGACTACAAATTTGAGAGAGAAACCAACGACGAAGAGAGAATCCGTTGTCTCTGTGGTGCGCCTGGATGCAAAGGCTATTTGAACTAGTATTTTTTATTGATAGGGTATAGAAATGAGCCAAAGCCAAAGCCATGTGTATATCAGCTGTGTATCGTCACACTCGGCTGCTGAGCTCCAAACATTGCAAAAATAGATTCTACTTCATGCATAGACAAGTATAAAGACGTCTAAAGCGCACCTCCACACTAGCTAATAAGACGCGAAGCGACCACACCTGCATTGATAAACTGCAAACTGCACAATCGCGCGCCAGTCATAGATTTTACCATAACTAGCGTAGGTAGGAAGGCTCAAGCTCTATGAGAATTCTATGGATAGGCGGCCACAATGAAATCTTTTGCCGGTCTCGGATTCTTCACAAATGTTGGGGGCATGCTGTGAGTCGATCAAGACCCAACATGCGTGCCCACGATCAGCGGTTCAGCACCTCTACGGTCACGCACGAGAACCTGAATGATTCACTTAAGTTTGAAGAGGATCATGAAATACTCGATACTCTGGGGAGCGCCGACGCTCCCGTGAATGCACCGCTTGTTGATTCGTGGGACCGTGGCGGCTTGGAGAAAAGCAACGCCTTGTCACCTTTACTCGCCTCTACCAGAAAACTTATAGATGAACATAAAGGCTGTGTGTGCTTGATCCAGGTGGGCAGTTTCTACGAGCTCTATTTTGAACAAGCTAGCCTCATAGGCCCCAAATTAGGAATCAAGGTTGCCACTAGAAAGACTAGCAACCACCAGATCCCCATGGCGGGGTTCCCGCTCACTCAGCTACAAAAATTCGTCAAGATTATTGTCCACGACCTTCACTTGAATGCGGCTATTGTGGATCAGTTTGGGGCCAGCGAAGATGCCATCAATTTGAAACACCGAAAGGTATCGAGGATAATATCACCGGGTACGTTGGTGGATGAGCTGTTTCTCAATTACTCTCAGAATAACTACTTGGTTGCGGTGCACTTGCCTCCCAAGGCCGCTTTGCTCCGGGACCTTGAGGCTGAAGTTGGTATACTGTGGGTGGACGTCTCCTTAGGTGAGTGTTTCGTGCAGCTATCGACACTTGGCGAATTGGCCGGCGACTTGAGACGCATCAGTCCGAGTGAGATTATCCTACCGAAAGAGTTCCTACACTCCGGGCCTGACTTTGACTGGTTGTCGGATATAGCCGATTTGAAAAAGTACTTTGTTCGTTTCCATAAGACCACTTACAAAGACTACAAACTCCACCTCCAGAACAACCTTGTGGCAACCAGAAAATTGTTAGAAAGCTTGAGCGTACGAGAGGAAGCTGCTTTGAACCTAGTCCTTTCTTATGTCAATGTCAATCTTCCTGATAGACAGCTACTGTTGGACATACCCACGAGGCATGTCAACTCGCGCTACTTGAATATGGACTCTCGTACCAGAGATGCTTTGGAGTTGACTGGAAGGTCAACTTTTGGCACTGTTTCCGTTGTCGGTTCACTTTTGAACACCATAAAGAACACGGTCTCTCCCTCTGGCTCGCGTCTTCTCACCCAGTGGATCAAGCTGCCTATTATGAACGAGCACGATTTAAAGCAGAGACACGATTTCGTTGCCTTGTTCCAAGCCAATCCACTCTTGCGCTTGCAAGTGAGGCTGCATCTAAGCCAGATGGGCGATTTCGTTCGCTCTTTACAGAAGTTAACATTGAGAACTGGCTCCCCCGTGGTCAATCTTCAGAGCGTTGCTGTGGGGCTCACCAGCCTCCTGCAGTTGCACGAGATGCTCGACAAGTCTCAACACAAGTTGCCTTCACGTGAAAGAGATTTGCTATCGGCATTCTTACAGGTCTTCGATGTTCCAGCAGAAATTGCCATCAAAATCTTCGACACATTTGACCTTGATGAGCAGAAGCCTATCTTGGAAGAGTGTAAGATCGAAGAGCCTCTTCAATCTTTAGAAGAGCAACTTATATCCGGCTCCAACTTGGGAGCGGACGGTGTTAACGCGTACATGAAAAAGTCGTCGGGAATTCCGGCCTCAGACTCGCAGGAATTTGTTGTGAAGAAGGATCACAACGCAGAGCTTTACTTCTTGCATCAGTCTCTCAAAGAAGCAGAAGATAGAGAACACAATTTCATAAGCGAGATCTCACAATCCATTCGGTCAATTGACCCTAAAGCAGTTGTGGTACAGAAAGAACAAGTTGGTAGGTACTTCAATGTGCTCTCCATCACATCCAGGTCAAAGAAGTTGGACGACATTTATTCTCTCTTATTATCAGAGCATAACCTTGAGATCATTGACAAAAAGAAAATCTCTTTGCTCATGAAGGCACCCCAAATAAGTCACCTTGCGGAAGAAAAGCACTCCTTGTTGCGAAAGATTCAAGAAGAGGAGAGAAAAATCATCGAAAGCCTCTCTGGAGAAGTGCTCAAAGAGATTTTTAGGATTAGATGCGCTGGAAGAAAAGCTGATTTTCTAGATGTTACTGCGTCCTTTGGACAGCTTGCCCAAGAAAACAACTGGGTTCGTCCTCAGTTTGTGACTTCAAACCGCCTAGATATATCTGAGGGTAGGCATCCCGTTGTGGAAGCTAGCTTGAGGAGCAACGGCCAGAATTTCATGGTCAATGATACCAAGCTAGGCCAAGAGGGTACGTTATGGGTGATTTCTGGTCCAAATATGGGGGGAAAAAGCACGTTTCTCAGACAAAATGCATTGATAGTGATAATGGCTCAGATAGGGTCGTTTGTGCCGGCTTCTAAAGCCAAGCTCCGTCTTGTTGACCGTTTATTTACCCGGATTGGAGCCTCGGATGATATCTTCAGCGACTTGAGCACCTTCATGGTTGAAATGCTTGAAACTAGCAACATCTTGAGAAATGCCACTAGTCAGTCATTGGCCATAGTGGACGAAATAGGCAGAGGCACGAGTGGAAGAGAAGGTCTTGCTATTGCGTACGCTACGTTGGTATCTTTGTTGACTGTGAACAAGTGTCGTACACTATTTGCAACACACTTCGGGCAAGAGCTTAAGAGCTTGCTCGCTCAGAACAAGATCAAAGAGACAAACATCAGGTTTCTTCGAACCAACGTGAGTGACGTAGGAGGAACTCTCTATTTTGACCACCGGCTAGAGCCAGGAATTAGCGAAAGGTCTTATGCTTTCGAGGTGGCCAAGCTTGCTGGATTCCCCGATAAATCCCTCCAATATGCAAGGCAAGCGCTTGAGATAATTGGACAGATTTAATCAGAAACTACACAGAGTTTGAGGTCGGTGCCTGTTGAAAATGGCATATGAAAAGTTTTCTTGTTTTACATGATTGGCCGCAGTGAATTTTCCCCCACAACTAGAACCTATTTACTTCGGCGCATCCTCCGCAGAGTTCTTATGGTTTAGTTGATTGGACACCATCTGATGAAGCTGTTGCAAAGCAGTATTGGATTGACTTGGCTTGGCCTGAAATGATGTACCTTGCGGCCATTCATTTTGAGTGGGGTTGAAAACAGGAACTTGCACGGGCGGGCCGCCTGCTTGCGCGTAATGTTGCATGTTGTGGCCACCATTCTGCTGGAAGTGTTGATATTGTTGGTAACCTGGCTGAATCTGTTGGTTATAGGGCTGGTATTGAGGTTGTGCTGGATAAGCTCCGTATGCCAAATTGGGCTGATATGGCTGCCCATATGGATTGCCTTGTTGGATGAATGCTGGTGCAGGCTGCTGATAGTAGTGGCCTGGATGCTGATATTGGTTTTGCTGGGGATAGAAATTGGGTTGGTTGGCCTGCGCCAGGTAACCCATATTCGAAGGAATATTCTTCACGGGCTGAACATTCTGTTGAGCATGGTGATATTCTGCTCTGGTATGATACTGCTGGCTGCTTGGAGTTTGGTTAGCCTCGTTATATGTGGAAGTGACCACAGGGGTGGCGTTCCTTGCACTTTGGCCGGGACGTGTATCATGCTGGTAAATTGGCTTGTATGCAACAGGTCGGTGTTCAGCAGTTGCCCCAGGGGTTGCAAAACCATAAGTCGAAAATGTCTCTTGCTTCGCTGGCTTCTTCTTGGGTGGCTCGCCGTCCTTGTCTTGTTTTTTCTGCTTCTTCTTACGCAGCTTCTCTTGCTTTCTAGCTAATTCTTGCTCGTCATCAGAGAACTCCTGTTCTTCCTCTGGAAGCTCTTCATCGTGGCAGTTACTTGCGTCTGTACCCTTGATTTTTCTGATAGAGTCCGTGAGAAGGAACTGGGAGTCAGGAACGACATAGAATACTTTGCTGCCCTTTTTGTCTTTCAATTTGGCAATCTCCTCCGTGGAACTGATGAGCACTCTGTAAATGGGGCTTTGCAATTTGCCAAAAGTCTCATAAAGTGGGCCCAAGAGCTGTCTGTCCTCGAAGCATAGGATGGAGTCTTCCTTGAGGATTCTAAACTCACCCGAAACACTGGCTTTTATGATGACGCTTTTTTCGACAACCGCCGTTATGTCTCCGATATACTCCAAAGGTGCGTTTTCGGGAACTTTATAGTCCGCAGGAAGCTCCTGAGGCTTTTCGTCAACTTCATTCTTGGACACAATTGGGCCCGATGACGCATCGTCCTCTTCCTCGAGGTTATCGAGAGCATCAACGTTTTTGTTCTCCACATCTTCAGATTCGGAGTCTGAGCTCGAGTCCGAGTCCGAGTCAGATTGAGATTCTGAATCTGAGCTTGAGTCGGCGCTCGAAGCATCTGTATTGGTATCTGATATGATACTAATTTCATCATCAGACAATGGCGCCAACTCCTCTTTTTGGGTCTCACCGTTCAAGAAGCCATTGATTCTTTCGGAGGTATTCTCGGTGTTGTCCTCGGCGATTTTGCTTTGTTGTAGCTCTGCCGGTGGGTCTGCAGACCCAATTGCCTGAGGTGGCTTGTTTTCTGGGATGGCCTCTGGGACATGGTCACCAGAAACAGCGGCAGAGTGGCCAGAAACAGCGGCAGAGTGGCCAGAAACAGCGGCAGAGTGAGGGTCTATATCTTTTGTGTCGGTTTCTGGTGTCGCTGTCTTCTCTTGCACTGGTTCTGGCTCTGGCTCGGATTTCATGCCATCGCCTAGGTCTGCGCTATCAATGGAAGCAATTACAGGCCGATCCGAGGCTTCAGCCTCGCTTCCGGTATTGCTTGCAATATTACCCACATCAGTAGAGGCCACTGAAGTTACTGCAGTGGCTACAGCCGGCTCTGCATGTTCAGTCATCTTTAGTAGAGCTCTGCTTGTCGGAAGAGAGCGAGATGAGCATCGGTTGCGTAGCTGGTGCACGGGTGCACTTTCGAGCCAGCTCGAGGCTACAATACTGATCCACCGCGCACAATATACAATTGGAAACAGTTCAGCATGTGCCTCCAGAGAATATTTACTTGAAGTGAATATTTATTTTGAGGGGTGAATCTTCTGGCTGCCGGCTATTTCGTCTTACACACTTATTTCGGTAACACACTTATTACGGTAAAATAACCTGCTACAACGACTGCCGATCATCGATTCAGCAGGACACCTTAACAAAAGGAGCAAGTGAGAAGTGTATTTGTTGTGATTCTCGCATTTGTTGTGATTCTCTTGATTGAACGTGTGCGTTTTGTAGGGGTGCGAGGATGCGTGCGTTTTCTAGGGGTGCGAGGATGCGTGCGTTTTGTCTGTTTTTAGATCGCCCAGCGTTCTCATGTGTGGCGCCAAACAAAGGCCACGGTCGCACCAACCTCGCCAAGGCCGCAGCAACCCGTGTAAACAAAGGACAAGAAAACATGGTTGTAGCCTTCTCATACTGCGTCGACAATAACCACAATGCGAAGCGACGGGCAGTGATTTGCAAACACAATGGGCGTGTCGCGAGGACGCAATTCTTGATCAGGTCTGGGTCATGCCAGCACATTGTCACAGCCTGCTTGCAATTGTTCTCCCCGCGTGCTCACGTGCCGGCATGGAGCGATGGATTTATTGCGCTCATTGTTCACCTGTGTGCCTAGCTTGGCTATTCTGCAAGCGCGTAGGATTGTCAAAGCCCGAAATGTTCCTCGCCAGCACGATCCCCTGGCGCTATGTGCACAGCCTTGCATTTCGCGCGAGCCCATGACGCTGTTGCAGCAGCGCTGCGCGGCAGCCCTTAAAGCAGCTTCTAGCCGCTGTCCGCTAAACTTACCTTTTTTTTGCCTTCCAACTTCAAGTCATACATACATAGGTTCCTCCTCACACTCCTTTTTCTCGCCTCCGTTTTTCATTGCCCTGCTTTCTAGCAATTACTTTCCTTAACTAACTCAGTATGTATCGAATATTTCCTCCAACTCAGTCAAAGTTCCAAAACTCCTTGGGAAGAGAGTGGTCCAGAACACACCGAAGTCAATCCTAGCTGGTTCAAAGGCGGCCATATTGCTTTGCCGTATGCTTCACACGCTTGTTTCATCATATGGCTCTGCCCATGGTTTCTTGGTGCAGTGTTTGGGCTGTACTGCTCGGTTTCCGATTACCCCTGGGAGATCTGGTCGTCATACCGGGCACTAGTCACTAATCCACGTGTTGTGACACTCCTTAAAGCCAGGCCGCGTGAAGGACATTTGGCCTGTATAGAGCGAGTTTTGGTCTAAGTTCGCGTTTCGTGTTTTCGCGCTCACGAGATAATAAGCCCATTTACTGCAAACCGACTCTGGCCTACTCTGATTTCTAATACTAACACAACTTTAGATGAAACTCAATTCCACGACTTTTGCTACACTCGTCACAGTGTTGGCATCCATTGCACTGGCTGCTCCTGCCAATTTAAACAATGACGACTGCGCAGAGAAGAGATCCCACATCCATCACAGACATAAGAGAGAGACTGTTTTGGAATACGCTTATGTCACCGTCACTGTCGATTCTAAAGGACTGATTCAATCTGCTGCAACTGCTGCGACAGCAGGTTCTGTCGTAAATGGTGCTGCTCAAGCTTCCTCTGCCGCCGTCAACCAAGCTGCTTCTGCTGTCGTCAACCAAGCTGCTTCTTCTGCCGTCGTCAACCAAGTCGCTTCTTCTGCCGTCGTCAACCAAGTCGCTTCTTCCGCTGTCGCCAAACAAGTCGCTTCTTCCGCTGTCGCCAACCAGGTCGCTTCTTCCGCTGTCGCCAACCAAGCTGCTACTTCCGCTGTCGCAAACCAAGCTGCTTCTTCCGCTGTCGCAAACCAAGTCGCTTCTTCCGCTGTCGCAAACCAAGCTGCTTCTTCTGCCGCTGTCAATCAAGTTGCTTCTTCTGCTGTCAACCAAGTTGCTTCTGCTGCTTCTTCTGCTGCCGCCTCTACCGCCACTTCCTCCAGTTCGGGATCTAGTTCGGGTGGTCTTTTGAGTGACTACCAAACTGTTACTCAAGAATTCCAGGACGGTGTGTTGTCGTGTGATGAGTTCCCAACCGACCAAGGTGTTGTCAGTCTCGACTACTTGGGTTTCGGAGGCTGGTCCGGAATTTACAATTCTGACACCTCCACTGGCGGAACATGTAAGGAAGGATCTTACTGTTCTTACGCTTGTCAACCAGGTATGTCCAAGACGCAGTGGCCATCTGAACAGCCTTCAAATGGTGTGTCTGTTGGTGGATTGCACTGTAAGAACGGCAAGCTTTACAGAAGTAACACGGACGCTTCTTCGTTGTGCGAGTGGGGTGTGGACTCGGCGGTTGTTGTGAATAAGCTTTCCCAAGGTGTTGCCATCTGCAGAACCGACTATCCTGGAACTGAGAACATGGATATTCCAACCTACGTGTCTGGAGGATCTTCCAGTCCACTCACTACTGTCAACCAAGCTACCTACTACACGTGGCAGGGAAAGAAGACTTCTGCTCAATACTACGTTAACAATGCTGGTATCTCCGTTGAAGATGGATGTGTCTGGGGAGACGCCGCATCGGGTGTTGGTAACTGGGCCCCAATTGAGTTTGGAGCAGGCTACGACAACGGAGTTGCGTACATTGGTCTTTTTGCTAACCCTAACAACGTCAACGGAGCCAACTTCAATGTTCAGATTATCGCAGATTCCGACTCGACAGTCTTGGGATCTTGCTCTTACCAAAACGGTAAATTCTACTCGAACGGTGTGGAAATCGCCAACGGATGTACTGCTTCAGTCACCAAGGGCCGTTGTCAAATTGTCCTCACTGACTCGAACTAGAAAATCCATTTTGACTTTGTTTCTATAAAAAAAATAAAAAAAAAGCTGCGAATCACGTTACTAGCTCGGCAGCGACATCAGTAGTTCGATGTGGTCGCACATTAACGACGTGCGTCAAAAAAGAAAGAAGAGCTCATCTCTGCGCGAGGCACAGCTCATGAAGAAGCCAGAAAGCAGCAATCACCAGCCCCTCGGGGGCATTGTCTGGCTGAAATGGCTGCGTAAAGTCTTGTGAACACGTTCAGACTGTACCAAGAGTCGAGGCAAGCCATTAAGCGAAAGTACTTGGCGGGCATCGCATCATCGGAGTTTTCCAAGAGGCGAACGCACAGCACAGTACCGGCGTCAAAAAAGAAATAAAAAGAAATAAATTAGCGGCATGGCAATTAGACACTTTGGTTGTAGGGCGAGTCCCGAATACCCCTAGACCACCATCCCGAGAAATGCGATAACAGCCGCTTCTCCGCGATTAACTGATAAGCCGGGATAATGCGTTGACCTGCCATGGGGAGAAGTCCCATGTTGGTGAATCCTCTAAGTGCAAGTAGCAGCGACCTGCCGAGCCCTTTTTTCGCGGTTGGACGCGGCATATGCAATGAAGTAATGCGGCACTTTCCCTTCATGGAACGGCGCTTTCCGGCATGCAGATATTCGGGACTCGCCTATTGAAATGCGAAAAGGATTTATCCCCAAAGTGTGACTCTTGAATCTGCCCTCTGATAAGAGACGTACATATGATCGAGAGCGAGTACTTAATAAAGCGCTTTCCCCTCGCACGCTACCCACTTGACACATATTCTTTATCGTTTCTTTTTTAATTCCTCTCCGGCTCTGCATACTCGGAGTTTTAGTCATATCTAGCATCACTCCACAATGTCTTCTATCGGAGAAAAGAACATCGGCGGCCCCTCCAAAGATTCTCAATATGTCCGTGACGAAGAGTCGCTCTCGAGCCTCAGCCCGCTCGAAAAGCAAGAGGTGAAGAGAGACCTCAAAGCCAGACACATTTCCATGATTGCCCTTGGTGGTACCATTGGAACGGGTCTTTTCATTTCGACCAAGGGTCCTATTTCCGCCGGTCCCGTTTTGGCGCTCATTTCATACTTGTTCATCACCACATTGGCGTACTCTGTCACCCAGTCCCTTGGTGAGATGGCCACTTACATTCCCTGCTCAGGCTCCTTCACGCAGTTTGCCGCCAGGTTCTGCTCCCCTGCGCTCGGCTGTGCCAACGGATGGATGTACTGGTTCCTGTGGGCCATTACCTTCGCTTTGGAAATTTCTGTGGTGGGACAGATTATTCAGTACTGGACCTACAAAGTGCCTTTGGCTGCCTGGATCACCATTTTCTGGGTTCTTGTCACCGTTTCCAATTTGTTTCCGGTGAAATTTTACGGTGAATTTGAATTCTGGATCGCCACCATCAAGATTATCGCTGTACTCGGTTGGTTAATCTATGCCTTGTGTATGGTCTGTGGCGCAGGAAAGACTGGTCCTGTTGGATTCAGATACTGGCGCAATCCTGGCCCATGGGGTGCCGGAGCTGGTTTTGTTCACAATCTCAACACCGACCGTTTCTTGGCCTGGTTGTCTTCTTTGATTTCCGCTTTGTTCACCTTCCAAGGTGTTGAATTGGTGGGTGTGTCTTGTGGAGAGTCTGCCAACCCCAGAAAGACCGTTCCATCCGCTATCAAGAAGGTGATCTACAGAATCGTGGTTTTCTACATCTTGTCTATTTTCTTCATGGGCTTGTTGATTCCATACAATGACAAGAAGTTGCAAAATGGTGAGTCTTTCGCATCCACCTCCCCATTTATTGTCGCCATGAAGAACTCTGGTACCCCAGTTCTCCCAGATATTTTCAATGCCGTCATCCTTATTGCCATCATATCCGCAGCAAACTCCAATGTTTACTCTGGCTCCAGAATCTTGTACGGGTTGGCCCAGGCCAACGTCGCCCCCAAGGTGTTCCTCAGGGCCACAAAGCAGGGTATTCCATACGTTGCTGTGCTTTTCACTGCCCTTTTTGGTGCTTTGGGATACTTGGTCGTTTCCAAGGAAGGTAACGAGGTTTTCAACTGGCTTTTGAACATCACAGCTGTCGCTGGGTTGATCACTTGGGTCGGCATTTCTTTCTCGCACATCAGATTCATGAACTGCTTGAAATCTAGAGGCATCAGCAGGGACACTTTGCCATTCAAGGCCGTATGGATGCCATTCCAAGCTTATTACTCTTTCGTGTTGGGCTTCGTGTTGGTGTTCGTCCAGGGATTTTCTTGCTTTTACGGCTTCACTGCTTCGGGCTTTTTCACCGCCTACATTTCTGTCATTTTGTTTTTCGCCGTGTGGTTGATTGCACACGTCGCTTACAACGGTAAGAAGTCATTCAAGCTTAGTGCTTTCTTGATTCCATTGGACGAGGTTGACATTGACACCGGAGTCAGAGAAATCGATGACATGGTCTGGGAGGAGACCACCCCCACCACATTGTGGGGTAGGATAGGTGCCAAGTTAGCCTAGATGCATTTACCATTAACTTTCATACATAAACTAATTACAACACACTTTGATTCCAACATGCTAGTATTTAGGATCTTCGTTATTAAGTCATCAGTCGGAGTGGAGGTATTTTGCGTGTGGTGCGCGATAGATATGCATAATTTTTCGTCCCAATCTCTTCCCCATATAATGTCGGAACCAGCCAAAATCACCCCGTTGGACGCTACAAGTAAAGATAAGCCCGAGCAGAAATCTGCCATTGACGTGAAGTTGCTCGACCAGCAACTCGCAGAGATGGACTCAGATGAGTTCGACTCGGATGACGACCATGATGGCTGCGCTTGCTGCTCTGGGGTGGGTCAGATCAGGCAAGCATAGGTGACTTTCACAGCGCTTTGACTTTCACTTTTTCCGAACGCTTCTCCGGACACTTTGCCGGGTGCTTCTCCTTGTTTTGGGAGGTTCTTCCTCCTTTTTTGCACCCGGCTCCTGAACCTCGGCAGTTTCATCGCCTGCATGGGTCTCCTGGGGCTCTTGCTTCTCCACAGCCGGGTCCTCCAGATTCAGTTTAGCTGATTTCTCGCTGGCAACTTCACTGGTAGAAAGAGCAGTGGGTTCGGGGGTGAGTTCTGAGCGGGTCCTGCGTTTCACTGTTGAAGCCGACGGGCTGGACCGCAGCTGGCGTCTTTTGGTATTTGTATCAGTTCCCCCTAGTTTGGCCACGGATCGCGTGCGTTTTCTTGTGGCGGGCTCTTCGGAAACGGCGTCCTTCTTTCTGGTGGTGGTGGATTTTCGGCGCCCTCTTCCAGCCTGCGCCTTCTTTGCAGATTCCTCGTCTTCGTCTTTCAAATGAGATAAGTCGGCCACGTCCCCCTCGACGTCACTTAGCTCCGATGAGTATATGTCGGTGCCTGCTTCGTTCGGTGGTTCGGGATCCCCGTGTTTCTGCGATTTCTCCTCTAATGGGTGCACGTCATTTTCCGTATCATTTTCTATGTCATTCACCTCCTTCATGTTAAAGTGTAGCTTCAACTTGGCCCACACCTCCGCAGCTGTAAAATCGGCGCCGCTGGACTCGATGTTAAGGTGCCGTGCAATTGTCTGCACCCTTTCATCGGCCAGAGGCCCGGCTGGCTTATGGTCGCAGATCAAGCTAAAAAGAGCGACCTCCTGCTCGACACTCCACAGTCGAGACATCGCTGCGTATCTAAGTCAAGGAAGTTATTTGAGTATCGCCTACTGACTGTGCGTGGAGCGGAAGCGCTATTGTTTGGCTATGTGAGTCGCGTTTAGCTTCCACCATCATAATGACGAACACCTCTGCTGGAAGGCCGATCTCTTGAAGTGCAGTCATTTCTTAGTGCTGGATTCTTTATCGGCCATAAAACATGTGCCTTTAATGAAATTGCTGCTGCTATCCATAACTTGTTTCGGCCCTGGCCAACTTTCTCTCACGCACGACTTTTCAACCACTTTTTTCACACCTTCACTCGCATCTTCAACTACACCCCACCACAGCGCCAGATGCCCAGGAGAGCTTCGAATCTATTTTCAACGGCTAGGGGCCGTGTGCGTACGTCCATGAACAAGTACAACTTGTTCAACTTGTACAAGAAGCTGCAGGTCAAGTATAATGGTATGACGTTGTACCAGCAGAAGTGGACCGCCAAAAGAGAAACCAGAGCTTATCACGGTGAGCACTTGACCGAGAGCCGCTGGAAGACTTTGTTCCTGCCAAACTTGGAGTCGGTGGCCCAATTAGATGCCTCTTTGAAGGGTGTGGATGTGTCGCCTACCCCAATGTCCTTGCAAACATATGCGGTATTGGAAAAGAGACTTGAGTTTGCCTTATTCCGCTCGATGTTTGCCTCTTCTATTAGACAGGCCAGAGAGTTCATCAAGAACGGCCATGTTCAGGTGAATGGTGTCACCATAAAGCATCCCTCCTTCCCTCTCCAAAGCGGAGACATTTTCAATGTCAACCCACAAAAGGTGATGCTTGCCATGGGCAGAGTCAAGCCCAGTCTTGAAAATGCCATCAAAGTGGACAACAGACAAATTGCAGTGTGGAACAGATATGTGAATGCTGCCAAACTGAACCCCAAGGACGTGTGGGACTTGAAGCAGAACAAGCCCGAGTCCTTGAACACCTTGGAGACCGCAAACCCCACCAGACTCGACTCTGTCAAGAATTTCAACAAGTCCGTGGAAGCAACAATGCTCCACACCCAGAAAGAAACCACCAGGGAAAGCATATTGGCCAAGATCTTGGCCAGTGCCGATGGAAAAGCCGTCGAAGAGCTCACAGGTGATCACTTCCTCAAAATTGTCACTGCATCCAAGCCTGACCTGGTGAAGTGCCTTGATGTCTACAGCATCTTGAAGAAATCCGAGCACGACTTGATCAAAAGTCACTCTCAGGAAGCTTGCAAGGCTTTTCTTTCCACAAAGAGCACGGAGTTTTCCTCTGCAGACGCTGCTAAGAGTGCTGCCAATGTGAGGAAAATTCTTAGTGAGATCGTTACGCAGCAGTTGGAGCGCATCAGAGTCAATGCCGAAAAGCTGAAAATGCCCGAGGATGCCAAGTCACTTCCATTCAACTCGGAGTTCGGCAAGAACTTGAGGTCGGTGGCTCCTTTGAAGAAAGATGAAGTGATGGAGAACGAGGCCAGCGCCGTTGTCAAACTTCCCTGGCAAAAAGGCTTGTTTGGCCGCCAAGACCCCTCCAAACCATACTTCACTCCATGGACGCCCCGGCCATTTATTGGCGCCCTTGCAATCTTGCCTCACCACATTGAAATCTCCTTCGAGACCTGTCATGCAGTATACTTGAACGACCCAGTTGCGAGACCTGGCCACTCAGAAGTCATTACGCCTTTCCCGGACCATGTTCATGAAAGAGCGTACATGTACTACGTTAGAAACGGAATGTGAACTTGTAAATATCAATTAAGTTATCGGGACTCATAGAGAATGTATCAAGAGCACTGCGAGATGGGGACATCGCGAAGCGCGACGCTTCATCCACCAGCGCATGCCCAGGGTTTCTTATAGAACAGTGAGAAAGGCATTGAAACAGTCCCCGCTTCTACCGCCTCTTCTCCATGCCACTAAGTCTTTGGAGCAGGCAACGAATGAGCTCAGATGGATCCGGGCTGAGCTTCCAAAGAGCTGCTGGACCAAAGCTGTGCTAAGGCGCTCTCGATTGGAGCCCTTGCAGTACATACTAGGCACTCAGCCCTTTGGGCCGTTGGAAATCCGCTGCAAAAAAAACGTGCTTATCCCGAGGTGGGAAACAGAAGAATGGACGCTTAAGTTGGGTGAGTTGCTAGCGGATACGAACGTGTCGGTCCAGATTCTAGACGCATGCACGGGAACTGGGTGTATTCCGTTGTTACTCAAGACTATGGCTCCAAAATCGCGAGTTCTGGCGTTCGACTACTCGGCCGATGCGTGTCTGCTTGCTATGGAGAACATGAGTCGCAGCAAAAGCGATTTGAAAATCTGGCAAGGTGATTTGTTCGATGTGAAAGTCTCAAGGCACTCATCCGGGGTGCATCTTGTAACATCCAACCCACCATACATTTACCGCGAGGACTACGAGAAGCCCCTAGCGCTCAATGGCATAGAGCAGTCTGTGAGGCTCTACGAGCCGAGAGATGCTTTGATTGGAGGCGTGGAGTTCTACGAAAGTCTTGTGGAAAACCTCGTGAAGCCATTGGATGCCGAAGGAATAGTATTTGAGCTCGGTTATGAGGAGCAGGTAATTGCAACTTCGAGGTTACTTCCTTGCGGGTGGGAATGGGGAAGGTATCACGACTCCAATAACAACTTACGGTGTGTGGTGGCTTGGAAGACAGGCTCCCAAATGGCAATATTGAGAAATCTATTGACAATGGATGCCCTAGCATGAATCATGATACCCATAAGGCATCTTCCATATAGTTTAATAGGACTTGTAGCTCCGTGTTCTAGGTTGGTATCTCATCGACGGCCATATCTGTGTCTGTGGTAGTTTTCGGCGTCTCGGGTGTTTCTGATGACTCTGTCGGGTTTTGCTTTGGCTTCTTTCTAGTGCCTTTGCCAACAGCCTGAATGAAACCCTCGGCAGGAAACACCCTGGTACCACTCAAAATGTACCCACCGTAACCTTTCAGAGTCATGAGCGGGTGCAATCTGCCCTGAATAGTCTGGTATGCACGAGCCCTGGTCTCGAAGATAGATGGCGCCAACACAGACTTAATCGACGAGAAGGCATGCTGAGTCTCCAACAACACTTCCTTAAACTGACTGTAGAACACCAATGGGCGCGAGCCACCCACACGGTGTATCGTGTAAGGCAATATTGAAGGGATATTGAGCGCCGTGACAGAAACAAGAGCGTCAAAATTTCCGTTGATTACCATACTCAATGCATGGTTGATCTCCGCAGCCCTCTTCAGTCTCCTCTCGTACTGAAGTTTCTTTGTAGGCTTCATCTCCTCAACCTCGTGTTCGGGAAGCTCTTCCCACAGTATCATTTCGTTTTCAGGCTCTGCAAACTGGAGCCAGCTCAAGGTTTTGATCATCTTTTTCTGAAACTCTTCCGTGTAGTTGGAGTGCCGCAACGCAGCCAAGTTGGCATGTTCGTTTTCGTGGACAAGGAGAATCGTTCCCTTCCCCTGCATTCTCTCCAACATTGCGTACGTCACCACCCCAGAGGTGTCATCGATGACGAGATAGGTTCCGCCGGGCCTGATATTGGCGTGACTGAGCAACATGCCCAAAGTCTCTTCGCTCATCTCCATAACCTTCTGGGAGTCTTTCTCGATGTAGTACTGGAGGAGCTGCGACAGGCCCAAGTATTCGACTTGAAAACGGCGCATGAACTTCTGCTGCTTACGGCGCAAATACTTTTGCTGGGAAAAGATGGTCTTCTTATCAAAAGCTGAGTGGCCAGCAATGATTTGATCGATGATTTTCTGGCCGATATCAGACGAGGCGCCGGACTTCTTGAGGTCGTCGATCTGCTTGCTGTCCAACTTTTGGATCTTGGACCCTATATTGATGATATCTTGGTTGGACTCGGCACTCACCTCGAAGAACTTGGTTACCTGATCCTTGGTGAGTTGCGAGTCGTCTAGCTCGTTTTCTAAAGGTTCTTCGTTGACACTGGTCAACGACTTAACGGGAACCGCCTCGTGGTCTTCCACAATTTCAAACGTGGTGCCGTATGGATGCCCGAATATGCTAGTAGCCTTGAAGGAGCCAAACTTGCCCAAACTGATGAGGCCGTCCTCTCTAAGAAATGCTATTTTCAACCCTTCCGATGGCAACCGGATGAGCACATGCTGTTTGGCCACAATCGTGTGGCGGCTTTTCTCCATGTCCATTGCAACACTTAGCATCCGCCTATGGCAGTAGATGTACTTAGGCGATGAGAACGGACTGCAGATGCGACGCCGGCTGTCATAAAGCAATCGGGCACTGCCGTGTGCAAATTAGTGGTGGTTTACAGGCGGATTTGAAGAGTCTAGGCGATTGAAAACAACCGCAGCGTTTTCAATTCTTTCGGGAAAATTCGGTTCATTGTCTCTGTCCCCCGGACATCTCTTGCACCCTGCGCGTAGTGGAGTTTTTTTCAATGCGAACGAGCCTCATCGCATTTTTTCAGCCCAACTAGCACCTATTATCACGTCACATCATGGGTAGAAGAGCCAAGAATAAGCAAGGAGCCCCTCCTTCTTTGGAAGAGATCTCAGGTTTCAAGTCAAACAGGTCCAAGAACTCCAAAGACAATAAAAGATCCGGCGACGAGGCGCCCAAAGGTAGAAGAGCTGCCAAGAGAGCACGCAAGCAGCGGGAAGATGAGATGGAGGCACCTGCCGATCTCCCTGAAGTTGACCTCGAGGAGTTGTCTTCGGCTAAAAAATCCTTGTTCGACGAGGACGACGACATTAACGGTTCCGGCTCCGAACTCGAGGTTGAGAACGACGAGTTTGTGGACTCGGACGAGGAGGCCAGAGCCCGGCCCATGTTCTCCGATGACGAGGACAACGATGAGTTGGATGAGTTGAATGCAGAGAACATGGAGGCTTTCTCCAAAAAGTTGGACGAGGAGGACGAGTTAGAGGCTGAAGAAGCAGAGAAGGAGTTGGTGGAGGGTGCCGTGCAGCCCAGAGCTCAAGTCTTGCCCACGGAGGAAGAAGAAGAGGAGATGTCCAAACATCCAGTCGATGTCACCTCCGTCAGAACTCGTATGCTTGAAATCGTCAAAGTCTTGGAAAACTTTAGCGAGTTGGCTGAGGAGGGCAAGTCTCGCTCGGACTACATCAGCAGACTTCTCAAGGATATCGGGGACTACTTCGGATACTCCGAATTCTTGGCCGAGAAACTCTTCAACTTGTTCGTGCCTGCTGAAGCCATCGAGTTTTTCGAGGCCAACGAGGTGGCCAGACCCGTGACTATCAGAACAAACACGTTGAAAGCCAGAAGAAGAGACTTGGCTCAAACTTTGGTGAACCGTGGTGTCAATTTGCAACCTATCGGAAACTGGACCAAGGTCGGCTTGCAGATTTTCGACTCGCAGGTCCCCATTGGTGCCACCCCCGAATACTTGTCTGGTCAGTATATTCTACAAGCAGCTTCATCTTTCTTGCCTGTTATGGCGTTGGACCCACAGGAAAATGAGCGTGTGTTGGATATGGCAGCAGCTCCAGGTGGTAAAACCACATACATTTCTGCTCTCATGAAAAACACTGGGTGCGTTTTCGCCAATGATGCCAACAAGGCCAGAACCAAGTCATTGATTGCCAACATCCAGCGTTTGGGCTGCAAAAACACCATTGTCTGCAACTACGATGCACGTGAATTTCCTAAAGTCATAGGTGGCTTTGACCGTATCTTGTTGGATGCTCCATGTTCCGGTACCGGAGTCATTGCTAAAGATGAAAGTGTTAAGATTTCTCGTACCGAGAAGGACTTCATTCAAATTCCACATTTGCAAAAACAGCTATTGTTGAGTGCCATTGACTCAGTCAATGCAAACTCCGCAACCGGCGGTGTCATTGTCTACTCTACCTGTTCTGTTGCTGTTGAGGAAAACGAAGCTGTGGTAGACTATGCCTTGAGAAAGAGACCCAATGTGAAATTGGTTGATGCTGGTTTGAAAATTGGAAAAGAGGGTTTCACTTCTTTTAGAGGTAAGCACTTCAGCAGACACCTCTCTTTGACAAGACGTTACTACCCCCACACATACAACGTGGATGGATTTTTCGTCGCCAAGTTTAAGAAGATCGCTCCTTCACCACATGACATTACCAAATCGGGTGCTAAAGAGAAGGAAATGAGTGCAAGAGCCGAGGCAGAAGAGGAGGGTATCATCCACGACGATTTCGCTGAGTTCGAGGCCGAAGAGGACACGGAATTGATCGCAAAATCCGTCAAGAGAAGTATGAAGAGAAAGGGACTCAACCCCAACGCAAAGAAATAGTGTATATTATCATTTAACAATTCCCCGACACCGTTCGTAACCTCATATACTTTTGAATTCGCGAAGGGAGTAGTTTCCTAAGCCATGCTCTTTGATGTACTCGTCACCGTATTCTTCGTATTCCTCTTTGGTCACGTAGCCTTCCTGAGCCTCTGGAGATTGAGCCCATTTTTGCATCCCTCTCCATGCGTCTAAAATTGGGTCCTCAGCATCGTAAACATTCAATGGAGCACCTGTTGGCAAGAAACTGGTCAATTCGCTTTGCAACCTTCCGGAAAAGTTAGGAAGCAACGATCCACCGCCTGTGACA
This sequence comes from Metschnikowia proteae, assembly GCA_002370515.1. Lineage (NCBI taxonomy): Eukaryota > Fungi > Ascomycota > Pichiomycetes > Serinales > Metschnikowiaceae > Metschnikowia > Metschnikowia proteae. The sequence goes on along the minus strand of NKYY01000002.1, from coordinate 625,174 downwards.
AGTATGTTTTCAATCATAGCTCTTGACTTACCTCCAGACTCAAAATTTCTGTCCGAATTTCTCGTGAGCAAGTTTTGAATAACCTCCGGAATACCTGCCTGATCTAGTCCGCCGATGTGAGGCTGAAAGTAGATTTCAGGGACCCTGATTCTCTCTATGTTCATATGAATCTGGTGATTCCTTCGTATTATCTCAGGGTCGGTCATCAATTCATCGATGTCATGTCCTTCAGCCTGCATCTTCACCATTAAGTTGGGGCGGGGGCCATTAATGAACTTGTGCAACACCGAATTTTGCCAATCAAACTTCAGAGACGCAGCCAATGTGTCTTCTTTGGTGAATTCGGGATCGAAATCGAGCAATTCTTGTTCTATTCTCAAAATCTCATTGTGAGTTGTTTCTTGCTCTTCCTCTAGGGTTGCATTGCTAATATCACGATACGCATTCCAATCTGCGTCATTTGTACCAAAGGTGTCGTTGGGATCATTGTCAATGGTGGCGGTGGCGTTGGCTCTTTGACGTTTCTTGCCATTGGCAGAATTTGTAGCCTTATCGTTTGCAAGATCGGCGATATTTCTCATTCTCTCCTGTGCAGCCATCGATTTTCTGTCCTTCATAGCTTCCATCATCTTCAGTCTGGACTTAAGCGTTTCAATAAGCTCAGCAAGTTCGAGTCTTTTCGTTTTGCTCCAATCGTCAAGGTCTCTTTTCCTCCATTCTTCTTGCTCCTGTACGTATTTAAGTCTCTGCTCCTCTTCCCTTTGCTTCTCTTCTCGAAGTCTCGAGCGAGCTTCGTAGTTAGCTTTGAGTAGCTTCTGCTTGCGTTTTTCTTTTATTTCTTCATCGTTCAATTCGGTATCTGGAATCTCTGCCAAGGGCCATGCCGCAGCGGGATCTTCTTCCTCCTCCTGGTCTTCACCATCCTGACCTAAAGATCGCTTAAGCGTCTTTTGCAAGTTGAAAATGTACTTGTGCAAGTCTGCGACATTTTCAAAATCCTCCTCAACAACTCGGCGTTCCGCCTCGCTCTTACTGAGACTCGAGATTGAATCTTTGAGGTCAGTATAATAAAGAAGCTCCTTTTGTTTCAGGGCGATGTTCTCCAAGCGTTTTTTCTGTGCTTGCTCCTGGAGACGTCTTCCATTCTCTTTCCTTCGTTCAGCCTGACGAGCTAGCTCTTCTTCTGACTTCTTCACCTTCTCTGGTGCAGCCTCGTACGGAACTTGGAGCAAGACGTCTTTCTTGATAAGATTGTCCATTTCCAAGTAATGGCTTAACTCGGAGTCATAATCCTGCGAAACGTATGCGTGATCATGGATGATATTCTTTGTATGATCATTGTTGATTCGGGTGGGGAAGTAGGGGTATTTGAGAGTCAATGCCTTTTGGAGAAAATGCAGCTCTGCCTCGCCTCCCCAGTCGATTCTCTTCGAATTGTGCATGATTCCTCTTCCATCTAAAACAGGTATAATGTGAGTCAGATTGTGCCCCACACTCACAACAATTCCGTCTTTTTTCGAGGAATTTTGGTAGAAGGAGAATAAAGAGTCTATCCCGAAAGCCACCTTGGGAGTCTTGTATGCTTCAAACAATATTTCATACATCCCTTTACGGTGGTTCAACGATGCCGCCACAGGTTCAGTCATAATTATGGGATTGTTGACAAATCCACTTGATGTGATTCCTAGATGCTCCAAAGAGTAATCTAGTATGCTTTCAACAGATTCCCAGTTGGTGATCATCAGAAAATCAAACGGAGACTTTGCCCCGCTTCTTAACGTAGGATAATATTCCGCCTCTCTGAAGATGTCATTTCCAACTAATGTAAGTGTTGTATTCTGTTTTCTGTCACGGTATTTGGAGATGAGATTAGGAAAGACATTATGGGGATTTTTGGAATCGGTCATGCCGATCTTGAGAGAGTCGGACCCGAAGTCTATGGCAATTGGTACACCGGGTTGATAATCTCTGTGAAAGGGCTCAGCCTCTTCGGGAGCCCTCGTTTCTCTGATCATGTGTACTTTCAAAGCCGGATGCTCGTCCATCTCGCTTGGCATGTTTGAAGGATCGATGAATCAACTTGGCGAAGCTACGAGCAATTTTTCGTGGTATTCACGTGTGCGATTATCTACTGAGCATTGTGTATGTCAAGCGTGTTTATTGCAAAAAGCTCGTGCAAAGAGGTAGCTTTTTTCGACGAGATACTAGCCACTATTTCCTAAGTATGGAAACTCACCGGATGGAATTGAGCTCTCGAAGATATTTGTTTCATCATGCCCAGTACAGAGTGCCCGCACGATAAAGTCACGTGCTCCGACAGCCCATAAAATCTCGGCCTGTCCACTGGCTGAGCCAAACAAGCAAAGATGCCAAACCCAAACCCTGAAGACAACCAATTGAATGTGCAAGGCTATAACATTGTCACTATTCTCAAGCGCTTGGAAACAGCCACCTCCAGGTTGGAGGACATAACCATTTTCCAGGAGGAAGCAAACAGAGCCAGCAAACAGGGTGCGCTGTTGCCAAAGACCGTACCCGTCGCCTCCCCAGGCACAAATGCCGAAGCAGTACCCATGGGTATTCCGGAGCCTGTCCCAGTAACTCAGAAACCAAAGCATATTGAGGAGTTTGAATTGTTGGTTCAGCAAAGAGTAGTACCATTTGTTGAGTTGTCCAAGCAAATAGACCCAGTTGTGGGGGAGGCTGCTTCCATTTTGAAGGCTGCTTTCGACGAGGAAGCTAAATTTTTGGGCTATGTATCCGAATCCAAGGCGCCTGCTGCTAATGAGCCTGCTTTGTTGGAGGCAATTCAACCCATCAACGAGAATATCATTAACATATCCGCTTTGAAGGACAAAAATTTCCGCTCAGAATACCCAAAGCATTTGAGCGCATTCAGTGACGGTGCTCCTGTTGTTGGATGGGTTATGACAACTACCCCACTCGGATACATCTCAGACTTCAAAGAGAGTGCACAGTTCTGGACAAACAAAGTCATGACCGAGTACAAGGAAAAGGACCCACGCCATGTCGATTGGGTGAAAAACTTCATGGCCATTTTTGACGCCTTGATGGCTTATGTTAGAGACCACCATAAGTCTGGGCTATCCTGGAACGCACAGGGCAAGACTTTGGCTGACACGTTGCTGGCATCCAAGGAGGTGAAGGCTACCCCAGCGCCAGCCGCAGGCGGACCACCAGCTCCCCCTCCACCACCACCATCCGATTTATTCGATGAGGCGCCTACGACAAAATCTGGGGGTATCGGCGCAGTTTTTGCAGACTTGAACAAGGGTGCTCTGGTCACCTCTGGTTTGAAAAAGGTGGATAAATCACAAATGACCCACAAAAACCCAGAATTGAGAAAGCAAGACGCCGTCAGCAAGAAACCAGCCCCACCCAAAAAGCCTACTAACTTGTCGGCTGCGTCTAATACACCCAAGAAAAAGCCAGCCCGGAAAGAGTTGGTCGATGGCACTAAGTGGATTATCGAGAATTTCACTGAAGCTGATGCGTCTGAGCCCATCAAGGTTGAGGTGGAGAGAACTCAGTCGGTTTTCGTTGGTAAAACGAATGGCGTGACTATCCAAATTCTAGGCAAAGGCAATGCGGTTTCGATATCGGATACTGTGAAAACGGCAGTTGTTGTTGACTCGTTGATCTCTAGTATCGATGTGATCAAATCGACTAAGTTTGGCTTACAGGTAACCGGCTTGGTGCCGCTTATTAGCGTTGATAACAGTGAAGAGGGAAGTATCTACCTTTCCCAGGAGTCGGTTGATGCAGAGAGTCAAATTGTTAGCTCTAACACAACCGCCTTGAATATCAACATTTTGAAGGATGAAGACTACGTTGAGTTACCAGTTCCAGAACAAATCAGCCACACCATTAAGAATGGAAAGCTTATCTCTGAGGTTGTTGAGCATGCCGGTTAGGCACTCTCACCAGACGCGTGAGCTGATGCGCAAGGCGGGCACGGCCGACAAGTTGAGGAACGGCAGGCACTATTCACTCTAAGACTTTCCATTTCTGAAACGAATGCGAAAATAATTCTAGCCATGCCTGTAATTTGTGCACTAAGTGGACACGGCTTTGTCATCTCGTATCTTGGTCACGTGCACGCGAAAGCGGTGGAATGTTCTACAAAAAGAATTGAGAAGAAAATCTCTTCAATACAGAGCTGGAACATTCTCATCTTCGCCTCCTCCTTCTTATAACCACATAGTTTATCAATAGACATAGACAAGCATAATGGTAAAAGAGACGAAGTACTACGAGCTTTTAGGCGTTTCCATCACTGCAACTGAAGTTGAGTTGAAGAAAGCCTACAGAAAGTCAGCCTTGAAATATCACCCAGACAAGAACCCATCCCCAGAAGCAGCAGAAAAATTTAAGGAGTTATCGCAAGCATATGAGATTCTTTCAGATGCCCAAAAGAGAGAGATCTACGACTCCTATGGTGAGGAAGGTTTGAGCGGAGCTGGAGGAATGGGTGGAGGAATGGGCGGCATGGGAGCCGATGACATCTTCTCCCAATTCTTCGGAGGCGGATTTGGAGGAATGGGTGGCCAATCCAGAGGCCCAACCAAAGGAAAAGACATCAAGCATACCATCACATGTACCTTGGAGGAGTTGTACACTGGCAGAACCGCCAAGTTGGCTTTGAACAAGACCATCTTGTGTAAGCTGTGTGAAGGACGTGGAGGCAAAGAGGGCAAGATCAAGCAATGTAGCTCTTGTCATGGTTCCGGTATGAAGTTTGTCACCAGACAAATGGGCCCAATGATTCAAAGATTCCAAACCGTGTGTGACTCCTGTTCCGGCTCTGGTGACATTTGCGATGCAAAGGACAGATGTACTGTCTGTAAAGGAAAGAAGACTCAAGCCGAGCGCAAGATCTTGCAAGTTCACATCGACCCAGGTATGAAGGATGGCCAAAGAGTTGTCTTTGCTGGAGAAGGTGATCAGGAGCCTGGTGTCACTCCAGGTGACGTCATTTTCGCTGTTGACGAGAAATCACACAAAGAGTTCACCAGAAAGGGTAACGATTTGTACTACGAGTGTGAAATTGATTTGTTGACTGCATTGGCTGGTGGAGATGTTTCTTTCAAGCACATCTCTGGCGACTACATTAAATTCCTGGTTGTGGCAGGTGAGGTCATCGCACCAGAGGCATTGCGTGTTATTGAAAAGCAAGGTATGCCAGTTTACAGAAGCAGCGACAAGGGTGACTTGTACATCAAGTTCTCTGTGAAATTCCCAGAAAACAACTTCGCTTCCGAGGAGAAATTGAAGGCTTTGGAGGACATTTTGCCACCAAGAACCCAATACACAATCCCTAAGGGCAAGGATGTCGATGAGTGTGATTTGAGTTTTGTTGACCCAAGAAAGCATCAACTGGGTGGCAGACGCGATGCTTATGACTCTGACGATGAGGAAGGTGGCCAAGGTGGACCTGGCGTTCAATGTGCATCTCAATAAGCGTATAATAATCTCAAGGGGAACTGGCAGGTGCACAACATATTCAACTACTTTCAAGTTGCCAGCTAGTTCTATTTATTTTATCGAGAAGTTTTTGAATCTGTAACTCACTTCAATCTTTGAATGGCCATGAAATAGTTTCCGCTTTGGGCGTTTTCGGTAAACTTCCAGCCACAACCAGGTAAGTACATGCAACCCCGAGAGTCCGCCACACTGAACGACTCGCTGAACTCGCTCTTCTTGAGCCATTGGCGAATCTCGTCTTCGTTGATGTATTTCTCCAAAGTGTGTGTTCCCACAGGAACAATATTGAATACATGCTCTCCCATAAAGATAGTCGTGAACCAGCTGACGAAGTCTCTATTAATGGTGGACAAGAATAGCCATCCACCTTTGTCTAAGCGGTTGAATATTTCAGTGAGGATTTGTGCGGGGTATTGGACGTGCTCCAACATCTCAAAGGCTGTTATCAAGTCAAACTTCTCATTCTTTGGCAAGTCTTCCAAAGCAATCAACTCGTACAGTATGATGTTTTCCAAGACGGGATCGAGCTTCTGATGGAGTTTTGCTGCTTGCAAGACATCGGACGAAAGGTCGATACCTTTTACAGAATCGACGTAACTTAGTCTAGCCAAAGACTCGGATAAGATACCGCCGCCACATCCAACATCCAAGACTCTGAGCAGCTTTTCATCAAAGATCTCATCCCGCCTATCCTCTTGTTCCTGCATGATCCTGTCCTTGATTGCAGGTGGGAGTAACTCCAAGCTGTAGGACGGTATGTAGATTTCCTCGTTCTCTGATTCAGTTGCCTCATTCAATTTCTCGTGCGTCCTCATAATAAGGTTGATATAGTCCACCCTAAGCAAGTTCATCTTGTGAAGAATTCTCTGAGGGCCGTTCACATCCCACCAGCTGGCCGCTAGGGCGTTAAAATGGGACATTTCATCCTTGGATGCTGAAGTAAGTTTATTCCCACGGCGATACGAGATACCAAAGTTCCGTATAGCCAGTAGAGGCTGTATGAATTTCAGGCACCTAAACATGTATGATGGTGGAGCAATTGGCGACAGAAAAAATGTGCGGAGAATATGCATCAAAGAGAACGCTCTGGTAGTTAACAGGCCAGCTTCTAGGCTTCCAGTAAATTCACTCAAAGTCAGCTTGCTAACTTTTGGGAGGAACGAGAGTCTGTAGATTCATTTTGGGGAAGATATGAACGATATTCGATTTTTAAAGAAGGTTTAATGTTTTGCTCTCTTTGAATCTGCACGAGTGGTGCCATTTGAGAGACAAGTTGCCAACGAGAAATGTCAAACAGAAGGCAACATTTTCTAAACATATCATTGCAGTACAGTTCCATAGAGCTCAAGAACAGAGCCACAGCTGTATCTCTGTAAACAGAAAACTAGTTCGAATCTCTTTCGTGGCCAAGGTCCCCATGTCTCTTTTACACCGCTTAAGGCGCGACTCGCACCTGATATCAACTCCACTGCCTTACCACTTGTATATAGAATGTTTGATCCAGACAGTCTTGTGGCCACCCGATCTAGAAGGGCCAATGCGGGATCAAACTTAAGGAGGCTCATAGAAATAGAGGAGCAAGCGACAGGTGCCAATAGCATCGTCTACACGGGGGATGACGAAAATGTCGAGCTATTGTTTCAAGAAGACGAAAATGATGTTGAATTCGAAGAATCAGGGAGTGATGACGGCGAGGAATCCCAAGAATCAGACGAGGAATCCCAAGAGGCAACTGCTGAGGCCGACACCAAGGCCGAGCCCATGGACAGTGATCAAAATGTGAACTCGGACGAAATGCTTTCAGACTCAGATATATCTGCATCAGACGACGATGATAGCGAGGGGGAGAGAGACTTACAGAAGAGAGAAAAGGAAACCAAGCGAAAGAAGAAGTCTCATCCAATCATACCAGCCATCAAGAAACCCAGACTACAGGAACCTAGACCCAGACCGCCATCACAAACAAAGCACTCCGAACTACTACTAACGCACGATCGCCGGGCGTCGTCGCGTAAGTCCGCTTTGAAGAATAAGGAAACTTTGGTAAAGAAGCTCAAGGAGGATGAGAGTAGACGCGCTGCCCTTGCGCCGGTCGTCAGAGTTAAAGAGCGGAAGTTGACCCAGGAAGAGAGACTAGCTCAAGCAGTCGAGACCGAAAGAGAGAATGTCAAATCTTTGCATAGTTTTCTTGAGCAAGAGATTGTCAAAAAGGAAAGACAAAAATTGTTGTTTCAGCAGAGAAGACTCAAGCTTCGTGATGTCGTTCGATTATCATCCAAATTGTCGTTCGTGACGCCTCTTGATGAGATTGAAGATGCGAGATACGTTCACAATGTAATCGACAAAAAAAGGAAAGGTAGGAGAAGAAGGAATACTACGGAAGTGATTGAGGATGTCGCTCTACCTGGCGCTGTTGACACAAGTCTTCCTTATTATCGGGAGGAAATGGAAAAAAAGAGGCAACAGGAGGAGTTAGAAGTGAAAAAGGAGCAATCTGAAGATGCCTCAGAATTCCAAAAAGACCAACTCAAGATTCTTGACTCTGAAACGTTGTCAGTCGAGGAAACAAATAAGGAGACCCTGGCGGCCCACGGAAGCATATCCCCGGAGGCGGAGAACGCCAACTCGGGAGATACAACGAAAGCCGAACCGGGGGTGCAGAGCCCGAATAGCGATATCAAGTTAGAGAGTGATGTCATACCAACAGATGAAAATCACTCAAAGATTCAGGAAGTGACCGAAACAAAATCTCCAAATGATTACGAAGCACAGTTCGTGTCAACAGAGGGAGAAACGCAAGACGAGCAGTCACGCCCTGAAATTTCTGATTCTGACCCTGGGGAAGGGAACAAAGAAAGCGTGGCAGATCATCAACACACTGAAAGAGCAGGCACGATTTCGGCTGAGCCCGAGGCGAAAACTGATGACTTGGTTATGCCCTCTAAGGACCAGGATACAGGAAACTTGCTGTCGCATGAGGAGGTTACCGATACGCCTTTAAATGTCGACGAGGTATCAGCTGATAAAGTCGTCGAAGAAGACACACCCAACCCAGAGCTCAATCCAGAGGCTGAAACTGCTGACGAAGAAGTGCAGGAGGACTCGGTTCTTCGAAGAAAAGATACGGATGGCTCCATATTTGAAGGACCGCCTCAGCTTGTCTCTCGCAACTATGTGTCACTTATAGAATTCGAGGGCGAAAGGTTGCTTCCATTGGCCAATAACAAAGTCAAGGTCCTCTTGTTTGGTGAGGGCGCAAATTCAGGCGCCTCAAGACGCTTAAGAGATGTGAAGACCATATTGAAAAGTTCCTTGAGACTGGACAATCCTTACAGTGTGCCTAAGGCAGAAAAGGAGGATGAATTGATGAAACCTGTGACAGAAATTGATGAAGAGGATAGTATTTTCGAAGCCTTGAGAAGACTTCCCCGCCTTGGAACCAAGGAGCTATTTGAAGAACTCGAGGAGGATGACCACAAAGAAGAAGCGGCTGCCATCGAAATCCGGACGGAAGCACCCACTGGATTGTATCTTCCGAATGAGAACAAAAAGTTATGTCTCATCAATGGAAAGGAGGTTCGCTATTTTGATCCTGCGACCGGTATCCCTTATGATAACAAAGATGGCTACAAAATCATCAAATCGATTGAAAATGGAGGCGTTCCTTGGCTCAGTCTAGGAAAGGATCAGAACACTTATGGAGAAGTGGAGATTTACATCAACAAGAGAGAAGGCGCAAGACATGCTAAAGGCGTCCCTGAAGGATTCGATGGCTTTTGAGTTAGTAATATATTAGGGGCCTGACTAATACTACTAAGGAACCAGGTAGTAAAACCTTTATGGAAAGTAAATGAATTCCAGACTTGGCCGAAGGTGGCGGAACACAAGTTGTTCCAGTTCGCTTAATGGGCTATGTGTTGTGTTGCACATCTTTACCATGAGCAGTGATCAAGTCATCCTGAAACCTCATGAGTTTTGTTCGAAGGACAGGAATGAGGACCTTCTTAATCTCTCCCGAGTAGTCAGACGTCACGTTGAAAACATATTCGTCTTCGTCTTGATCATGAAAGAATTCATCGAGAGTAATTGTTCCCAGCAAATCTTTCTCTTCGTCCTTTTTAGAACCATCGATGGAGAACAGGAGCTTCATGTCGTAAATACACAAAACCTTGCCCTTTCTTTGAGTCACGTCACAGTCACCCGATACGATTTGAGTTTCCTTCACGATGAATTTGAAGGTTTCGTTCTCGGAAGCAGTGTTCACGACATTTTCGTTCATGTAGTCTTTACTCCATGGAAGACAATTTTTGTCAACCCAATGCCTACAGAGTTAGTAACAGCCAAAGCACATGCTAATTTTGAATCCAATCATACCAGTTATTAGGATTGTGTACGACCATCTTTGATTCACTAGTTGAGTGGTTCGTAATCTCGAGATTCCACGAAAGTTTGCACGCACGATTTTCCAGCACCTTCTGTGCGTAAGCTGGAAGTCTTCAAGCGCAGATAGTGGTACACAACATTGCTATCAACAGTACTAAACATCAGTGGCAGCGCAATTCACCAAAGGTTGGGCCTTATGGGTGTAGATTCCAGTAGGCATATTGACGGGTTCGATTGGTGCTCAAGAACATAAGCGGATGTATACCATCTTAAATATGTAGGTGCGCTTAGCCATGTGGGATCAGTGTTGTCGAGCGCGTCCCACGCTTGTCTCTAGAACGAACATCCAACAAGAAACAAGTTCTCTATGTCGCAAAGCATTGAGCTCAAGGACTTGAAAAATAAACCCTTTCTAGATGCTCAGATAGAGGCCGACTCTCGCTTGCCGAAAAAAGCATATTTTTATCTTTTAATCGAAATATTTCTTGGTATTGAGATCCTTGTCTCCTTCGATCGGATTGCAGAGACCCACACATTGTTGGCACCTACTTTGTTGGGAGCGCTGTCAGCAGCCATAGCGCAGTCATTGAATCAAATCATCAAGCGCAAATATTCCGTAAACAAGCTCGCCAAATTTATTACATGGGGCTCGATCAATGGATGCTTCACTGCCATATGGTTTGACATTTTAACCCAGAAGGTGGATAACACAGTGAGGCAAGTGCTTCTCGACCAGACAATTGCGGCACCTCTCTTTCAACTCACTTTTGCTGTGCTTTCTGCCATCTGGGAAAACGATAGCATCTTTAGCATGACTTTCAGATCGACTTACATGAGATCCTTACGATATAGTTACTGCTACTGGCCTTTCGTGGCCACTAGTATGTTCATGATGGTAAGCCCAGATAAGCTATTTATCTATAATTGCCTCGCAAGCTTTGTGTGGAACTTGATCTTGTGTAAGTTTAGCTAAGGCCTTTTAGATTCACAATTACATTTAATTAAAAACTAATGAATATGCAATTTATCGAGACATCAATATCCTCAGCGGCGGAAATTTCCCCTCAATGGATCTATTTTTTTCCCAGCCCTTTTTTTTTGAAACTTGGAAACTTTATTATTTTTCAGGGGAATGAGCCCCATCTTCTTCTCAGAGCGGGCATTTTGTGGAAGTAAATAGTCGGGAACCCTCTTCAATTGGGTCTGGATTCGAGCAGGGTGCAAAACTTTGTCATGTTTCAAAGATGCCAAGTCCTGAGGATTTTCCTCGAAATATCTCTTCAATTTGTCACTGTTTATCAACTCGTTTCTCAATTCTGCTATCCTTGCTTCTCTTATAGCAGATGCGGTCACCGCTCTGAATGCATCCTCCGCTCTGTAACGGAATCCGTCCACCTGCTTCAAGTCAAACTCGAATGTTTTCAATTCAAGTCCGCTTTTTGCTTGTTGACTCTCCACCCTCTTCAAAATTTTCTCATCTTTCTTAGGGCCGCCGAGACCGGCGATTTTGTGTTTGCCAAGCTCCTTAGATGGAACGACAAAGGACAAGGCCATACCCGCCTTACCAGCTCTTGCAGTTCTCCCAATTCTGTGAATGTATGCACGAGAAGTAGTAGGCATGTCAAAATTGAGAACACATGCAACATTACGGAAGTCCACTCCTCTAGACACACCATATTCCTTGTCTTTTCTCGACTTCTTGTCCTTCTTGGACTTTTTCAGTTTTTTCTTGTTTCCAAGAGGTTCGGGCTGAGGGGTCTCAGCTTGCACAACATCATTTGTGTCTTCTTCGGCTTTGACTTCATCATTTGTTTCTTCCTCGGCCTTGACTTCGCCGCCCTCCACTTCCTCGGCCTTGACTTCGCCATCATTCACTTCCTCTTGCTCCAATTCTCCATTCTCCAATGTCGCGTCAGTCATATCATCTGCGGCAATCAAGAGAGTGTAAACATTTTTGTTGAACTCGTCAACGATGTGTATTCTGGAATTGACAGGCAATTCACTGTTTAAAACACAGCACCGAATACCGAACTGCTCCAAGAACAATTTCAATCTGTATCCACGTTCAATGGTATTGACGAAAACCAATGATTTACCCTGAATTAAACCCAACTTGAAAATGACATAAGCAAGCAAAAACTTGTCAAACTCAGTTGTGCGTGCATAGTATTGCACTAAGTTTTGTTTGGTCAAGTTCTCCTCATTGAGCTTCAACACGGCAGGTTTGGAGCAGAAGCGAGCCTTCAACTCATTTAAGTCATCGCTGATTGTGGCAGACATTAAGTATGTTTGCAAGTTGGACTTGATGGGCAAATAATCTCCGAGCTGCGACAAGTCCTCCATGTAGCCGAATGACAAAATAAGATCAACTTCATCAATAACCAAACTTTTCACGGTTTTCAAATCAATTAAGTTGCTTTTCACATTGGCTTGCAATGTCAGAATTAACTTAGATGGAGTTGAAACGATCACGTCCGGCTTGCCGGCGAGTAAACTGTCAGTCACGGACAGAGAAACATCCGAGGAAAGATTAAGAGAGGTCACTTTATGGTTGCAGTATATCAATAGCTTCTCAACAAACTGAGTCACTTGGTTTGAAAGCTCCTTCGTTGGGACAAGAATGATGGCCTTGACACATTTTGCACCGGAATTTTCTTCCAGTAAGATATTTTGTAAAATAGGTAAACAGTATGCTGCAGTTTTACCCGATCCTGTGCTCGACTTGGCAATGATATCTCTCTTCTCGTCTAAGGCAAGGGGTAAAGCGCTAGACTGAATCAACGTTGGGTTTTTGAAACCCAAATGATCTATAGCCTGCAATAATCGGGCGTCAAGTCCAAAGGAATCCCACAGATTTTCCTCATCGACATAGGCAGCAGCAGCAGCTTTTTCCATTTTGGCGGATGTAGGTTGGCCTTTTCTGAATCTGAGGATGGAAAATTAGGAGATGCTCATCCGCGAATGTGCAGGATCTCGAATAGGATGCCATAACTCTTCTGAGAGGACTGAATAACGTGAGGCGTAAAGCTATCGCTGCAACAAGAATTTTGTCATCGATGATTTATGCTATCTCGGTAAGCAAACAAGGTTTGTCGGTGACCTCTAGTTCAAGGGAGAGCTAGCAGCTTTCTAGGAGGAAAGTTAGGGAAATTACCTTACCAGTTTAGCCTTTCTGCTTAGCTGTTGCAAATTAGAAGACCTTGGCGTCCATTTTAGGAATTCAGAAATAAGCAAAAAGAGCCTAAAACTAATAAGAAAATTAAAATTTAAAAATGGGCGTGTGGCGTAGTTGGTAGCGCGTCTCCCTTGCAAGGAGAAGGTCATTGGTTCGATTCCGATCTCGTCCACTTTTTTTGAGCAGCAAGATCTTTTTTTACCTGATTTGGAGTGCTCTCGCTCTATCTTACAAAATATATGGTTTCTTTCGGATTGATTCTATTACTTACTTATCCGGTTTCTCGAGGCCCTCGTTCGATGAATGGTGCTCTAGTATTGCCTCATGCGGAGTATCGGAAGCTCCACCATCATTAGCTTTGGTTGAAAATTTTGACAAGGCCGCTCGATTGCTCGTGTCATTCTGGCTCTTTCCAAATCTTCTGAGAGACAGAGCAGATGGGCGTCTAAGACCAGCGACATCGAGATCCTGGGCTTCAATGTCTTTCTTAGATTGGGTCCGACTTAGACTGCGTATAAGCTGCTCACCCATGAATGTAGCAGCTCTTCTATTATCGCCTCCTGGGTGAAAGTTTGAAGTGGAAGACTCACTATCCAGCGGTTGTATCGTGCCTGACGCTATAGACCGCTCCCTTTTGCCGGCTTTACCCATACCATAAACGGGGAAAACATTAGAGGGCGACCTGTAAAGATGAGGCCTCCTCCTGCTTGAAACACTTCTCAAGCTCAGAGCTCTGTAATCTTGAGGATCGGCAGCAGCGACCTCGTGAAGCTTTGTAGGAGATTCTAGAGAAGAGCGACTTGATTCTTCTTCTTCGTCGGCGTCGTCGGCATCGTCGGCATCTTCGGTATCATCGGAAACGGGTTCTTCCTCCTTTCCACGAACAACTCTAGAATCCTGGTTAAGTTCTGGTTGCTGATCCCTCATGTCGTACCGCGGCAATCCTAACTTCTTGCGGTCCTTCTCAACAACGAATATATGCAAGTACCACGGTATGACCAAAGCAAAAAAAGAGCCCCCGATAATGTTTCCCAAGGCACCCGGAAGGAAAACCTTCCATGCCACTTCTGCGACCGAGGTGTTGGCCCCGTTTATCAATCCGATTACAATCATGAACATGTCTGCAACCGAGTGAGTGAAGCCCAACGCAACGAGCGTAAAAACTGGCAATATCATCATGATCAATTTAACATGAATTGGTTTGGCCATGAGCTGAAGGTAAACAGCCAAGCACACAAAGAAGTTGCCTGCCATACCTTTCAAAAGCGTCTCATGAAATTTGAACGCAACTTTTGCCATGAGGACGTCTTTGGATCCGGTTATCCACGTTTCCAGAGATGACACCGCGGAGAAGTGACAGACAATATAACATACAAAGATGGTGCCCACCAAGTTTAGCCACCAGCTAACAATCCACACGATGAGAAGGTCAAATATCGAAACAGCACCACGCGCTAGTCCCACGATAAAGAATAAGATGTTCGAGTTAAACAAGTCCACACCCATGAGAACGACATAAAACAAACCAATAGGATAGAGCAAGCCCTGAATTAGTTGGACAATGCCTCTATTATTGGCCAAGAGACCGGGACACTCGGATTGGACCATGACATGAAGCATTCCTCCGGTGGTAAATAGCACGCCACCCATGAATGAGTTCACTATCAAGGTATCTAGCGGCTGTCTCGCTTTCTTCATGGATGTAGCGACCACGGCTAGCGCCGTTTCATAGGTGGTGAGATATGCAGCATCATCTCTCATGGCCTAGTGTATAATGGAGATATATAATGGCTAGAAAAGGAAACACGGCTTTAGGAGACGATGCTTGCGGGTCGGCTAACACACAGGACGTTCGGTCGATGTGCGTATTTAAAATCACTCGGGCTCGAGGGTAAAAAGGCGCGGAAGAAGCTCAGGAAAACAAGGTAGAATTGCGGAAATCAAAGGCATCGGCCGGGTTCTCCGATGCGCGCGAGGCCGCGGGGACCTTCGGACTTTGCATCTCTTTCGAATCTGTCTCCTGCACGCTGACCTCTTTCGATAGCGAACGCTTAGTGCCCAGCTCCGGATTCGATGCTATGAGTTCCGGGTCCTCGGGCCTTGGATTGCGAGACCGTTTTGCTGCTCTCACCAAGTCTCTAAACTCCCTCTTGTATTTCTCAAGCCATGCATTTACAGGGAAGTCTTTGTCTGTGAGTGACTTCAGCAGAAGTTGACTCCCGAAGATCGAGTTGGCAGCCAAGGGACTTGAAAAGGCTTGGTGTGATTTCTCCCACTGGTTGAGTTTTTGTCGCAACTGGATCTCTGAGAGTGGGTGATTAGAATCTAGATTTGAGTTGTGGAGTAGGTAATAGTGGTTGTATCTGAGCTCTAGTTGCTGCCTGCTGCCCAGCGTGGGAAGCTTTAGTAGAGTCAACTTTTCCTTAACTTTGCTAGTGGAGAGAGAAGCAAAATCCACTTTGGGAAGCTTTTTCTTGTCCAGGTGGTGCTTGTGGCTTTCTGAGAAGTAAAAGTGCTCGTGGTCGACGTCTCGCGGCAGCGGCTTGGCCTGCTTTTGGCGAAAGAACAGAGACACATCGTTAGCCTTTCTTTTCGCCGGTGGCGACTTGGTGATGCTGGGGTCTATTGTTCCATTAAGGCAGTAGTCAAGGTGCTTTCCCTGCAAATGCTTAGCTTGCATCCTCACATTGCACACCGGACACTTCACTAAGCTTGGGTCAGTGAACTCGGGCTTCACAGCCAGAGCACTAGGATTTATAGTCAGCACGTGCTTCTCCGCATCACTTTCCGTATCGTTCACCTCTATGACTTCCACTTTGGGACTCTCAGTGGAACTCTCGCGTAGCATCAGCTCATCATTCTTCAAGACTGTGATAAGATCATTTCTGACGGCCTGATAGCACAAGACAATTTCCTCGAGCAAAACGGCGCGTTTCAAATTGCTTTCGAAGAGCTCTGCCTTGCAGAGAGGACAGTAATTGACACTCAACAAATGCTGTCGTATGCATTGCGAGCAGAAAGTATGGTTGCAAGACGTGATGACGGGCGCTCTAAGAAAGTCTTTGCAGATAAGGCATCTTTGGAGGGAATCTAGCTGTGATAGTTTTGGGATTTTGGTGGTTTTCCAGTCGGAGGGTTCGAAGCTTGACATGTTGGACTATGTAGCTCGTGGTGTGTGAAGGTAGAGAACACTCCGATGGCGCGAGTTGCTGACGTGCGAGGTGCAGCCTGTGATACTGGCGAACTACCGATGGCCGCGAAAACTGCCGGGTCTCTTTACTACACTGTTGTATATGATTAGGAGGTCACGACTGTAACTATAATTCGTCGTGCAAGACTTTGCCGTCGGTTGGGTTGGTCTTGTTTGAACTGCCAGAAGAATACTCCAGCTTTTCATCGGTGGAATTTTCTTCCTTAGCGCTTCCTTGCTCTTCTCCCTCAAAGCTTGGGGCACTTGCGAGTTTCACATCAGTAGTTTGAGGAGGTTCATTTTCAAGCTCTTGAGAATAACCCAAAATCTTCTCGAGGCCCTCGCTTTCTTGCTGTTGTTTGACAACGACAGGTTCGGCCTCTAGCGCCTCTGTTTCTTCAGAAATTGCCTCTTCTGCCAGCCCAAAGCTATGTTCTTCCGATGACGGGATGTCTGATGCGATTGAGGTCTTAGTGTCGAGAGCTTCTTCGATTTGACTTTGTACAGGGGCCGATGCTAAGGCCACGGAGGGATTTGTGTCGTTTGACGACGAAATAGCCTCGGGTAAGATTTCGTTTGGTGCTGAATCTTGTGCAGATGAAGAGGTTTCGGGGTGTTCTGAGACCATTGCCAGCGATTCCATGCCATGAAGGTTCTCGTGGGTCTCAGTATTCAATGTAGGCATTGCACTAGTGGTGGGATCAACAGCATAGGTGCTTGATTGAATGGGCGCATCAGCTTGAGTTGTAGAATCCAAGGCTGATTTATGGGCATCAGAGGACTCCTTGATTTCGAGTTGGTCTTTTGATTGAATCTGCTCTTTTGACTCTTGTTCTGTCGAGTTCGGTTCTTTCTCCTTATAACTCACGGACGAGTTTTTTTGGCTTTCTTCAATGATCAATTCAGAGACATTATCGTCCTGGAGTTTCGTTGAAGGCTCAGGAATGACAGAAATAGAGTCTTCTAAGGCGGGCAAATCTTCAAACCTACCTTGCAGCTGCTCCGATGAGTCCCTAGAATCCTTTTTAGATTCCGTGGTTTCTGTTGTCGACTCGGGCGAGGCATCAGAAACTACAGATTGTGATTCTGAAACATCTGAAATCTTTTCCTCAACAGATGGTGAAATTTCGGAAATGACAGACTCGACAGATGGTGAAACTTCGGAAATGACAGACTCGACAGAAGGTGAAACCTCATGGACAGCTGATATCACAGTTGAGGATGCATCGGATATGAAAGAATCCACAGATGGGAAATTCTCAGACACCACAGATTGAGCGTACGACGTAGCATCGGAAACGACTGATACCACCAGCGAGGCAATTTCAGAAGCAACGAGGCTCTGATCCAATGAGACTTTGGAAGGTGACGAAAGTTCAGATTCGCCATTAATAGCACGCGTAGCTTCATTGATGATTGAATCCGTATTTGAATTTCCGGGCGCCTTGGTCAATTCATGAACGTCCCGAGTGAGCTGAGATACATGGTCGTCAATGGTTGATGCTGTTGTTGTTTTCTCGGCTTCCTGGGTCCAATCTTTGGTACCTGTGAGAATACTTGGGGGTTGATCCTCGGTCTTTGAAAGTTTGTCCTTTAAAAGATCGAATCCCTCGAGCCCTTTGTCCTTTGCGATGTTATACGCAACTTTTCCGTACTGTTGAGCATATTGATAGTACTCAGCACCGTATTTGCGGGAAAGACTGAGACCAATTTTTGCGTAATGACGGCTGACAATTAGAGCGTCTCCGCCATACACCTTTGACAACTCGATGTATTGATCAAGATCACCCTTCTCATGCGCACGTTGTATGTAAATTGAGAAAACGCCCACGAGAATGGTAAAGAAAGCGTATTTGAAAAGGGTGCCGATGAAGGATATGATTCCACCGGATGAAGACGGAACTTGGAGGACGTTTAAAGAATTTGCCGCACTCCCTGTGGCTAATTTCTTACCATTAGGTGAGAAGCTCAAACAAGTAACGGCAAAAGCATGCAATTTGGTATAAGACTTGACTACTTTTAAGTCTGAGAGCCTGAGAAGAGATACGGAAAAGTCGTTTCCGGCAACTGCAACAAGTCCAGCCGTGGATGAGACATCGATGGCAACAATGCCCTTGATTTTGCTCGAGATGAGCTTTTCTCTCGTAACTT
Source organism: Metschnikowia proteae (assembly GCA_002370515.1). NCBI lineage: Eukaryota > Fungi > Ascomycota > Pichiomycetes > Serinales > Metschnikowiaceae > Metschnikowia > Metschnikowia proteae. The sequence goes on along the minus strand of NKYY01000002.1, from coordinate 606,770 downwards.
TCTTGAGGTTGATGTCGTATTCTATGATAGCAGAACCTTTGCCATTTTTCTTAGCCGCAGTGACAAGGACCTTTGATCCATTCACATAACGCACTTTCGAGAAGAAGTAGTGTTGCAAGATTGACGTTGTTTTTTTGTCTGCAGACGACGACGAAGAAATCAAGTTTCCAGAGTTTGTTGAGATCGTTTCGATGAATGATGCAGTCACGTATGTGAGAGTCTTGCCACCGTCCTCAGGATTGATGTGGAAATCCTTGATCTCGGAAGGAGACGATGGCTTGAATCTCAAGTTCAACTCCAAAGACTCCGGGTTGAAGATGAAGATCTCCGATGGGATTCTTGATGTCATCAACGCACCGACCGAAGAATCACGAGCTGTTTGGACGATCTTGGGATATTCGCCAATGGATTCGGTCAGCAAATTGTCATCGAATTGAACAGCGTCCAGAAATCCTAAGTGCTCCTCATCATTGTAGTAGTACTTCCTCAAGTTGTTATTGATGTTCATGGACTTGATCAACTCCGTGGACTGGTTGCAACCAACAAAGATGCTGTACTTGATATTGTCCGCTGACGGGTTTCTGCCAAAGTCAATGCACATGGGAGAGTCTTCGTTGGAAGGTAACGTGATCTCTCTGAATTTTTGCAATCTCCTGTTCTTGTCAGAGACATTGAAACTGCATCTTATGGCGGTGATCTTATTGGGAATACCGTTTTTGCCTTCGCCGCCGCCTCCGCATGCCAACACAGTGATGTTGTTGACAAAACGAAGGCCATAAACTGGGAAGCCCAAGTCTATCTCGACGCTGTGTTTCGTGGACATGTGCAGCTGGGTATCTGAGTGTCTTGGTGTCGGAATTTTGCGATATTGACAACAAAACGTCTTGAGGCGCAACGACACCCGTACCGCATGATATAGCACGGTACCTTCACGCCAGCACGCCACGGACCAGCATCTAAGACTGGGGATTATGCTACATTATAGAAACAAGTTGAATTGAGTACCGTCTCAGACCTCAATTGACCTGGACCCGTATACAAATGGGGTATTCTGCCTAAAGCACGTGACAAGAATCTCACGAGTACAGGCCTTCACCATAACCAAGTACGCACGCTGCAGCTGACTCATCATGGTGGAGCTTTTGGGTAGAGTTCTCTCCATTCTGTCACACGTCACACATGGATACGTGGGCAACTGCGCTACAGTGTTCCCTCTCCAGTTTTATGGCTGGGATGTGGATGAAATATACACCACGAATTTCCTGAACCACCCCGGATACGGAAAGTTGAAGAGAGCAGCCACCAATGCAGAATCGGTGAAGGCTTTGTTTGAGGGGTTGGAGGATATACTGAGTCCAGAGGATGCGTATGATATGATCTTAGTCGGATATTGTCCGAGCGCAGAGATCATGGCTCTAGTTTACGAGAAAGTAGAGCTACTCGTGAAGACCACAACTGGAGCCCAGGGCCCTGTGCTCATAATTGATCCAGTTCTTGGAGACAATGGCAAGCTATACGTGCCCAGAGAAATCGTGGAAGTGCATGCTAAATTTTTGGCGCTGACCGGTGCTCAGCTTACTACGCCAAACCAATTCGAATTGGAGATCTTGACGGGCATTACAGTGAAGAGCAGGGAAACGGCGCAGAGTGCGTTGCACGCATTTCGAGAAAAATATAACGTGCCAAACGTGGTAATCCTGTCCGCAATTATCGACGGCGATATGTATAGCGTGGGGTTTGTTTCGGGCCCTGAAGCTGAAACATTCTTTATACCTATACGCCAGATTGACTGCAAATTTAGTGGCTGCGGAGACGTGTTTACTGCACTTTTGGCTCACTCCTTCAAAGCAAACCACTGCATTCTCTCTGCGCAATTGTTACAAGAGGTGGTGAACCGTGTGCACTCGATTCTTTCAATCTCGTACGAATGCGAGAGAGAGCGTCTTGGCCATGAGCCCACAATAGTGCACGACATCAGGCTAATTCAGCTGAGCAGCGTCTTGGCAGAGTAAGCCTTCTTTAATTCTTTATGACTATTTATGATTGCTGATATATCAAGTGTAGCAACGTTTGGATAGTCCATGTTTTCCTGGAGCCTATAGCAACTGTATATAGCTGCGACCACGGTTACTATTTGGTGTGCTGACTGCATAACCAACACATAAATACTGCGTTGTTATACTAGTATGATACACCTTTCTGCAATGTTTGATATCCCTTTCTGCAATGTTTGACATCCCTTTCTGCAATGTTTGACATCCCTTTCTGCAACATTTGATTGCAGCTCTTCCTGGCTGGCTCGCTACAAGAATTCTAATGGCCTGTAATTTTCTGTAATCAGTGCCGGTACCGTAGCCACTGTGCGAACCCATGCACCGCGATAAGATTAACCACCACTACACCCCACAAAACTATCACATCCTTCATTATGGACTCCGTGTCACTACATGAAAAAGGTGCCCCGAGGCCGAGGCGCCACAGAGGGCCCCGTGTTTTATGCTTATTGATGCCTTTTCTTCTATTGACGTTGGTATTGCTAGGATACCCGCAGAAGGCTCCTCCCAAGTCCCCCTTCGAACGTCACACAGAGAGTGGGCCTCCTTCTCTGAACTTCCAGATCAAGCACGTCTTCCACCACGGTGCTGGGAAATATCACCGTCTACATCGCCGGCTTGATGTGACGAGCCAATTCATAGAGGAAACGGAGAAGATGATGGACACGGCGCTTTCTGGCCACAACGAAGAGGCCCAGTTACACGTGGCAGACTTCCCTAATTCAAGGAAAGGTGAAAATCCCTGGACCGCCTCCTTTAGAATAAGGGAAGGGGCTGTCAAAAGCAAGGTAGTTCGGCTCAAGGAGCGTCACACGCCGCACTTCTTGGACTCGTACCTCGAGTATGCGATGAAAGTCAAAGGTAACCCCCGGATTTTGAATAAAATCAACTTGGAATGGGAGCCTGAAACAGAGATCCGTGTACCAAACATTGAGGATAAAGACACAATCGTGGCATTAGCATCCATATCCTCTAATGCCTACGTGAAGATGCCACAAAATGAGAACGATAAGAAAAACCTGGACTGGATGGATGTCGGAGATCCATGGGAGCCAGATACCGAGCACTCAGATGTGAATTTTGGCTGGCTTGATAACGGACTACGAGGCCACGTGTTCGTGAGCAATGACTCCAAAACAGTGGTGATTGGAATAAAAGGCACTTCAGGCGCTGGCTTGCCAGGTGGGGGCTCAGACGAAACCGCAGGAAATGACAAAACAAATGACAATTTGCTCTTTCTGTGCTGTTGCGCAAGAGTGGGATATACTTGGACAACAGTATGTGATTGCTACGAAAAGACCTACACCTGCAACCAAGACTGTTTGGAAAAAGAGCTTCTCCGGCAAGACCGATACTACCAGGCTGCTTTGGACATATACAGAAACGTGACGAAACTATACCCGCCTGAGAAGACGGATATCTGGATTACGGGCCACTCTCTCGGTGGAGCTCTCGCGTCGCTTGTGGGTAGAACATATGGCCTACCGGTCGTGGCATTTGAAGCACCAGGCGAGCAATTGGCTACCCAGCGTTTGCATCTTCCAAAGCCTCCCGGAATTCCAAGCTTTATGGAGCACATTTGGCATTTTGGAAATACTGCCGACCCAATTTTTATGGGACTGTGTAATGGTGCCTCATCCTCGTGCTCCATAGCGGGGTACGCTATGGAAACTGCATGCCATACAGGGAAGCTTTGCGTTTACGATGTCGTCACTGATAAAGGCTGGCACGTGAACCTAATGAACCATCGAATCCACACTGTCATAGATGATATCATTTTGGCGTACAATGAGACTGCCAAATGTGTTGATCAGCCGCACTGTCGAGACTGCTTCAACTGGAGATTCACTAGCCGCGACGAAACCGAGCCGGATGAACCCAAATTTCCGATTCCTTTTCTACCAAGTCCATCAAAGAGTGAAAGCGGGCCCACAGAAACCACGTCGACTGGTTGCACGGCGACATCTACTACGACCCCGAGCGAACCGCCGAAGAAATGCTTGGAGAGAACTTGGTACGGGTGGTGCAGTAAGTGGGGTGACGACGACGAGTGAAGGGCTGCGCAAACTCGAGAAAACAATCCGATTCCACGCATGCCACCTCTATTCGACACATTGTTCGAATAGCTGCAAGTAACGTTGCGCGTTTCATGAACCAAGACCGGCGCTGCATCTGAGGAAACTTCTCGTGCATCACACCGGGCAACCCAATTACGTAATGAAGAGCAGCGCCATTCCCGAGGATAGCACGCCGCATGGGCGAAATACGACACCCACGTGAGCCCTTTCTTTCTGTAATGCGCCAAGTCAACAACTCGGGTTACTACGGCGATGTTTTGTAAGGCACAGAGTTAAACTGAACGGTGTTTTCGACATCAAAGCCCCGGTGCAAAGTGACTTCACCGCAATACATGTCACTCATTCCTCTCGGAGAAGAAAGTGTGTATGCACAACCCGCAACTTTTACTCCCGAATAGGCCAAGTGGGCTACATGTTGAGAGTGACGAAACAGAAACGGAAGAAAAAAAAATAATAAGCCTGCACATTACGAGCAACAAAAACATATTTGAGAGCCATAAGGAAGTGCAAAAGCTGCAATATACCACGATACAGAGTGTTTCTGGTACAAAAATTATCGTAGCATCATCCTGGGACCATCCGGAAATACACAGTTACAACAAAAATCCTCGTAAAAGCGACGTCTCGGTGTTAATTGCTCGAGCAATCAAGATATGTGTGCTGGAGAAAAGCAGGACAACAGTGAGCATTTGCTGCTGTATGCAGTACCGTGCTCATGCTAGTCATTCCAGAATTAGCGAGGCTAAGACTCCAACTGTTTAAAAATTCTGATACATCTTCGAAAAAAGTCTTCTCACATTTTTTCTTTATTGCATCCTCGTCCGAAGTATAAAAGCAGAGCCTTCCATTAGTTGCAATTAATACTTAGTGTCACACTAATCCACATTATTTGCATCGCTTAGCTTACGTGTCGTTAAAGGAAAACAAAACCACCCCCTAAAAATGAAAGTCATCAACACCTTCTTAAACTTGCTCCTCCTCGCCGGAACAACTCTAATGTTGATTTTCATTGTGTTGTCCGGCTCCACAGCACACTTCCCATTCGACAAATTCTACTGGGTCAGAGCTGACACCACTGACATCGAAAATGCCGCCGGCGAGTCTGCCTGGACCTTCTGGGGTGTTTGCGACTACCTGGACTTCAACTCTTGCAGAGTTGGCCCAGCATACCCAATTTCCCCAGTTGACAACTTCGACACCACTACCAATGTTCCTGCTGACTTTGTGAACAACAGAGACAATTTCTACTACTTGACCAGATTCTCCTTCGCCTTCTTTTTGATTGCTCTTGGTTTCACTGCTTTTGCGTTAATCATTGACCTCTTGGGATTCTGCTTCACTGTCATTGACAAGGTTGTCAATGCCTTGTCGGTGGTTGGTCTTTTGTTTGTCATGGGCGCTGCTGCCATGCAGACTGCTGCCAATGTCATGGCCAGAAATGCTTTTACGAAGGAGGGCAGAAGCGCACACATTGGCGTCAAGAACATGGCACTTGCTTGGGCTTCTGTTGCTGCTATGCTTTTGGTCTTCTTCATCACCTGCGCTGCCAACATTGCTAGATCTTACAAAAAGCACATTCAAAACGTGAACGGTTCTAAGGAGGAACAACAATACTACAACCAGGATGGAGGCCGCCAGGCTGCTCCATTGGGTGACGAGTCTTCTTTCACCAGAGCCGGTCCTGAGGAGAAGGACGACACTGCCTCGGGAGGAATCCGTTTTTTCCGCATCAAGAGAAACCAGAAGACCTCCGATGAAGAAAGCGTTTAGATTGAAGGCGTCCCCAGGCTGCATGGTTTCCAAGTCGTCTAGCTTACTAATACCTTTGACTAACTTCAGGTGAATTTAATATGTAATATCAAACCTAATTTAATTTACAGTATAAAACTAGCTGCGGAGGGGCATGTATAAGGGCGCAACAGTTTCATGCGCATCGTGGCCTATTACCCTCCACGCAATTCTGCCCCTCTTCGTGAGCAGGGCCTAGGAAGTCCAGTGGCATAAACATTGGCCAAGACCGGACACTTTGCGACTTTGCTCTGCTTGCTACCCTTATGCAGCTGGTGAAAAGGCTTTTTGACGGCATGACGTGCATAGTTCATATCATGTAGTCATTTGATACAAGCGTGCATGATGGCACCATTCTGCGTCAGGCCTGGATAATCGAGCACTACGAGGCTAAAAAATCTCCTTTGAGCCACGTAAGCGAACACACGCACACCGGCACCTACAGTCAAAGATACAGACCTCGCGGTGAGTTCTTCCCCAGCAGCATTTCTTCTCCAGCAGCATTTCTTCTTCCCACGATTGGAGAGTTTTTTTTTTCTTTTGGGCTCGAAACTCTCTGCGCATTGCGCGTAGAGGTTTTCTATGTACAACTTGCTAATTTTCTCAGGATAAGCACGGGGTAAACCTCGGACGAAACTGGAATATTCGCATTCATTTCTGCTTCGAATTGCCAAATCCTTTGGTTTATTAAACCCTGAAATAGTTCGTCAAAACCCTCGCCGAACTCCTCGCTGGAGAATATCTGCCTCATACTACCAGCGAACAAACCTGACGTTGATATTATTGTTCGCTACTTCAAGTGGCCTCTTCTTTCTCACTCACTGACTCGTCTCCCTTGAAAACAATGATG